>JBAIZL010000002.1:9462658-9562658 GCA_036971475.1 Prosapia bicincta
AATTGAGTAAAACAAAATTTAGTGACGTATTTCTCATTGAAAAAGTGGTGCGTCGTAAAGGTAATAAATTACTCGTTCGCTGGCTAGGTTATGACAAGACAAAAGACACTTGGATAAACGAAAAGGATCTATTAATGTGATGAAGGTGGTGAAACAAAGTCAAACGTTACGTGTCATGAATTTCGACACATATTTCGAAAATGATTGCGCTAATAAGTGTGATGGGCGTAATGGCCCGCTTTTACCGAATTCCATCAGATGTCTTATTGTGGGACCGTCAAATTGTGGTAAAACTAATCTCATGTTCAATTTAATATTCCATCCAAGAGCATTATTTTTTGAGAATATCTATATTTTTTCCAAATCGATTAATCAAACAAAATATCAGTTTCTAAGTCGCATATTTTCGAAAATACCAAATGTCGGTTATTTTATTTTCACCGAAAACGACGATGTGCCCCATCCCAATGAAATCAGCCCAAACTCAATTATGATATTTGATGACGTAATGTGCGAACGCCAAAATAATATTCGAAATTTCTTCGCAATGGGTCGCCATAACGATGTAGATACATTCTACTTGTGCCAAACATATAGCAGAATACCAAAGCAACTGATACGAGATAACGCTAATTTAGTGATATTATTTCGACAAGACGAAAGAAATATACGTCATGCATACAATGATCACGCCAACGCAGACATGAAATTTGAGGCTTTCAAAGAAATGTGTTCATTGGCCTGGTCTAAAAACGAAAATTCATTTCTACTGTTAGACAAAGGGCGAAAATTAAATAACGGACGATATCGAATAATGTTTGACGAATTCATTCAGTTGTAAAGATGTCTCTGACCGAACCACTTGACGTTCGCGAAAAAATTATTTTAGAAATAAAAGAATTGAGAAAAAGAATTAAAGAAAAACATAGCGCCCTAAAACGAGGCATTACGGACATGGAAGGGCATATTGAGAAAAATATTATGGAGCCGCTGATTAAACCGATAAAAGAGTATGCCGAAAAATTTAGCTATAAGCCGACGCATGAGTTGAATGAGAAAACACTTTTGGCCACTATACAGCGAAAACAAAAAGATCTGAAAGCGAAAAGAAAAAAATACGATACCGAAGAAGAACATTATGCGTCGAAAAGACGGCCGTCCAGACCGGAATCGCCGATGAGTGATACCGAAATTGTGGCGGACAGTGAGATTCCTGTGAAGCGAAAACCTTTAGAACCCGAACAGCCAATGGAGGACATAAAAAACGAAATCTCTACAGACAGCGACATAGAAACAGAAATGGAGGATTATGAAGAAGACATGCCAACGAGTATTGCTTTAAAACCTGAAACTGTATACCAATCGAGCCCGTCTATTAGTGGTTTATTGAATACGCCTAAAGGTGTGCGTGATGCTGTAGAATTTATACGAAAAACATTTACAGGTAAATTATCAATCGAATATTTTTTAAATTTCATAAAAAGACCCAGACAAGCGGATAATGTTTTCGGTGTGCGTATAGAAAACGATAAATGGATGATTGGCGATAAGGAATTGGAAATTAACGGAGACGACCTAATAATCGACGATATAAGATATGCAGGCACACGAGGCATATACGAATTGTTATTTAAGCGAATTCCCGACGATCATATTTAGTTAGAAATATTAGATAATTTACCTTGTGATAGGCATAAAGTACAAGTTTTACATAATTTTTATTTTGTAAAAAAAAAATATTGCACATTTTGTAATCACCGAGTTTGAATAGATTGTAAGAGTTATAATTTTTATTGTACATTTGTAACTTTCACCGAATGGATTTTGTTTAATAAAGTTATCAAATATTGTGTGCAGAATTTATTACACTTAAAAATGACGTCTTCTTTTATTGATACTGATGAAAATTCGTGTATTGATGGTTTTGTAAAAAAACATTACTGCGGTTTGGAGGGTTTTATTTTGAAAATAGTAATAAAAACGAAAAAATATGTTGTAAAGATGTAAATGACTGTATGAGAAAACAAATTCATAGTTGGCAGGAAAAAGACGTTCCAGCTATTGAACATCGTATTTATTCACCAAAATGTAAATTAGTTAATAAGTAAACAGGAAAAGATGTAAATTAGTTTGTATAAAATAAATGTTTCAATTTATGTGTTAAATAATTTATTTATTCACCTTTACATTGAGAAAAGATAATTTCTGTTACTGATTTTGAACGTAAACACACATGTCACAACAGCTCCTATTGTCCTAACATTGAAAACAGGTAATTGTCCATCATACCTGCTATTACTGATTTTGGACGATGACCCCACCTTAATAATTTTCTGTATTGTTCGGCGCTGAGTATTGTAAACAACGGTGCGAAAATACACATGTCACACCAACTGCTAGGGTCCCAAAAAATGTTTTGCAAAATTGACCAATTATCTTCTCTTTTATATCTGTAAGTTATAATCACTCTGGTAAAATCGTCAAATAAGAAATCTCCACTTCTGTAAAGCAGTTTTGTGATACAGCCCCTGCACAAATTGTTATATCGATTATCATAGGAGAAATGTTCAAATAGAATAAAATTATCAACGTAAACAAATTCAACATAATCGTTTTTCGGATGGTTCATTAACATTATGAAATCATTACTCAATAAACTCTCTTTGGAATACACTCTTAAATATTCGTATACTTCATTATCGGGTATATATATAGTCATAATATTTTTTAATAATGAATAATTGTATCCATCAGTATTGCGTTTGATTAAAGTCATAAACACTTCCTTATAAGATTCGTGCAGACACTTAATAATCGTAGTGGGTAATTCAAGGCTATCCAAATAATCCTTTCTTATTATACGCGAACACACTTCAATAATACACAATTGAAATAACGATTTAATCATTTTAGGCTAGTCAGAACAACAACAATGACAATGTCAACTGCTCTGATGGCTCTCAACGTATTTAAATACAGTTCCAACTCTTACGTCAACACCTAATTATGCAGGCTCATTCAATTATTTTTAGATCTGTACTTACATTCACGAGTTCCGCATGCTGATATTTATAGTTTAATGACAGTTTAAAATGCTCAACTGCTTGGTCTTTTCCTATTACATCATCAATTATTAAAAACACTTGCATTAATGCTGTTTATCCTTGACGCTATATTGTAGAAGGCAGTTATTTGAAATAATGTACACAAGAAAAATTACAAAACATATTTATTCTCACAGAGTACAATTACAAAACTTCTTTACTCCTTCAGCTTACAACAATTGCAAAACCAATTTTTTTAATTTATTTAAAACAGAGACATTATTTGCGACGGTGTTTAAACATGTTATTCCAAAGACGTCTAAATTATTTTCAATCGTTTGTTGTATATTTTTCGTAAATTCGTTATATTGCACAATAATATTGTTTTTAAAAAAATATAACAATCCGTTTGTATATCTAAATACAGACTCCATATGGGTCGGTAAAAATGGAAAGTCGTTTGAAATGTAGCCGTATTTCTTGACATGAAATACTTTTTCATCTAGTTCCAAAAAGTAAATGTCATTGAAAAAAATATAGGTGATTCCCCTATACGAATTCACAACCCCGTGTATTTTCATCTGGCTTCCACCACCCAAAAAGGAAATATGTTTCGGGTAATCTTTAACTAATTTTAGAGATGGATATTCTATCATAAATATCTGCTCTTCTGCGAAGAATACAATTTCACCAGATGGTCTCTGATAAATAAAATCTATTTTTGTAAAATTCGGTGATAAAAACGGCAACCATTCTACAATTTTTTGAACTTTGTCAACATATTTATTACCCAACATTACTGACCAAATCCATTTTTCGTGAAATATATACAATTCTTTATTAACAACTAAAAACGTTTTTAGATTTTTCAAATTGCACAAATTCGGCGTAACAACGTCTTCCACTTTCTTTGTAGGCAAGGTTTTCGGTTTCAATGTAGTTGATGTTATCTTTTTTTTCTTTCCGTATAACGTCTGTATGGCGAAAATGTCGTCTTCTCCAAGATCAGCCAAATCGCTTTTATAATATGGATACATAATTGAATCTAAACGATTGGAATGTGATATTCCCAATGCATGTCCTATTTCGTGTATTAAAACATTTAATAGGAAATGTTTACCTGAACCGCATTTTTTAATATTGTTTTCTAAACACCAATCTGCATCGCTATTTAAATGGATTTCTCGAGTTGATTGGTCTATATGGGGTAAAAACGCGTGTCCCAGTAAATTGGCGTCAAGTGGATATGAACAATAATTTGGAGATTTTTCAAACGTGTGCCTGGTCCGTTTAAAGGAAAGTAATATATCCGGTTGGACCCTATCTTTCACAAAAACCAAATCGGTATGTTTTTCCCAAGCGTTAAAAGCCTGTCTTGTTAACTCATTTATTTGGGTCGTTGCTAAAACAAAATGATAGCCCAATACTTTTTTACGCCATTTCACATGATGGAGTTTAAAAGGCAGTATAGAGTCTTTAAGACCACATCGCGGTTTTTTCATAAATTCTAAAGTAGCATTGTCAATTTTACCATTAGTATTTATATTGTATGTCTCTTGAAAGAGATGTAAAGCATCAGTCACAAATGTTGAATTGATGTTCGCCAAACCAATTGATGACGCGTTCAAATATCCAAATTTATGTAAATAACTTACAACAAAATTATAATTCTTATCCGTACAGCTTTTTCCTTTCCCTACGCACACATTAGCATCAAACAATTCCTCTCTAACAGGATACGTATTTACAAACGCAATAATCACAAAATATATCATTAGAAAAAACATTCTTGTGTTGAACTCGCGGCGTCGTTCAACGAACTGACAAAATATAACGAAATAATTCGTGATAACCAAATTTCCGTTTCAAAACGTTCGTTCCTTTTACGAAGCTAATCCTCTACACTCACGTCCACTACCTCCGTATCTGCTTATCCTTGTTGTAACTATATCCATAATATTCCCTTACAAACTCATCCCTACGAAAATATAACACTGTAGTAAAGAGTACCTTGACGTACAGTGCAGAAACGTGGATAATGTTTCAAACAGACAAGAGCAAGATAAACGAAGTAAAAATGGACTCTCTTAGGAGATCATGTCATTCTTTAGACGAGAAACATTGGATGTCGCAGATTACCAAGAGTTCCTAGGGAATGGACGCCACCGGAGAAAAAAGATAGGGAAGACCCAAACTATCAAGGGGAAACAATCAGTAAAGCCGTGAAAGGAGCATATCGGTGTAACACCGCTACAATAAGAAAACATACAGATGGAGTTTAGAAATCGGACAGCGACGGCAGACACTATAATACCGACATTAAACAGTACCAACATCATCAAGACTGAATCAATATAATAATTCAAGATATAAAACATATGTTAAATCATGGTACTAATAATAACCACCAATTTCCAAATATTGAAATAATAAACTTAAAAAAGATAAAAATAAAGGATTAAGAATGAATGTATGTGAAGCATTCGAAGTATATAAATAGAGTGGAAATAAGAAATTAATAAGTAATTCTTGTACTTGAATAATTTCAGTTGTTTTTGATTATTTTACAAGAAAACATACTAAACATATATATATCCTTATACGGGAAACATGCCTATCCTTAGAAACATCTCGATACAGTAAAATAAGGACCTATGTTTCTGACAAGTGGGCCTTACATTCTCCATTACGACCACTACTAGGCATTGCAATACGCGCATTTTAATTCTACCGATATTCATCTTGTTCCTCCCTTGCCTTATTTTACTAAAACTGTAGACAAAGATACCTTCTGTAGGGATGGGATGAAGCTTACAACATGAGAAGAAGCTCTGGCCACATGGGCAATGATTGTCCTCACCTTCCGAACTAAAGTCAGGGTAGTCCTCATTCATCAACCCTCGAAAATTCTTTTCCACGTTTTTGTGCATTAAATATCCTTCTTACAGTCTTATCATCGTCTGGTGATAGCTTTGAAATGATTTACGTCACAGAAAATATTCGAACACTGATAAAAAGAAATTTATTCTCTGTGACTTGTAAATTACGCACTATTCTGCTGTGCTGTATGACCTACCACATGTGGTATATAGTTATGGTTAGCAAAACCACTTACTACGTTTTAATCTGCGTATAATATGAAAGTTTGTCTCTAAAAAAATTGCCTGGTTTTTATTTTTAAACCGTCATTCAATTCCTTCGATTAACTCACACTCTCCTTATATATATATATATATATATATATATATATATATATATATATATATATATATATATCTTGTGCAAATTTTCAATCGTTAATAAAATACGTTTTTATTCATCCAATGAAGTTCAAATTCCTTTTTTTACAACCTGTAGTGGATGACAATTGATGTTGATACAGTTTTACAATAATATTTATTTATTAATTGAATTTTAAAAAGTTGATGGCTCGGTGGGAATCGAACTGAATGTTTGAAATCCAGCGTTTTGGCACTGAGCCAACTTTTCTATTCGTAGATATCTCTTACTTAAAGATGTATATGAAATTAAAAGAGAGGATTTCCATGAAATAATGAAGTATTAAAAGAGATTGATAGATTGGGAAAAGTTATATAACACCATTAGGTATATAAATTAGAAATGAAAAAATGGGAATAAATAGCAACAAACAAAAATAATAGTCCAACACCATATTCTGTGTAGAGAAAAAAATGGAAAATTTCAAGAAAGGGGATTTCTATTTTGCATTTAATATTGGATTATATCATGTGTATATACATATTTATATCAGTTGTTATTTTAACATAAAAATTAACTTAAATAAAATTTTTCTTTGTCGACCTCAGTGGGAATTTACTCTAAACATTTTTTAAAATATTACTTGTGTTTATTTGTAGCAATATTTTCTGTTGATTTTTATAATTGTCTGCTAATTGTTGACACTGTTTCGTCTAAGGTTTTTCTAGACGCGTGTAGTGATGCTGTGCCAATTCTATTTCTGTAGTGGTGGAGTTGAGCCAGAGAACTGAGAGGGGGGAGAGCTGGAGCTCCGTGCCAAGGAAGGGGCAACGTGATGACGTAATTTACGTACACCCGGTAGAAGCGGCTGCGTACGCCCGGTGGGAACAGCAAACCCCTTACTACTCTTATGCTCGCTCTGTTTATTTACCCACTTCTATTCGCCTAAACACAGCCGCAAACGAACCTTGTTAGTAACGTCCGTCCCGCATGCATTCTCTGTGAACCTTATGCTCGCTCTGTTTATTTACCCACTTCTATTCGCCTAAACACAGCCGCAAACGAACCTTGTTAGTAACGTCCGTCCCGCATGCATTCTCTGTGAACCTTATGCTCGCTCTGTTTATTTACCCACTTCTATTCGCCTAAACACAGCCGCAAACGAACCTTGTTAGTGACGTCCGTCCCGCATGCATTCTCTGTGAACCTCACGCTCGCTCTGTTTATTTACCCACTTCTAATCGCCTAAACACAGCCGCAAGCGAACCTTGTTAGTGACGTCCGTCCCGCATGCATTCTCTGTGAACCTTATGCTCGCTCTGTTTATTTACCCACTTCTATTCGCCTAAACACAGCCGCAAACGAACCTTGTTAGTAACGTCCGTCCCGCATGTATTGTCTGTGAACATCACGCTCGCTCTATTTATTTACCCACTTCTATTCGCCTAAACACAGCCGCAAACGGACCTTGTTAGTGACGTCCGTCCCGCATGCATTCTCTGTGAACCTTATGCTCGCTCTGTTTATTTACCCACTTCTATTCGCCTAAACACAGCCGCAAACGAACCTTGTTAGTGACGTCCGTCCCGCATGCATTCTCTGTGAACCTTATGCTCGCTCTGTTTATTTACAAACTTCTATTCGCCTAAACACAGCCGCAAACGAACCTTGTTAGTAACGTCCGTCCCGCATGCATTCTCTGTGAACCTTATGCTCGCTCTGTTTATTTACCCACTTCTATTCGCCTAAACACAGCCGCAAACGAACCTTGTTAGTGACGTCCGTCCCGCATGCATTCTCTGTGAACCTTATGCTCGCTCTGTTTATTTACCCACTTCTATTCGCCTAAACACAGCCGCAAACGAACCTTGTTAGTGACGTCCGTCCCGCATGCATTCTCTGTGAACCTTATGCTCGCTCTGTTTATTTACCCACTTCTATTCGCCTAAACACAGCCGCAAACGAACCTTGTTAGTGACGTCCGTCCCGCATGCATTCTCTGTGAACCTTATGCTCGCTCTGTTTATTTACCCACTTCTATTCGCCTAAACACAGCCGCAAACGAACCTTGTTAGTAACGTCCGTCCCGCATGTATTGTCTGTAAACCTTATGCTCGCTCTGTTTATTTACCCACTTCTATTCGCCTAAACACAGCCGCAAACGAACCTTGTTAGCAACGTCCGTCCCGCATGCATTCTCTGTAAACCTTATGCTCGCTCTGTTTATTTACGCACTTCTATTCGCCTAAACAGCCACAAACGGACCTTGTTAGTGACGTCCGTCCCGCATGCATTCTCTGTGAACCTTATGCTCGCTCTGTTTATTTACCCACTTCTATTCGCCTAAACACAGCCGCAAACGGACCTTGTTACTGACGTCCGTCCCGCATGCATTCTCTGTGAACATCACGCTCGCTCTATTTATTTACCCACTTCTATTCGCCTAAACAGCCGCAAACGGACGTTGTTAGTGACGTCCGTCCCGCATGCATTCTCTGTGAACCTTATGCTCGCTCTATTTATTTACCCACTTTTATTCGCCTAAACACAGCCGCAAACGAACCTTGTTAGTAACGTCCGTCCCGCATGTATTCTCTGTAAACCTTATGCTCGCTCTGTTTATTTACCCACTTTTATTCGCCTAAACAGCCGCAAACGGACCTTGTTAGTGACGTCCGTCCCGCATGCATTCTCTGAGAACCTTATGCTCGCTCTGTTTATTTACCCACTTCTATTCGCCTAAACACAGCCGCAAACGGACCTTGTTAGTGACGTCCGTCCCGCATGCATTCTCTGTGAACCTTATGCTCGCTCTGTTTATTTACCCACTTCTATTCGCCTAAACACAGCCGCAAACGGACCTTGTTAGTGACGTCCGTCCCGCATGCATTCTCTGAGAACCTTATGCTCGCTCTGTTTATTTACCCACTTCTATACGCCTAAACACAGCCGCAAACGGACCTTGTTAGTGACGTCCGTCCCGCATGCATTCTCTGTGAACCTTATGCTCGCTCTGTTTATTTACCCACTTCTATTCGCCTAAACACAGCCGCAAACGGACCTTGTTAGTGACGTCCGTCCCGCATGCATTCTCTGAGAACCTTATGCTCGCTCTGTTTATTTACCCACTTCTATTCGCCTAAACAAAGCCGCAAACGGACCTTGTTAGTGACGTCCGTCCCGCATGCATTCTCTGAGAACCTTATGCTCGCTCTGTTTATTTACCCACTTCTATACGCCTAAACACAGCCGCAAACGGACCTTGTTAGTAACGTCCGTCCCGCATGCATTCTCTGTGAACCTTATGCTCGCTCTGTTTATTTACCCACTTCTATTCGCCTAAACACAGCCGCAAACGGACCTTGTTAGTGACGTCCGTCCCGCATGCATTCTCTGTGAACCTTATGCTCGCTCTGTTTATTTACCCACTTCTATTCGCCTAAACACAGCCGCAAACGAACCTTGTTAGTAACGTCCGTCCCGCATGTATTCTCTGTAAACCTTATGCTCGCTCTGTTTATTTACGCACTTCTATTCGCCTAAACAGCCGCAAACGGACGTTGTTAGTGACGTTAGTCCCGCATGCATTCTCTGTGAACCTTATGCTCGCTCTATTTATTTACCCACTTCTATTCGCCTAAACACAGCCGCAAACGAACCTTGTTAGTAACGTCCGTCCCGCATGCATTCTCTGTAAACCTTATGCTCGCTCTGTTTATTTACCCACTTCTATTCGCCTAAACACAGCCGCAAACGAACCTTGTTAGTAACGTCCGTCCCGCATGTATTCTCTGTAAACCTTATGCTCGCTCTGTTTATTTACGCACTTCTATTCGCCTAAACAGCCGCAAACGGACGTTGTTAGTGACGTTAGTCCCGCATGCATTCTCTGTGAACCTTATGCTCGCTCTATTTATTTACCCACTTCTATTCGCCTAAACACAGCCGCAAACGAACCTTGTTAGTAACGTCCGTCCCGCATGCATTCTCTGTAAACCTTATGCTCGCTCTGTTTATTTACCCACTTCTATTCGCCTAAACACAGCCGCAAACGAACCTTGTTAGTAACGTCCGTCCCGCATGCATTGTCTGTAAACCTTATGCTCGCTCTGTTTATTTACCCACTTCTATTCGCCTAAACACAGCCGCAAACGAACCTTGTTAGTAACGTCCGTCCCGCATGCATTCTCTGTAAACCTTATGCTCGCTCTGTTTATTTACCCACTTCTATTCGCCTAAACACAGCCGCAAACGAACCTTGTTAGTAACGTCCGTCCCGCATGCATTCTCTGTAAACCTTATGCTCGCTCTGTTTATTTACCCACTTCTATTCGCCTAAACACAGCCGCAAACGAACCTTGTTAGTAACGTCCGTCCCGCATGCATTGTCTGTAAACCTTATGCTCGCTCTGTTTATTTACGCACTTCTATTCGCCTAAACAGCCGCAAACGGACGTTGTTAGTGACGTTAGTCCCGCATGCATTCTCTGTGAACCTTATGCTCGCTCTATTTATTTACCCACTTCTATTGGCCTAAACACAGCCGCAAACGAACCTTGTTAGTAACGTCCGTCCCGCATGCATTCTCTGTGAACCTTATGCTCGCTCTGTTTATTTACGCACTTCTATTCGCCTAAACAGCCGCAAACGGACGTTGTTAGTGACGTTAGTCCCGCATGCATTCTCTGTGAACCTTATGCTCGCTCTATTTATTTACCCACTTCTATTCGCCTAAACACAGCCGCAAACGAACCTTGTTAGTAACGTCCGTCCCGCATGCATTCTCTGTAAACCTTATGCTCGCTCTGTTTATTTACCCACTTCTATTCGCCTAAACACAGCCGCAAACGAACCTTGTTAGTAACGTCCGTCCCGCATGCATTCTCTGTAAACCTTATGCTCGCTCTGTTTATTTACGCACTTCTATTCGCCTAAACAGCCGCAAACGGACGTTGTTAGTGACGTTAGTCCCGCATGCATTCTCTGTAAACCTTATGCTCGCTCTATTTATTTACGCACTTCTATTCGCCTAAACAGCCGCAAACGGACGTTGTTAGTGACGTTAGTCCCGCATGCATTCTCTGTGAACCTTATGCTCGCTCTGTTTATTTACGCACTTCTATTCGCCTAAACTCAGCCGCAAACGAACCTTGTTAGTGACGTCCGTCCCGCATGCATTCTCTGTAAACCTTATGCTCGCTCTGTTTATTTACGCACTTCTATTCGCCTAAACAGCCGCAAACGGACGTTGTTACTGACGTTAGTCCCGCATGCATTCTCTGTGAACCTTATGCTCGCTCTATTTATTTACCCACTTCTATTCGCCTAAACACAGCCGCAAACGAACCTTGTTAGTAACGTCCGTCCCGCATGCATTCTCTGTAAACCTTATGCTCGCTCTGTTTATTTACGCACTTCTATTCGCCTAAACAGCCGCAAACGGACGTTGTTAGTGACGTCCGTCCCGCATGCATTCTCTGTAAACCTTATGCTCGCTCTGTTTATTTACGCACTTCTATTCGCCTAAACAGCCGCAAACGGACGTTGTTAGTGACGTTAGTCCCGCATGCATTCTCTGTGAACCTTATGCTCGCTCTATTTATTTACCCACTTCTATTCGCCTAAACACAGCCGCAAACGAACCTTGTTAGTAACGTCCGTCCCGCATGCATTCTCTGTAAACCTTATGCTCGCTCTGTTTATTTACGCACTTCTATTCGCCTAAACAGCCGCAAACGGACCTTGTTAGTGACGTTAGTCCCGCATGCATTCTCTGTGAACCTTATGCTCGCTCTATTTATTTACCTACTTCTATTCGCCTAAACACAGCCACAAACGGACCTTGTTAGTATCGTCCGTCCCGCATGCATTCTCTGTGAACCTTATGCTCGCTCTATTTATTTACCTACTTCTATTCGCCTAAACACAGCCGCAAACGAACCTTGTTAGCGACGTCCGTCCCGCATGCATTCTCTGTGAACCTTATGCTCGCTCTGTTTATTTACGCAATTCTATTCGCCTAAACACAGCCACAAACGAACCTTGTTAGTGACGTCCGTCCCGCATGCATTCTGTGTGAACCTTATGCTCGCTCTGTTTATTTACCCACTTCTATTCGCCTAAACACAGCCGCAAACGAACCTTGTTAGTGACGTCCGTCCCGCATGCATTGTCTGTGAACATCACGCTCGCTCTATATATTTACCCACTTCTATTCGCCTAAACAGCCACAAACGGACCTTGTTAGTGACGTCCGTCCCGCATGCATTCTCTGCGAACCTTATGCTCGCTCTATTTATTTACCCACATCTATTCGCCTAAACACAGCCGCAAACGGACCTTGTTACTGACGTCCGTCCCGCATGCATTCTCTGTGAACCTTATGCTCGCTCTGTTTATTTACCCACTTCTATTCGCCTAAACACAGCCGCAAACGGACCTTGTTTGTAACGTCCGTCCCTCATGTATTCTCTGTGAACCTTATGCTCGCTCTATTTATTTACCCACATCTATTCGCCTAAACACAGCCGCAAACGGACCTTGTTACTGACGTCCGTCCCGCATGCATTCTCTGTGAACCTTATGCTCGCTCTGTTTATTTACCCACTTCTATTCGCCTAAACACAGCCGCAAACGAACCTTGTTAGTGACGTCCGTCCCGCATGCATTGTCTGTGAACATCACGCTCGCTCTATATATTTACCCACTTCTATTCGCCTAAACAGCCACAAACGGACCTTGTTAGTGACGTCCGTCCCGCATGCATTCTCTGTGAACCTTATGCTCGCTCTATTTATTTACCCACTTCTATTCGCCTAAACACAGCCGCAAACGGACCTTGTTAGTAACGTCCGTCCCGCATGCATTCTCTGTGAACCTTATGCTCGCTCTGTTTATTTACCCACTTCTATTCGCCTAAACACAGCCGCAAACGGACCTTGTTAGTAACGTCCGTCCCGCATGCATTCTCTGTGAACCTTATGCTCGCTCTATTTATTTACCCACTTCTATTCGCCTAAACACAGCCGCAAACGGACCTTGTTAGTAACGTCCGTCCCGCATGCATTCTCTGTGAACCTCACGCTCGCTCTGTTTATTTACCCACTTTTATTCGCCTAAACAGCCACAAACGGACCTTGTTAGTAACGTCCGTCCCGCATGCATTCTCTGTGAACCTTATGCTCGCTCTATTTATTTACCCACTTCTATTCGCCTAAACACAGCCGCAAACGAACCTTGTTTGTAACGTCCGTCCCTCATGTATTCTCTGTGAACCTTATGCTCGCTCTGTTTATTTACCCACTTCTATTCGCCTAAACACAGCCGAAAACGGACCTTGTTAGTAACGTCCGTCCCGCATGCATTCTCTGTGAACCTTATGCTCGCTCTGTTTATTTACCCACTTCTATTCGCCTAAACACAGCCGCAAACGAACCTTGTTAGTAACGTCCGTCCCGCATGTATTCTCTGTGAACCTTATGCTCGCTCTGTTTATTTACCCACATCTATTCGCCTAAACACAGCCGCAAACGGACCTTGTTAGTGACGTCCGTCTCGCATGCATTCTCTGTGAACCTTATGCTCGCTCTGTTTATTTACCCACTTCTATTCGCCTAAACACAGCCGCAAACGGACCTTGTTAGTGACGTCCGTCTCGCATGCATTCTCTGTGAACCTTATGCTCGCTCTGTTTATTTACCCACATCTATTCGCCTAAACACAGCCGCAAACGGACCTTGTTAGTGACGTCCGTCTCGCATGCATTCTCTGTGAACCTTATGCTCGCTCTGTTTATTTACCCACATCTATTCGCCTAAACACAGCCGCAAACGGACCTTGTTAGTGACGTCCGACTCGCATGCATTCTCTGTGAACCTCACGCTCGCTCTGTTTATTTACCCACATCTATTCGCCTAAACACAGCCGCAAACGAACCTTGTTAGTAACGTCCGTCCCGCATGCATTCTCTGTGAACATCACGCTCGCTCTATTTATTTACCCACTTCTATTCGCCTAAACACAGCCGCAAACGGACCTTGTTAGTAACGTCCGTCCCGCATGCATTCTCTGTGAACCTTATGCTCGCTCTATTTATTTACCCACTTTTATTCGCCTAAACAGCCACAAACGGACCTTGTTACTGACGTCCGTCCCGCATGCATTCTCTGTGAACCTTATGCTCGCTCTATTTATTTACCCACTTCTATTCGCCTAAACACAGCCGCAAACGAACCTTGTTAGTAACGTCCGTCTCGCATGCATTCTCTGTGAACATCACGCTCGCTCTATTTATTTACCCACTTCTATTCACCTAAACACAGCCGCAAACGGACCTTGTTAGTGACGTCCGTCCCGCATGCATTCTCTGTGAACCTTATGCTCGCTCTATTTATTTACCCACTTCTATTCGCCTAAACACAGCCGCAAACGGACCTTGTTAGTGACGTCCGTCCCGCATGCATTCTCTGTGAACCTTATGCTCGCTCTATTTATTTACCCACTTCTATTCGCCTAAACACAGCCGCAAACGGACCTTGTTAGTGACGTCCGTCCCGCATGCATTCTCTGTGAACCTTATGCTCGCTCTGTTTATTTACCCACATCTATTCGCCTAAACACAGCTGCAAACGGACCTTGTTAGTAACGTCCGTCCCGCATGCATTCTCTGTGAACCTTATGCTCGCTCTGTTTATTTACGCACTTCTATTCGCCTAAACAGCCGCAAACGGACGTTGTTAGTAACGTCCGTCCCGCATGCATTCTCTGTGAACCTTATGCTCGCTCTGTTTATTTACCCACTTCTATTCGCCTAAACACAGCCGCAAACGGACGTTGTTAGTAACGTCCGTCCCGCATGCATTCTCTGTGAACCTTATGCTCGCTCTGTTTATTTACCCACATCTATTCGCCTAAACACAGCTGCAAACGGACCTTGTTAGTAACGTCCGTCCCGCATGCATTCTCTGTGAACCTTATGCTCGCTCTGTTTATTTACGCACTTCTATTCGCCTAAACAGCCGCAAACGGACGTTGTTAGTAACGTCCGTCCCGCATGCATTCTCTGTGAACCTTATGCTCGCTCTGTTTATTTACCCACATCTATTCGCCTAAACACAGCTGCAAACGGACCTTGTTAGTAACGTCCGTCCCGCATGCATTCTCTGTGAACCTTATGCTCGCTCTGTTTATTTACCCACTTCTATTCGCCTAAACAGCTGCAAACGGACGTTGTTAGTAACGTCCGTCCCGCATGCATTCTCTGTGAACCTTATGCTCGCTCTGTTTATTTACCCACTTCTATTCGCCTAAACACAGCCGCAAACGAACCTTGTTAGTGACGTCCGTCCCGCATGCATTCTCTGTGAACCTTATGCTCGCTCTATTTATTTACCCACTTCTATTCGCCTAAACACAGCCGCAAACGAACCTTGTTAGTAACGTCCGTCTCGCATGCATTCTCTGTGAACATCACGCTCGCTCTATTTATTTACCCACTTCTATTCGCCTAAACAGCCACAAACGGACCTTGTTAGTGACGTCCGTCCCGCATGCATTCTCTGTGAACCTTATGCTCGCTCTATTTATTTACCCACTTCTATTCGCCTAAACACAGCCGCAAACGGACCTTGTTAGTAACGTCCGTCCCGCATGCATTCTCTGTGAACCTTATGCTCGCTCTGTTTATTTACCCACTTCTATTCGCCTAAACACAGCCGCAAACGAACCTTGTTTGTAACGTCCGTCCCGCATGTATTCTCTGTGAACCTTATGCTCGCTCTGTTTATTTACCCACTTCTATTCGCCTAAACACAGCCGCAAACGGACCTTGTTAGTAACGTCCGTCCCGCATGCATTCTCTGTGAACCTTATGCTCGCTCTGTTTATTTACCCACTTCTATTCGCCTAAACACAGCCGCAAACGAACCTTGTTAGTAACGTCCGTCCCGCATGTATTCTCTGTGAACCTTATGCTCGCTCTGTTTATTTACCCACTTCTATTCGCCTAAACACAGCCGCAAACGGACCTTGTTAGTGACGTCCGTCTCGCATGCATTCTCTGTGAACCTTATGCTCGCTCTGTTTATTTACCCACTTCTATTCGCCAAAACACAGCCGCAAACGAACCTTGTTAGTAACGTCCGTCCCGCATGCATTCTCTGTGAACATCACGCTCGCTCTATTTATTTACCCACTTCTATTCGCCTAAACACAGCCGCAAACGAACCTTGTTAGTAACGTCCGTCCCGCATGCATTCTCTGTGAACCTCACGCTCGCTCTGTTTATTTACCCACTTCTATTCGCCTAAACAGCCGCAAACGAACCTTGTTAGTGACGTCCGTCCCGCATGCATTCTCTGTGAACATCACGCTCGCTCTATTTATTTACCCACTTCTATTCGCCTAAACACAGCCGCAAACGAACCTTGTTAGTAACGTCCGTCCCGCATGCATTCTCTGTGAACCTTATGCTCGCTCTGTTTATTTACCCACTTCTATTCGCCTAAACACAGCCGCAAACGGACGTTGTTAGTAACGTCCGTCCCGCATGTATTGTCTGTGAACATCACGCTCGCTCTATTTATTTACCCACTTCTATTCGCCTAAACACAGCCGCAAACGAACCTTGTTAGTAACGTCCGTCTCGCATGCATTCTCTGTGAACATCACGCTCGCTCTGTTTATTTACCCACTTCTATTCGCCTAAACACAGCCGCAAACGGACCTTGTTAGTAACGTCCGTCCCGCATGTATTCGCTGTGAACCTTATGCTCGCTCTGTTTATTTACCCAGTTTTATTCGAATAAACAGCCGCAAATGCACCTTGTTACTGACGTTCGTCCCGTGTTCACGGCTCGGGCGAGGTTTATGTCTGTTTGTACAAACACTCTTGCCATAAACCTCGGCGAGAATTACATCTATAAATATAGTTCCGTATTGTTTAACCCAGAGCGTGTCGTGGAAACCAGATGCAAGCTGTTCAAATATTCAATTCCACAAAACTACTTATAGAGGATATCGCCCCAGCATGTGTTCCCGGCCAGATGTTTCATTCACAAATAACCACTTTGCTGAATTTAGACTCGCAGGATATGCGGTAGCTAACACAAACGATGTCATAAAATGGACTACCGTCGGCGTCGGTAGTTGAGGTGCTTATGCCCTTTGGTTGCCTTGGAGTAACTGACTTACGAGCACTTGTTTCTTTTGTTAGAGGCACTTTGCGTGCGAGTCTGTATTAATCACTTGATTTGCAGCTACTGTAAGGAAGTTGCACGCAGTTACCTTGTATAGTTACAATTATAGTTATTGCCCAGGGGTGCTCAACATCTATAGCAGGGGTGCTCAACCTTTTTGGAACGGTGGGCCAATTAAGTGTTCATTTTTCTCGAATAGAATATTTTGTGGTTCATCCATACAACCAACACTGAGCGGCGATGCAAAGATCTTTCCAAATAACTTTACAAATTTATTAAGATCATGAAATCTGTTTTCAAAATCTTCCTTCAAACATTGTATTATATTGCTGTATTTCGAGATATCCAAGGTGTTATCAGTCTCTGTTGAATTCATCTCAATAAGCGAATAGAAGTTAAACAGAACTCCTTTTCCCATTGGGCGCTCCACGCGGACAACTTCTTTTCGTATTTCCATAACCACGTCAGTATTGGTTGTTCAATGTGCATATGAACAGAATGTGCTCGCTTATGCCTTTCCCTATGGAATAGCATTATAAGCGTTATAGCATTATAGTACATTTCACTGCATTCCGCAAATAAACATGTCGGGGGCAACATGCGTTTACTCTTGTCTAGCCATTGCCCCCCTCCCCCACTAATAATGGTTACAAGCATATTATTAGAAACTCAATTTTTGTTACATCCTTTTGTAATTATTTCTCTGCAATTTCATCTCAAACAATTTTATTAAAGCAGTGAGCTACTTTTCCGGCGTCCAACTTTAACGTAACTCTCTGCCTAACAGCAATGCAGTGAAGTATTGTGTACCAATTTCGATAATATTGTTAGACGCTATTATAAGCTGAATGTGTAACAGTTTCCCTGGCAATATTTCCGAAAGTCGAACCTATAGGAAGAATAACGATTATAACGGTTTTATTTTACAATTAAAAGTTATTTCGAGGCTGTGTTTAAATCCACATCCCCCTATATATAGACTAAATAAGTGTTAACCTATGACTTCCTACAACAATTGTTTTCACCACTCACAAAACAGTACTTTCTCTCTTTATTGTGCATTAACTGTATGTTAAATTACTTTATTTCAAGCGTGTCTTCCTTTAGTTCGTCAATCCATTACTCCTTTGGGCGCTGTGTGCCTCGCCCAATATAAATATGCTGTTGACGACGTCGAAGACCTGTCCTCAAGCTGTACCTTTCCACATCATTCATTCCTTGGTTTAACGAATTCTATTTAACTTGGATTTTTAGAGAATGCAGATAGAGATGTTTTTACTTCAAAAAGTGGGATACAAATATCATTAAAGTCAATTAAAAAAAAAAAAAGTCATATTTGTATTGAGTAATAAACAATACCGAAAAATGAGATTAATTTTATTATGCTCAATTCAGTATGTAACCGACGAGTAAAAGGGAAAAGAATCGGTTGTATGAAATAATTCATTATAATTAATGTAGGCTAATAAAATATACCATCATTCTGAATCCTGTATCTGAAATGGCTTTTGTAACATAAGCTCCAAATAACCTCTAAGTGAAGACGAAAACACCGGTTGACAATATAAGCTGTAAGCGACATGTCTATCTTTCGAGGGGCAATTCGTTCATGGTAAAAACGTCCGACGCTTATGACGCGAACCGAATGCATTTTCTCCGTCCCAAACTGGCCAAGGCGCGCTTAAAGTTTTCGCTTAGCTAAATAGTGCAACTTTTGCAAGTCCTGGTCGTCCTCAGCAACCGTGCGTGTCCTTCCCTTCCCGTTCACTTTGTGGTTGCCAAATCTGTCTTCCGTCCTTTAGCCGGAAGCGAGTCGTCCATTGAGATATTCTCATAACGCTCCTAAGAAAGAATAGAGTCAGTGTTGCGATGAAAGTGAAGGAAAGTTGAGCCCGTCGACAGACTTTCTCGAGCCCCATACACAGTTCGGTCTACTTCTCACCAGTTCTCCTCTACAACTCTATGCCGGTCAGTTTACGTAATATGTCCGAACGTGTGCTTGTCGATAATTTGTTTAAAGCAAGCTTTCATTGTCATATGGCGTCTACGTTGGAATTACACGCTGTGAAGTAAACCGTAGACAGTTTACTTGTTTACAATCTTCTTCTTACATCTGTGCACCACAATTGTTGTATGGCGGCGTAGTAAACATATTAATTAATATTTTAAAAATTAATATTTCGAACTTTCCCCACCATGCAGTTGGTAAATCTTAGGTTTTACCTTAAAGGACGCAATCGTTGCTAGAAATAATTAATATAACTATGAAATACCAACCGTCATTGGTCGAAGTTACCACATCCCGAACTCTAATGGTAAAAGCCAGAAAAATCCCTTACATATACCAGATTATGATGGTGAATTCTAAGATTTATTAGTAAATTTGAAAAAGATACCAATATAAGACCGTTTACACAAACACATCATTTAAGAAGCAAATTCTATTAAATGTTGCATTATGTTTACAATTCCAGAAGTTTTGACATTAGTTTTAGTGCGATAGAAAATGTATTTTTTTTATTTAATCTACTTAACACTCAAAAGGGCAGTAAACAGACTTCGCGGAATATACGTGGGTAATGTCTCTAGCAGGCAGGATCAGGATTAACCCAGTAGGAGATTATGCCAATCCTCTAGACGGGAATATAGTACGAATGAGGATCAGAGAAATGACAGAGAAGAAGGAGACAGTCGTAGAGGAGATTCAGAGGAGACAGCTTATATTGTACGGATACGGAAAGAGGATGTCGGAGGGAATATTACATAGAGTTGCTTAGGAATGGACGCCACCGGAGAGAAGAAGGAGACAGTCGTAGAGGAGATTCAGAGGAAACACCTGATATAGTTCGGATACGGAAAGAGGATGTCGGAGGGAATATTACATAGAGTTGCTTAGGAATGGACGCCACAGGAGAGAAGAAGGAGACAGTCGTAGAGGAGATTCAGGGGAGACAGCTGATATGGTTCGGATACGGAAAGAGGATGTCGGAGGGAATATTACATAGAGTTGCTTAGGAATGGACGCCACAGGAGAGAAGAAGGAGACAGTCGTAGAGGAGATTCAGGGGAGACAGCTGATATGGTTCGGATACGGAAAGAGGATGTCGGAGGGAATATTACATAGAGTTGCTTTGGAATGGACGCCACCGGAGAGAAGAAGGAGACAGTCGTAGAGGGGATTCAGAGGAGACAGCTGATATGGTTCGGATACGGAAAGACAATGACAGAGGGAATATCACAGAGAATTGCTTTGGAATGAACGCCACAGGAGAGAAGAAGGAGACAGTGTTAGAGGAGATTCAGAGGAGACAGCTGATATGGTTCGGATACGGAAAGAGGATGTCGGAGGGAATATTACAGAGAGTTGCTTTGGAATGGACGCCACCGGAGAGAAGAAAGGAAAAACCCAGACTAACACGGAGAGAGACCATCAATAAATCCATAAAGGAAAGGAACTTAACGGTGGAACACTGCTACATGAGGAAAGCGTGGAGGCAGAGTTTGGGAATCGAACGGCGACGGAAGACGCTATAAAACCGACACACACACAAATATTCATCATTAAGTTCAACAGTTATTTCACTAGTACAAGTTAAAACTGTTTACTCGTACATTGTACCCGTGCGACACCAGCAATGACAGCAACATGGTTCTGCCTAATGTTTGCACGAAGCATCACAATGGCCTGGGTAATGTGTAGTGGATTCTTTGTTGGCTTCAGCTATTATGATTGTCGTCCGTTGGTTAACCGAGCTACTCTCTGCCATTGGCCGGTTCGAGGAGAACTGCTCATAAACAAGTAACAATAACATTATAAATTAAATATCTACTTCAGCCGACAAAGAATTTTCATTTTAGTTACATATGCGCTACTTCAAATAACCAAATTCAACTAATCAAAATGTACGCATACAATTTACTCAACCTTCGACTAACCAAATACCTTCAACTAACTGGGACATTCAAATAATCGTAAGTGCACGAACTTCAACTAACCAAAGTGCATGGACTTCAACTGAAAGAAATGATGCGGGTTATATTTTGCAGTTCCGCAGGAGTTCATCGCACAACTTGAAGTTAATAAATGGAAAGTAATATTTCTGTAAATATCTAAACTTTGTAGTTTTTATTACTACCTTTAAATTATTTCTCAGAATACAGTACTGCGGTTGAACTTTATCTTGTTAAAGTAAATGTAATGCTGCAATATTATTCGGTTTGATTAGACCATAGACTGTAAAGTATCTTGTTATAGCTGTGAATAGTCGGAACGGCAATAAGATAACCCGCAACGTTTCTTTCAGTTGAAGTCCCTGTACTTTGGTTAGTTGAAGTCTACGAGTTGTAACTGAGTTATAAGTGGAGTTTGTCGTATCAATACTCACTGATGATAATGACTTTGCAATTGAAACGCGCCTGAGAGGTTTATTAATAATTTGTAAGTTTATGTATGTCTTTTATTTGTTATAAACAGCAATTTTTTCATTGACGATTTATTTCTTGAGTACAAAAGTTTTACCCCACTGAGCTAATTTGGAAACTTTCTTAACACTTGTGGTTCTATGTAAAAAGCGAATTGCGGTCAACTGGCAACGCAGAGAGAAGGCCCTACATACATGTCTACCGCTCTGTCTACTGAAGCTTAACACTTGTGGTTCTATGCAACGCAGAGAGAAGGCCCTACATACATGTCTACCGCTCTGTCTACTGAAGCTTAACACTTGTGGTTCTATGCAACGCAGAGAGAAGGCCCTACATACATGTCTACCGCTCTGTCTACTGAAGCTTAACACTTGTGGTTCTATGCAACGCAGAGAGAAGGCCCTACATACATGTCTACCGCTCTGTCTACTGAAGCTTAACACTTGTGGTTCTATGCAACGCAGAGAGAAGGCCCTACATACATGTCTACCGCTCTGTCTACTGAAGCTTAACACTTGTGGTTCTATGCAACGCAGAGAGAAGGCCCTACATACATGTCTACCGCTCTGTCTACTGAAGCTTAACACTTGTGGTTCTATGCAACGCAGAGAGAAGGCCCTACATACATGTCTACCGCTCTGTCTACTGAAGCTTAACACTTGTGGTTCTATGCAACGCAGAGAGAAGGCCCTACATACATGTCTACCGCTCTGTCTACTGAAGCTTAACACTTGTGGTTCTATGCAACGCAGAGAGAAGGCCCTACATACATGTCTACCGCTCTGTCTACTGAAGCTTAACACTTGTGGTTCTATGCAACGCAGAGAGAAGGCCCTACATACATGTCTACCGCTCTGTCTACTGAAGCTTAACACTTGTGGTTCTATGCAACGCAGAGAGAAGGCCCTACATACATGTCTACCGCTCTGTCTACTGAAGCTTAACATTAACAATTTTATGACGGCCGCGAGGAAGCAAAAACTTGACTTCGATTATTTTGAATTAAAAAAATAAAAACTGTCAAGTTTTTACACACAAAAACCACTTTTACATGAACGGGGCCAGTCAGTATCGATGTCTCTGTTACTGACGCCACCAGCAGCTAAGGCCAGAAGCTAACGCACAACAACACTGCAAGTAGGAAATACCTTATACGCCAAAATAAACAGTAGTGAAACAGTTGTGCGGTTTTATTTTATATACATAGAAAAAATCGGTTAGACTCGGGTATAAACATGTTCTAAATGACCTTCCTACCGGTCTTGAAGGTTTTGCGTTATTTTGGAGAAGGGGGTTGTTCCATGTCCGTCATGCACATGGTTATGTGTTCCTATTGTTGGACGATGGTGGGTCATCAAGGGAAATTTTCTTCATCATCATTCCCCAGACGTAGGCTTCATGTGGTTTAAGGTCGAGGAAGTGGGCTGGGTAAGGAAAGTTTGTTCTAAGGGAGAAGAGGCAGATGCCAAAATTTTCTTGAAGGAAAGCAATGTTGCCTAAGGCAGTGTGGCTGGTTGCGCCGTATTGCTGGAACCATTGTGAATGAAAAGGCAGGTTTCGGGCACAACAAAATCTCCAGAGTTCTCCTACAAATCGACCAAGAATGACTATATTTGTCCGATTCGAAGTAAGAGATTTTCAATTATTGTCTTTATCCAACTATGAAGCAATTATATCTCTCCCTGACACAACACATCAAATGGTTACATGCCAGCTATGATGTGGCCTCTGTACAACACTGTCAGGGCGTACAATAGACGGCCAATCACAGCTGGTTCAGCTACTGTTTATTTTGGCTCTCCCTGACACATCGCACCAAATGGTTACATGCCAACTGTGCTGTGGCCTCTGTACAGCACTGTCAGGACGTACAATACACGGCCAATCACAGCTGGTTTAGCTACTGTTTATTTTGGCTCTCCCTGACACATCGCACCAAATGGTTACATACCAACTATGCTGTGGCCTCTGTACAGCACTGTCAGGAGGTACAATACACGGCCAATCACAGCTGGTTCAGCTACTGTTTATTTTGGCTCTCCCTGACACATCGCACCAAATGGTTACATACCAACTGTGCTGTGGCCTCTGTACAGCACTGTCAGGACGTACAATACACGGCCAATCACAGCTGGTTCAGCTACTGTTTATTTTGGCTCTCCCTGACACATCGCACCAAATGGTTACATACCAACTATGCTGTGGCCTCTGTACAGCACTGTCAGGACGTACAATACACGGCCAATCACAGCTGGTTCAGCTACTGTTTATTTTGGCTCTCCCTGACACATCGCACCAAATGGTTACATGCCAACTGTGCTGTGGCCTCTGTACAGCACTGTCAGGACGTACAATACAAGGCCCATCACAGCTGGTTCAGCTACTGTTTATTTTGGCTCTCCCTGACACATCGCACCAAATGGTTACATACCAACTATGCTGTGGCCTCTGTACAATACTGTCACGACGTACAATAGACGGCCAATCACAGCTGATTCAGCTACTGTTTATTTTGGCGAATAAGGTAATAATGGAATATTTTTGGGATATGGCGTCGTATTAAAATTATTTTCGAAATACAACCTCCTTGTATGATTTATATTTCCATGACTTTAGTTAGGAAAATAAATATGAGGTACAGGAACCAAATGTGGTCATATCTAAGGTTCAATATCTTTCTAATCTTCTGTACCGGAGTTGAGCTGGTTGTTTTACGTGCGAGTATTGCTACTCTCTATTGCCTGTAAGACGCAATAATGTAGGCCTACCATTGGACGGCATGCAACTGTCACAGCTGACTCCCCTTGCGTACGGGTTTCGAGTTAGTGTTTTTCCGTTTTTAGTTATGTTCTTTTTATTTCCTATAGTTATATACAATGACAGCAAAAAGAAAGAACGTTGCAATAACAATGGGAAAAATGAGGTATTTGTATAGATTACTGAAGTTCATATCGTCAGACTGGAATCCTCTCAATGTCTAAGGAGATGGGTCAAGGCCCTACCTGGACCGAACTAATCAGACAGGGTATGAGTTTGCGGCTTACATGTTAGAGGTGAAGGGCTAGATACACGACGCCATAACTCTTATTTTTCACTCTATATTTCTTTCTTCCAAACCACCACATAACACTGGTTGTTGTCAGACTGGAATCCTCTCAATGTCTAAGGAGATGGGTTAAGGCCCTACCTGGACCGAACTAATCAGACAGGGTATGAGTTTGCGGCTTACATGTTAGAGGTGAAGGGCTAGATACACGAAGCCATAACTCTTATTTTTCACTCTATATTTCTTTCTTCCAAACCACCACATAACACTGGTTGTTGTCAGGATGGAATCCTCTCAATGTCTAAGGAGATGGGTTAAGGCCCTACCTGGACCGAACTAATCAGACAGGGTATGAGTTTGCGGCTTACATGTTAGAGGTGAAGGGCTAGATACACGAAGCCATAACTCTTATTTTTCACTCTATATTTCTTTCTTCCAAACCACCACATAACACTGGTTGTTGTCAGACTGGAATCCTCTCAATGTCTAAGGAGATGGGTTAAGGCCCTACCTGGACCGAACTAATCAGACAGGGTATGAGTTTGCGGCTTACATGTTAGAGGTGAAGGGCTAGATACACGAAGCCATAACTCTTATTTTTCACTCTATATTTCTTTCTTCCAAACCACCACATAACACTGGTTGTTGTCAGGATGGAATCCTCTCAATGTCTAAGGAGATGGGTTAAGGCCCTACCTGGACCGAACTAATCAGACAGGGTATGAGTTTGCGGCTTACATGTTAGAGGTGAAGGGCTAGATACACGAAGCCATAACTCTTATTTTTCACTCTATATTTCTTTCTTCCAAACCACCACATAACACTGGTTGTTGTCAGGATGGAATCCTCTCAATGTCTAAGGAGATGGGTTAAGGCCCTACCTGGACCGAACTAATCAGACAGGGTATGAGTTTGCGGCTTACATGTTAGAGGTGAAGGGCTAGATACACGAAGCCATAACTCTTATTTTTCACTCTATATTTCTTTCTTCCAAACCACCACATAACACTGGTTGTTGTCAGGATGGAATCCTCTCAATGTCTAAGGAGATGGGTTAAGGCCCTACCTGGACCGAACTAATCAGACAGGGTATGAGTTTGCGGCTTACATGTTAGAGGTGAAGGGCTAGATACACGAAGCCATAACTCTTATTTTTCACTCTATATTTCTTTCTTCCAAACCACCACATAACACTGGTTGTTGTCAGGATGGAATCCTCTCAATGTCTAAGGAAATGGGTTAAGGCCCTACCTGGACCGAACTAATCAGACAGGGTATGAGTTTGCGGCTTACATGTTAGAGGTGAAGGGCTAGATACACGAAGCCATAACTCTTATTTTTCACTCTATATTTCTTTCTTCCAAACCACCACATAACACTGGTTGTTGTCAGACTGGAATCCTCTCAATGTCTAAGGAGATGGGTTAAGGCCCTACCTGGACCGAACTAATCAGACAGGGTATGAGTTTGCGGCTTACATGTTAGAGGTGAAGGGCTAGATACACGAAGCCATAACTCTTATTTTTCACTCTATATTTCTTTCTTCCAAACCACCACATAACACTGGTTGTTGTCAGACTGGAATCCTCTCAATGTCTAAGGAGATGGGTTAAGGCCCTACCTGGACCGAACTAATCAGACAGGGTATGAGTTTGCGGCTTACATGTTAGAGGTGAAGGGCTAGATACACGAAGCCATAACTCTTATTTTTCACTCTATATTTCTTTCTTCCAAACCACCACATAACACTGGTTGTTGTCAGACTGGAATCCTCTCAATGTCTAAGGAGATGGGTTAAGGCCCTACCTGGACCGAACTAATCAGACAGGGTATGAGTTTGCGGCTTACATGTTAGAGGTGAAGGGCTAGATACACGAAGCCATAACTCTTATTTTTCACTCTATATTTCTTTCTTCCAAACCACCACATAACACTGGTTGTTGTCAGGATGGAATCCTCTCAATGTCTAAGGAGATGGGTTAAGGCCCTACCTGGACCGAACTAATCAGACAGGGTATGAGTTTGCGGCTTACATGTTAGAGGTGAAGGGCTAGATACACGAAGCCATAACTCTTATTTTTCACTCTATATTTCTTTCTTCCAAACCACCACATAACACTGGTTGTTGTCAGACTGGAATCCTCTCAATGTCTAAGGAGATGGGTTAAGGCCCTACCTGGACCGAACTAATCAGACAGGGTATGAGTTTGCGGCTTACATGTTAGAGGTGAAGGGCTAGATACACGAAGCCATAACTCTTATTTTTCACTCTATATTTCTTTCTTCCAAACCACCACATAACACTGGTTGTTGTCAGGATGGAATCCTCTCAATGTCTAAGGAGATGGGTTAAGGCCCTACCTGGACCGAACTAATCAGACAGGGTATGAGTTTGCGGCTTACATGTTAGAGGTGAAGGGCTAGATACACGAAGCCATAACTCTTATTTTTCACTCTATATTTCTTTCTTCCAAACCACCACATAACACTGGTTGTTGTCAGGATGGAATCCTCTCAATGTCTAAGGAGATGGGTTAAGGCCCTACCTGGACCGAACTAATCAGACAGGGTATGAGTTTGCGGCTTACATGTTAGAGGTGAAGGGCTAGATACACGAAGCCATAACTCTTATTTTTCACTCTATATTTCTTTCTTCCAAACCACCACATAACACTGGTTGTTGTCAGGATGGAATCCTCTCAATGTCTAAGGAGATGGGTTAAGGCCCTACCTGGACCGAACTAATCAGACAGGGTATGAGTTTGCGGCTTACATGTTAGAGGTGAAGGGCTAGATACACGAAGCCATAACTCTTATTTTTCACTCTATATTTCTTTCTTCCAAACCACCACATAACACTGGTTGTTGTCAGGATGGAATCCTCTCAATGTCTAAGGAGATGGGTTAAGGCCCTACCTGGACCGAACTAATCAGACAGGGTATGAGTTTGCGGCTTACATGTTAGAGGTGAAGGGCTAGATACACGAAGCCATAACTCTTATTTTTCACTCTATATTTCTTTCTTCCAAACCACCACATAACACTGGTTGTTGTCAGACTGGAATCCTCTCAATGTCTAAGGAGATGGGTTAAGGCCCTACCTGGACCGAACTAATCAGACAGGGTATGAGTTTGCGGCTTACATGTTAGAGGTGAAGGGCTAGATACACGAAGCCATAACTCTTATTTTTCACTCTATATTTCTTTCTTCCAAACCACCACATAACACTGGTTGTTGTCAGACTGGAATCCTCTCAATGTCTAAGGAGATGGGTTAAGGCCCTACCTGGACCGAACTAATCAGACAGGGTATGAGTTTGCGGCTTACATGTTAGAGGTGAAGGGCTAGATACACGAAGCCATAACTCTTATTTTTCACTCTATATTTCTTTCTTCCAAACCACCACATAACACTGGTTGTTGTCAGGATGGAATCCTCTCAATGTCTAAGGAGATGGGTTAAGGCCCTACCTGGACCGAACTAATCAGACAGGGTATGAGTTTGCGGCTTACATGTTAGAGGTGAAGGGCTAGATACACGAAGCCATAACTCTTATTTTTCACTCTATATTTCTTTCTTCCAAACCACCACATAACACTGGTTGTTGTCAGACTGGAATCCTCTCAATGTCTAAGGAGATGGGTTAAGGCCCTACCTGGACCGAACTAATCAGACAGGGTATGAGTTTGCGGCTTACATGTTAGAGGTGAAGGGCTAGATACACGAAGCCATAACTCTTATTTTTCACTCTATATTTCTTTCTTCCAAACCACCACATAACACTGGTTGTTGTCAGACTGGAATCCTCTCAATGTCTAAGGAGATGGGTTAAGGCCCTACCTGGACCGAACTAATCAGACAGGGTATGAGTTTGCGGCTTACATGTTAGAGGTGAAGGGCTAGATACACGAAGCCATAACTCTTATTTTTCACTCTATATTTCTTTCTTCCAAACCACCACATAACACTGGTTGTTGTCAGACTGGAATCCTCTCAATGTCTAAGGAGATGGGTTAAGGCCCTACCTGGACCGAACTAATCAGACAGGGTATGAGTTTGCGGCTTACATGTTAGAGGTGAAGGGCTAGATACACGAAGCCATAACTCTTATTTTTCACTCTATATTTCTTTCTTCCAAACCACCACATAACACTGGTTGTTGTCAGACTGGAATCCTCTCAATGTCTAAGGAGATGGGTTAAGGCCCTACCTGGACCGAACTAATCAGACAGGGTATGAGTTTGCGGCTTACATGTTAGAGGTGAAGGGCTAGATACACGAAGCCATAACTCTTATTTTTCACTCTATATTTCTTTCTTCCAAACCACCACATAACACTGGTTGTTGTCAGACTGGAATCCTCTCAATGTCTAAGGAGATGGGTTAAGGCCCTACCTGGACCGAACTAATCAGACAGGGTATGAGTTTGCGGCTTACATGTTAGAGGTGAAGGGCTAGATACACGAAGCCATAACTCTTATTTTTCACTCTATATTTCTTTCTTCCAAACCACCACATAACACTGGTTGTTGTCAGACTGGAATCCTCTCAATGTCTAAGGAGATGGGTTAAGGCCCTACCTGGACCGAACTAATCAGACAGGGTATGAGTTTGCGGCTTACATGTTAGAGGTGAAGGGCTAGATACACGAAGCCATAACTCTTATTTTTCACTCTATATTTCTTTCTTCCAAACCACCACATAACACTGGTTGTTGTCAGACTGGAATCCTCTCAATGTCTAAGGAGATGGGTTAAGGCCCTACCTGGACCGAACTAATCAGACAGGGTATGAGTTTGCGGCTTACATGTTAGAGGTGAAGGGCTAGATACACGAAGCCATAACTCTTATTTTTCACTCTATATTTCTTTCTTCCAAACCACCACATAACACTGGTTGTTGTCAGACTGGAATCCTCTCAATGTCTAAGGAGATGGGTTAAGGCCCTACCTGGACCGAACTAATCAGACAGGGTATGAGTTTGCGGCTTACATGTTAGAGGTGAAGGGCTAGATACACGAAGCCATAACTCTTATTTTTCACTCTATATTTCTTTCTTCCAAACCACCACATAACACTGGTTGTTGTCAGACTGGAATCCTCTCAATGTCTAAGGAGATGGGTTAAGGCCCTACCTGGACCGAACTAATCAGACAGGGTATGAGTTTGCGGCTTACATGTTAGAGGTGAAGGGCTAGATACACGAAGCCATAACTCTTATTTTTCACTCTATATTTCTTTCTTCCAAACCACCACATAACACTGGTTGTTGTCAGACTGGAATCCTCTCAATGTCTAAGGAGATGGGTTAAGGCCCTACCTGGACCGAACTAATCAGACAGGGTATGAGTTTGCGGCTTACATGTTAGAGGTGAAGGGCTAGATACACGAAGCCATAACTCTTATTTTTCACTCTATATTTCTTTCTTCCAAACCACCACATAACACTGGTTGTTGTCAGGATGGAATCCTCTCAATGTCTAAGGAGATGGGTTAAGGCCCTACCTGGACCGAACTAATCAGACAGGGTATGAGTTTGCGGCTTACATGTTAGAGGTGAAGGGCTAGATACACGAAGCCATAACTCTTATTTTTCACTCTATATTTCTTTCTTCCAAACCACCACATAACACTGGTTGTTGTCAGACTGGAATCCTCTCAATGTCTAAGGAGATGGGTTAAGGCCCTACCTGGACCGAACTAATCAGACAGGGTATGAGTTTGCGGCTTACATGTTAGAGGTGAAGGGCTAGATACACGAAGCCATAACTCTTATTTTTCACTCTATATTTCTTTCTTCCAAACCACCACATAACACTGGTTGTTGTCAGACTGGAATCCTCTCAATGTCTAAGGAGATGGGTTAAGGCCCTACCTGGACCGAACTAATCAGACAGGGTATGAGTTTGCGGCTTACATGTTAGAGGTGAAGGGCTAGATACACGAAGCCATAACTCTTATTTTTCACTCTATATTTCTTTCTTCCAAACCACCACATAACATTGGTTGTTGTCAGGATGGAATCCTCTCAATGTCTAAGGAGATGGGTTAAGGCCCTACCTGGACCGAACTAATCAGACAGGGTATGAGTTTGCGGCTTACATGTTAGAGGTGAAGGGCTAGATACACGAAGCCATAACTCTTATTTTTCACTCTATATTTCTTTCTTCCAAACCACCACATAACACTGGTTGTTGTCAGACTGGAATCCTCTCAATGTCTAAGGAGATGGGTTAAGGCCCTACCTGGACCGAACTAATCAGACAGGGTATGAGTTTGCGGCTTACATGTTAGAGGTGAAGGGCTAGATACACGAAGCCATAACTCTTATTTTTCACTCTATATTTCTTTCTTCCAAACCACCACATAACACTGGTTGTTGTCAGACTGGAATCCTCTCAATGTCTAAGGAGATGGGTTAAGGCCCTACCTGGACCGAACTAATCAGACAGGGTATGAGTTTGCGGCTTACATGTTAGAGATGAAGGGCTAGATACACGAAGCCATAACTCTTATTTTTCACTCTATATTTCTTTCTTCCAAACCACCACATAACACTGGTTGTTGTCAGGATGGAATCCTCTCAATGTCTAAGGAGATGGGTTAAGGCCCTACCTGGACCGAACTAATCAGACAGGGTATGAGTTTGCGGCTTACATGTTAGAGGTGAAGGGCTAGATACACGAAGCCATAACTCTTATTTTTCACTCTATATTTCTTTCTTCCAAACCACCACATAACACTGGTTGTTGTCAGACTGGAATCCTCTCAATGTCTAAGGAGATGGGTTAAGGCCCTACCTGGACCGAACTAATCAGACAGGGTATGAGTTTGCGGCTTACATGTTAGAGGTGAAGGGCTAGATACACGAAGCCATAACTCTTATTTTTCACTCTATATTTCTTTCTTCCAAACCACCACATAACACTGGTTGTTGTCAGACTGGAATCCTCTCAATGTCTAAGGAGATGGGTTAAGGCCCTACCTGGACCGAACTAATCAGACAGGGTATGAGTTTGCGGCTTACATGTTAGAGGTGAAGGGCTAGATACACGAAGCCATAACTCTTATTTTTCACTCTATATTTCTTTCTTCCAAACCACCACATAACACTGGTTGTTGTCAGACTGGAATCCTCTCAATGTCTAAGGAGATGGGTTAAGGCCCTACCTGGACCGAACTAATCAGACAGGGTATGAGTTTGCGGCTTACATGTTAGAGGTGAAGGGCTAGATACACGAAGCCATAACTCTTATTTTTCACTCTATATTTCTTTCTTCCAAACCACCACATAACATTGGTTGTTGTCAGGATGGAATCCTCTCAATGTCTAAGGAGATGGGTTAAGGCCCTACCTGGACCGAACTAATCAGACAGGGTATGAGTTTGCGGCTTACATGTTAGAGGTGAAGGGCTAGATACACGAAGCCATAACTCTTATTTTTCACTCTATATTTCTTTCTTCCAAACCACCACATAACACTGGTTGTTGTCAGGATGGAATCCTCTCAATGTCTAAGGAGATGGGTTAAGGCCCTACCTGGACCGAACTAATCAGACAGGGTATGAGTTTGCGGCTTACATGTTAGAGGTGAAGGGCTAGATACACGAAGCCATATTTCTTATTTTTCACTCTATATTTCTTTCTTCCAAACCACCACATAACACTGGTTGTTGTCAGGATGGAATCCTCTCAATGTCTAAGGAGATGGGTTAAGGCCCTACCTGGACCGAACTAATCAGACAGGGTATGAGTTTGCGGCTTACATGTTAGAGGTGAAGGGCTAGATACACGAAGCCATAACTCTTATTTTTCACTCTATATTTCTTTCTTCCAAACCACCACATAACACTGGTTGTTGTCAGACTGGAATCCTCTCAATGTCTAAGGAGATGGGTTAAGGCCCTACCTGGACAGAACTAATCAGACAGGGTATGAGTTTGCGGCTTACATGTTAGAGGTGAAGGGCTAGATACACGAAGCCATAACTCTTATTTTTCACTCTATATTTCTTTCTTCCAAACCACCACATAACACTGGTTGTTGTCAGACTGGAATCCTCTCAATGTCTAAGGAGATGGGTTAAGGCCCTACCTGGACCGAACTAATCAGACAGGGTATGAGTTTGCGGCTTACATGTTAGAGGTGAAGGGCTAGATACACGAAGCCATAACTCTTATTTTTCACTCTATATTTCTTTCTTCCAAACCACCACATAACACTGGTTGTTGTCAGACTGGAATCCTCTCAATGTCTAAGGAGATGGGTTAAGGCCCTACCTGGACCGAACTAATCAGACAGGGTATGAGTTTGCGGCTTACATGTTAGAGGTGAAGGGCTAGATACACGAAGCCATAACTCTTATTTTTCACTCTATATTTCTTTCTTCCAAACCACCACATAACACTGGTTGTTGTCAGACTGGAATCCTCTCAATGTCTAAGGAGATGGGTTAAGGCCCTACCTGGACCGAACTAATCAGACAGGGTATGAGTTTGCGGCTTACATGTTAGAGGTGAAGGGCTAGATACACGAAGCCATAACTCTTATTTTTCACTCTATATTTCTTTCTTCCAAACCACCACATAACACTGGTTGTTGTCAGGATGGAATAAAAAAGGCAGTTTCAGGGATAGGCGTAAAGCAGAGAACTCTAAAAATGAGCTGCAGGCGCAGGAATGCGGTACCCGAAGCACAGACATGACTATGCAAATCATGTACCAGGGTTTTACATCCGCTATTGTGACAAGTGCAGAAAAACTTTTAAAATAAGTCAAATATGGGACACTTTCTTGTAGGCTGTGTCTTTCTCTTCACTGTCCGGTAAGTTGAATCGGATTTAACAAGGTTTGCGTTAGTCTGTGTGTGCGTTGTATAGTAGCCTTTTCTCACCTCCTTTCACAATGTCGGCACAGGCGTTATATATATATATATATATATATATATATATATATATATATATATATATATATATATATATATATGATTAAACTTTTATTTACGAAGAAACAACTCGATCGTGACAATAATAAATGCCATTCACAAAGCCAGGCTGAAATAACAGCAAAGACGGTCTCACGTTGGTTTCACGCACAGCCTTGGCTACACTGTACAATCGGTTCTCAGATTCACATGTCCTAGATCTCAGAGCCGTGCGCAATGTGTGCCAATGTTATTGGCTAATATTCGGTTCTACATGACGGAATATTTGGCCAACATATAACGCTGTCAAACTAGTGCGTGTCATTGATTAAATTCCGAACGAGTTTGGCTAGTAATTAAATCTCATAAATTTATTATATTGATTTTTCTGCGCGAGCGCTGGAATAGTCTATTTTTGCTTACAAAAATAATTTCAACATTTATTTATTACACTCACTGTGGCTAACGTTATCCTAAGCATGAATGCCTTAGTTTGGTATAAATCCCCCCCCCCTTAAAGGGCATAGTAGATCCGAATGTCTTCCCTGAAAAGACATTAAATTTCTCTCTCTATAGCTGAAAATGTAGAAAGTCGGGGTTTTGGCGCCTTGGTTATTGTGCATCCTGACAGAGGCCAGAGCATAGTTGGCGTGTAACCATTTGGTAGGATGTGTCTGGGAAAGCCATAATAAGCAGTTAATCCCAATAAAATTACAGAAGGAAACAATTTGTTGTAATCTATGTCTTGAAAGCTGAATATTAGATGAAACGTCATAACCTTACAAGATTTAGCTTGGACGTACTAACAACAAATTAAAGTTTGATAATTCTTCAACAGAGTCATGCCAACGTGAGTAGCCATCAGTTAAATGAGATATAACACTATATTTTACAACATTCTAAACCCTACATTAAAAACAACGTTATTAAAATACCAATCATTTAAAAAAATATACATGGAAGTTAAAAGACAACATTTTCTTGTGAACATTTAATATAGAACTGTGTTAAGCCTAATATAATTATTTAATTGCCTAAATAATGTGCCCAAAAATAACAAGTTTTTCGTTCTAGCAAACATGGTTCTAAATACTCATACGAGTGTCCTACAACATAAATCATGAAATCATATGTTATCACTTAATGCAAGTTATAGCACGTACCTACAACTAAATAGATGTACTATGTTTAATCGGCGAACTCAAGATGATTGCATCAAGCAACTTTAAACAGATGTGTTTGAGCGAGACGAAAACTGGAAGATTTTCCCCGTACAACTTTTCTGTTTAGACGCGTCAGTAGTACATACTTCAAAATATTAATGAAACAAAATGTTTAGTTGAAACGTGTTCTCTTCATGTGATAAAACCTTAAAATTTAATGGCGAAGCAATGCAACTGTTAACGATTATGCTTAAGGCGTCGAGAGATACCGACCAATAATAGTGAACAATATTACTATCCTGAACTCACCCGACGGAGCACGCAACAGATCAACAGGCCAATTCAAATGTATGGCATTTAAAAACCGGTTTCTCTGCTTTGCATACAACAACACTGCGAGTTTAGTAGCCTGGTTTTTAGATTAGTCTTAGTTAGGACCACTCGAAAACATGTGAGTTTTGCATTTTCTATTTTTCCGATATTATGTTTACTGACTCCATTTTAAGTTGAAATACTATAATCTGAATGTCGTTTGTGAAAGTATAATTAAAGTAAATGTCTAAAACAACCAATACGGCGTTTACGTCTATAGTAGGCAATGATCAGTGACTAGATTGCACAGCAGGATGCGTTGAGCTAAGCTTAAAGCCATATGATCAATCGTGGGATTTTATAATTTAAATTTAGTTTGTTTATAAACTCCGGTATGTTTTTAAATTTCATATTTTTAGTATGTTAAGAGGTAGTGTTTTTTGTTGGGCTTGGGGAGGAGCAACAACTCTTACGTAGTTAATAAAAAAATAAGTAAACCCTTAGATTTTTAATTGAGTGTATATGTTAAATTTTTCTTGAAATCTTACTTGGAATTTAATACACCCCTACAATTTATTTTGTGTATACCTGGCACGTGCAGTTTTTTTAAATAGTGTTTTGTGATGTGTTACATTAGATTATTCATTTTAAATGCTATCACGAACTTTATTTGCTTTATTTCAACTTTTATAAGATTCTATGATTTGTTTTGCTTATGTGTGCACGTGATGATTACTTTATTTTCTCATATTATTTCCATTCATACGCTTTATTTCGTTTCATAGTTTATCGATTATTGTGATACTGTACAAGTATTTATTTGGAACATTGACACACCTTCTGTCCATGTAGCAGCATCTAAAAGCAACACATTTTGAAGATTTCTAGATATTTAAAATAACGTCTAGCAATTTAATTTTAAAGCAAAGTCAAAACTAACAACTTGAAGCACCTGTGGCGTAATAGAAAAGAAATGAATACAAACCTGATCCAGAAATATAACTTTTTATTTATATCCTTTTGTAGGCCTACATATCAAATTGGAAAGCAAACATTTTCACATACAATTATTACAAACAAATAATTACAAAAATAAATTAAATATTTAAAAGAAATATTTTTTTCTTTACAAAAATTAGTCCTAAAAATAATTGATTTGCGGTTGAAATGTAGGCCTACATATAGGTTTACATAAAAACTTGTATTTCTGGTTGAGGTTTTATTTATTAGATAAACGCCTGCGAATAACGTAGTATTTCTCACGCCTCAGGCTACTCTTTGAAAATATTAGGCCTACATCTGAAAAATATTATTATTACGTAAAAAAAATAAGTATAATTCTTAGAAATAAAAGACGACTGTTTTGGGAGTGACGTTTATTATGCTGCAGCGACGTTTCGATAGCTACCATTACCATCATCAGGCCTGTAACACATAATGGATGTCTATATTTATTATAATACATACAGAGTTCCTAATAACAAGGAATACTTTTAGCTGACAAATTATTGACTTGTATAAATGCAATAGACACGTAAAAAGATGAGTAAACATTAATACTTAGGCCCTATAAGTTATTTGGTTATATTTAAGAAATACTGAAATACAAAAAAATGGTTCGCATAGACAAATGATCTGATTGTAGTATTTAAACATAAAGTTACAAAGCTAAGAAATAAATCTGGATATGCAAACCAAATTTATTGTATACAGTTAAAACTTAATTAAAAATCACAGTATTTCAGATTTAAAATATAATATAATATATTGAATGGCATCAAACACTACAAAAATAATTACAATACAGACATCTAAGACTAGCAGGTTACATTCATGATGACGATAATCGTATAGTTAACAAAACGTCGCTGTAGCAGAATAAAATATTATACTTGACTCGCAGAACAGCCGTATTTTATTTCTATTAGCAAAAATGTGCGATATACAATATCAAGAGCACACTACTACAGTATATTGCAATACAAATATTGGAAACAACCCTAATACCACAAAAATAATAAAAAATAACTACAGTACAAGTTACCTAAGATTAAACGCTTAGGTACATTTCGATGGCTATATCGTCATCATCAGGGGGTCTTATTACAAAATTACAATCTATAATACAATAAATTACAAACTAGACTGACCTTTTGTATATGGTCTTGGGTTTGTAAATTATTGTATTCTAGCTTGTATTTCTGTAATGCTACTCTCTGATGATGACATGGACATCGAAATGAATATGACGGTTTAATCTTGGTTAACTTGTATTTAGCTATTTTTTATTATTCTCGTGGTATTGGGGGGGGGGGGTTCCAATACAGTATTTCTATTATATCTGTGCGTGTAGCCTGAATTATCAAGTAAAATTTGTATTACAGAAACAGGTTTCGAATATTTTAACTTTTCTAGAAATTAAGGTTTTGTTTGTCCCTTGAAATTTATTATTTACGTGTTAACCATAAATAGAAAGATTCCGTATAGAATAATGGTGAATATATTGCGGCAGCGAGTCTGCAAATGGAACATTTAACACTTCAACATTGTATTTACAGAAGCTGGCGGCAGGTTGCGCTACCATCGGGTGCCGGAGGCCACAGGCCAATTATGCTTGGACGAGAGGTTTTCAATGGAATTAGTCACCGCTATGGCACATCTAATCTTAATGACTTTAAAACAAGATCCTTACAGCGTACTGTTGGGAACAGCTCTGGCGAGGAATACAGACGGCAACACTGTATCTCCCCTAACTTCATGATGAAATATTAATTGAATCTGTACAATTTATTCCCGTAGTGATTATTTTCAACACTTATTTTTAAAATTTTCAATATTAAAGTGCAAAATGTATACACATTGAAAATGAAAATAAGAAAACTTTGGCAACACTGTTTCCGGTCTTAAGACCTGCCAATGATTTGTGGTGATTTTATCATAATGTCGCTGTAGTGACACCAATTAAACCTAATAATAATTTAATCATTAAATCTAATAATTGGATGACCTTCGTAAGTAAAAACGAACTATTTTCCCTCTAGCTCATTTTGTTTCTTATAATAATTGTATGACCTTCGTATGTAAAAACGAACGATTTTTCTTCCAGCTCATTTTGTTTCTTATAATAATTGGATGACCCTCGTATGTAAAAACGAACGATTTTTCCTCCAGCTCATTTTGTTTCTTATAATAATTGTATGACCTTCGTAAGTAAAAACGAACGATTTTTCTTCCAGCTCATTTTGTTTCTTATAATAACTGGATGACCCTCGTATGTAAAAATTAACTGTTTTCCCTCCAGCTCATTTTGTTTCTTCTATAAATTGGATGACCCTCGTATGTAAAAATTAACTGTTTTCCCTCCAGCTCATTTTGTATCTTCTAATAATTGTATGACCTTCGTATGTAAAAACGAACGATTTTTCTTCCAGCTCATTTTGTTTCTTATAATAATTGGATGACCCTCGTATGTAAAAACGACCGATTTTTCCTCCAGCTCATTTTGTTTCTTATAATAATTGGATGACCCTCGTATGTAAAAACGAACGATTTTTCCTCCAGCTCATTTTGTTTCTTATAATAATTGGATGACCCTCGTATGTAAAAACGACCGATTTTTCCTCCAGCTCATTTTGTTTCTTATAATAATTGGATGACCCTCGTATGTAAAAACGACCGATTTTTCCTCCAGCTCATTTTGTTTCTTATAATAATTGGATGACCCTCGTATGTAAAAATTAACTGTTTTCCCTCCAGCTCATTTTGTTTCTTCTATAAATTGGATGACCCTCGTATGTAAAAATTAACTGTTTTCCCTCCAGCTCATTTTGTTTCTTCTATAAATTGGATGACCCTCGTATGTAAAAATTAACTGTTTTCCCTCCAGCTCATTTTGTTTCTTCTATAAATTGGATGACCCTCGTATGTAAAAATTAACTGTTTTCCCTCCAGCTCATTTTGTTTCTTCTATAAATTGGATGACCCTCGTATGTAAAAATTAACTGTTTTCCCTCCAGCTCATTTTGTTTCTTCTATAAATTGGATGACCCTCGTATGTAAAAATTAACTGTTTTCCCTCCAGCTCATTTTGTTTCTTCTATAAATTGGATGACCCTCGTATGTAAAAATGAACGATTTTTAGCCAGCTTGCGTAACTATTTAACATTCTGTATTTCGAATGTCCATAATTAAATGTGTACAACAGCGTTTTCAGTTCACCTTCGGCACTTCCGCCATGACGACACGACTGTGTACTGCGATGAAATACAGCGTGCGCCGTGTACTGGAACACTTTTCCCTGTAGTGCAACTCACATCGACACGCAGATACGTCCAGGCTAAAGCACAGAGCGGCAACGCCAGTTACTGCAACGGCAGACTTGTTTCGTTTATTGTAAAGACACCAACAAAGTATCCATTGAGAACCAATGTCTACTAAATTGATAAATTTCTTGAGCACTGTGGACTAATTTTACTACACTGTGTGTAAAAGTTTTACCTATATGAATAAAAAACAACTAGCTACAATGTAGAAAATAATTACATAAAAAAGTAAAAACAAACATTTTTACAGACAATTCCTACTTAGGTAAAAAAATGTTATCTTAGTAACTTTTTATTAAATAATTGACAATTAATATAAATAAAGTAACATAACCTAAGCGTTAAAACAGCTGTTTTATCACCATAACCTATAACATAAAATCAGTTGTTTTATGAAATCATATGTTATCACCTATTTTATAACAAATGGAACAATATAACTAAAATGCATACCTTGCCCCCTTTTGTGAAAAGTTTTTCTCCAATATGAAACTAAAATTAATTCTTTTAAAATTTAATTAATGAATTAATAATTGAAAACACTGTATTACCACCAAGTGTCATCCACTACAAGTTTAAAAAAATGTATTTAACCTTGAATGGATGAATAAAACGTATTTTATTGACGATTGAAAATTTGAACGATATATATATATATATATATATATATATATATATATATATATATATATATATATATATGTGTGTGTGTGTGTGTGTGTGTGTGTGTGGAGAGTGTGAAAAAACAAAAGGAATTTAGAAACATGTAAATCTTATAAAAATAGTTGTAGTACAACAGCTATTGTGGTTATTGGGTCTGGTTATTGCTTTAGTTCAGTCTAATAAAACTCAATATTTCTCTCTAGAATTGTGGTTTGTGAAAAAAAATTCTAAGAGTAGGTTTCGTCTCCTATCGGAGGTTGTGATTCATCATCACTATTTTTACTATATCAACTGTGGCTTAAACAGTTCCACCGAACTACTGTGCTACCATTCTCTGAGATCCGTCTCTGCACCATGAAATCCGCCCACGTCTTATCGTTCCTTCAGTCTTACCTTGGATTGTGAGTCGGAGTATTTTTCTTCCCTCATTACAAAATCCAAATATTCTAATTTTTAACGGTAAATATTAAAAGAGTTCACTCAAAATCTCACTGAACACAATTTATTGATACAAGGTCACTAGTTTCTAGAGATACCAATTAGCAGTAGCCGTACAAGAAAGATCCATAATGAGATTTGGCGAGGCAGTTCTCCCTTCTCACTATCCGCTCAATACAATCGCCAGATCGTGTGAGCAAGTGCGTCTGATGTAACCAGAAAAACGTCCCGTAACTATACGGCACGATCGGGTCGCCAAATCATGGTTGGGGTGTGGGAGTGAAGGTCGCCCAGCGATAGAAAGTCCGACCTTGTGCAGTCGCCTATATAATTCATCAACTACAAGTTGTATTAATATCTGATGACGATTCAATCGATCAGGCTCACGCTGCAGTTGGGCTGACGATCAGCGACAGTTACTGGCTCCGATCGTCGATGTTTGCACTAGGTTAGTGGAAAATTGAAAAGTATGACAAGATATATCCAAAACGCTAAGAGAAACTCTCTCTGTAATGCTGCGATTTGCGTCAGCGTTGGAGCGACTGACACCATAATGTCCCTTGCTTTGCAGAGCTTTAAGAACAGATTGGGTTATTTGCAGTGTTACGACTCTCTCAGTGACACAAGAATGTTTTCACAGTTTATAAGCTTTCGATAGTAAAATTACTCCCGCGGTTCTGTTTTTCTCTCATTTGATGGTTTTCCCATATTTCTACACACTATTGACGACTGGAGACAGTTTTTCCCCCGAATCTACATACGGAATGTTCGTTATACATTTGATAATTATTGCAAAACACACACACACACACACACACACACAAACTTTTGCCACACTTGCCAGGCTAACAGCAGTCACTTCATGTAGCAAAACTCTCATGTTTTACATAGTTATGAAACGCAGGCGTTTGCCGTGAAGTGAAGAGGTTTATGGTGTGAAGCCACCGTGTACGCACAATAAGGCCGGCCAGGGGAACGTTCACACACAGCACGGACATAACGGAAGCCGAGCTTTCATGCTCTGTCCCGTAGGATCCCATAGTCACGACGTATCTACACAGCAAGGGAAACATATCTTTAATCAAAGTTGCAAAAATACCTTATAGCCACGTCATAAAGCAAACTTATATAATCTCTCTCTCTGTCTATATATATATATATATATATATATATATATATATATATATATATATATATATATATATATATATTATAACTTAACTTTTGTTATAATTAAAATTATATCTAATTGTTATTTATTTACCTTACCTATTAATGTCACACCTTCAGGTTTATAAAAGAATTAACAATCTTATCAATTTTCAAACATCACTTGCATTTATTCTCTTCAATTAACTCTACACATTATTCAAATTTATCTTAATATTGTGCAGTGACAGGCTTGATATCTTAACTAAATTACAAAGGTGGACTTCTGAGGCTTTATATTTCTAATAGAATAACATAAGAAAAACAGTATTAAAATTTTATTCTTGCTCTCGGGGTCGCTATTACGGGAACTTTGCTTTTAAATTAGAAATGGTAACTAGAATAATTTTTATAAATTTTGATGAACTTAAAAATTGTTAAACTAAAAGATAGATGTCTGTTGGCTACACTTATTTTCAAATATACTTATTGTTCTGAAGAGTCCCTGGAATCCTGGCTTGTTCACTTCAGCGCTTACACTTAATGCAAACAAAACTTACTTTATATTTCAAAAAAACTTTTACGTCGCACTTTACTAAATTTTACTTATAAAAACTCTACTTAATTTAACAAATTTTCCCTTTACAACACTTCCATCCTTGTCCCCACCAACCTGTCTTCCTTCCCCGAGACTCTCCTCAAAAACTCCTCTAAACCCCCGATCATTTAGTTTTTATGAAATCCCTAATCTCTCTCACTACCACCAATACGTTCTTTGTAAGTTTCCCACAGTTCTACAATTAGCTAAACCTAACGGTACACGGTTAATTCCCCAGGCTATATCGGCCGCTGGATTTCCCGTCTTAACAAGCTTTGGACCTTCTATTGTCTATGGTTGCCGGACTCAACTTATAGCTTTCCTGGAAAGGATAATGACTTGGTACCTGCTTTGTCCGCCTAGAAAACTATTTGTGTCTTTCTTTACTAAATCCTATAGATGATTTATTTTCGCAACTATCTTAATTTAATCTAAAGCCTCGTACTTTATGTTATAATATACATACATATACGGAATAAATAAATGTGATGATAAAACGTATAATGTTTTTATTGTTTATCAAAATTACAAAATATCTACGAATTCAACATCAATCAAGTATCATCCATTACAAGTTTAAAAAAGTGTATATGAACCTGAGTGGATGAAAAAAGTATTATATTAAAGATTGCAATTTTGAATAAGATCTATAGTGAGAGTGTTTACTAATAGTAGGAACTGAATTAAGGCAAATTGAGTAAATATTTTTCAACTATTTCGTTTCAGAGATGCAAGTTAAGCGCTCTCTATACCCATACAAATACAAAAAAACTAGGGATATACTTCGATGCAACCATCAATATAATGATCGACTAAGAGGTATCAATAAGTCAAACACATCGAGCTTCAAACATGTTCCTAGAGTAAATCAATGACGTCCCTTCTGATAATATTTAGTACTTTATAGACAACAAAATTATTCTGTCAAAAATGTACTTCAAATTTGCCTAAAAGCTATAATTTACATTATGCAATTCATGTTAATCTAAGTATTGAAAAAATGATAAAGCTGTTGTATATCGAGTCAAAGAAGTTTATTTAATAACGAAACGTTTCAGCAACTAATTTGTTACCCTTATCAAGCCTGTTATCCTTTGAAAAACGAAGTCCAAGTGAGCTATGAGTTGAAGTGAGTAATGGGAGGAGGCAAAACATCAAACCCCCACACTTTGAGCTATATAAAGCTCTGCTATCTTCTCTCATAGCACAAGAGGCATGAGTTCAAGTGAGTAATGGGAGGAGGCAAAACATCAAACCCCTACATTTTGAGCTATATAAAGCTTTGCTAAGTTCTCTCATAGCACAACAGGCTTGAGTTCAAGTGAGTAATGAGAGGAGGCAAAACATCAAACCCCTACACTTTGAGCTACATAAAGCTCTGCTATCTTCTCTCATAGCACAAGAGGCATGAGTTCAAGTGAGTAATGGGAGGAGGCAAACCATCAAACCCCTACACTTTGAGCTACATAAAGCTCTGCTAACTTCTCTCATAGCACAAGAGGCATGAGTTCAAGTGAGTAATGTGAGGAGGCAAAACATCAAACCCCTACACTTTGAGCTACATAAAGCTCTGCTATCTTCTCTCATAGCACAAGAGGCATGAGTTCAAGTGAGTAATGGGAGGAGGCAAAACATCAAACCCCTACACTTTGAGCTATATAAAGCTCTGCTATCTTCTCTCATAGCACAACAGGCTTGAGTTCAAGTGAGTAATGGGAGGAGGCAAAACATCAAACCCCTACACTTTGAGCTATATAAAGCTCTGCTAACTTCTCTCATAGCACAAGAGGCATGAGTTCAAGTGAGTAATGGGAGGAGGCAAAACATCAAACCCCTACACTTTGAGCTATATAAAGCTCTGCTATCTTCTCTCATAGCACAAGAGGCATGAGTTCAAGTGAGTAATGGGAGGAGGCAAAACATCAAACCCCTACACTTTGAGCTATATAAAGCTCTGCTATCTTCCCTCATAGCACAAAAGGCATGAGTTCAAGTGAGTAATGGGAGGAGGCAAAACATCAAACCCCTACACTTTGAGCTATATAAAGCTCTGCTATCTTCTCTCATAGCACAACAGGCTTGAGTTCAAGTGAGTAATGGGAGGAGGCAAAACATCAAACCCCTACACTTTGAGCTATATAAAGCTCTGCTAACTTCTCTCATAGCACAACAGGCTTGAGTTCAAGTGAGTAATGGGAGGAGGCAAAACATCAAACCCCTACACTTTGAGCTACATAAAGCTCTGCTATCTTCTCTCATAGCACAAGAGGCATGAGTTCAAGTGAGTAACGGGAGGAGGCAAAACATCAAACCCCTACACTTTGAGCTACATAAAACTCTGCTATCTTCTCTCATAGCACAAGAGGCATGAGTTCAAGTGAGTAATGGGAGGAGGCAAAACATCAAACCCCTACACTTTGAGCTACATAAAGCTCTGCTATCTTCTCTCATAGCACAACAGGCATGAGTTCAAGTGAGTAATGGGAGGAGGCAAAACATCAAACCCCTACACTTTGAGTTATATAAAGCTCTGCTATCTTCTCTCATAGCACAACAGGCATGAGTTCAAGTGAGTAATGGGAGGAGGCAAAACATCAAATCCCTACACTTTGAGCTATATAAAGCTCTGCTATCTTCTCTCATAGCACAACAGGCATGAGTTCAAGTGAGTAATGGGAGGAGGCAAAACATCAAACACCTACACTTTGAGCTATATAAAGCTCTGCTATCTTCTCTCATAGCACAAGAGGCATGAGTTCAAGTGAGTAATGGGAGGAGGCAAAACATCAAACCCCTACACTTTGATCTATATAAAGCTCTGCTATCTTCTCTCATAGCACAACAGGCATGAGTTCAAGTGAGTAATGGGAAGAGGAAAAACATCAAACCCCTACACTTTGAGCTACATAAAGCTCTGCTATCTTCTCTCATAGCACAACAGGCATGAGTTCAAGTGAGTAATGGGAGGAGGCAAAATATCAAACCCCTACACTTTGAGCTACATAAAGCTCTGCTATCTTCTCTCATAGCACAAGAGGCATGAGTTCAAGTGAGTAATGGGAGGAGGCAAAACATCAAACCCCTACACTTTGAGCTATATAAAGCTCTGCTATCTTCTCTCATAGCACAAGAGGCATGAGTTCAAGTGAGTAATGGGAGGAGGCAAAACATCAAACCCCTACACTTTGAGCTATATAAAGCTCTGCTATCTTCTCTCATAGCACAACAGGCTTGAGTTCAAGTGAGTAATGGGAGGAGGCAAAACATCAAACCCCTACACTTTGAGCTATATAAAGCTCTGCTAACTTCTCTTATAGCACAAGAGGCATGAGTTGAAGTGAGTAATGGGAGGAGGCAAAACATCAAACCCCTACACTTTGAGCTATATAAAGCTCTGCTATCTCCTCTCATAGCACAAAAAGCATGAGTTCAAGTGAGTAATGGGAGGAGGCAAAACATCAAACCCCTACATTTTGAGCTATATGAAGCTCTGCTAACTTCTCTCATAGCACAACAGGCTTGAGTTCAAGTGAGTAATGGGAGGAGGCAAAACATCAAACCCCTACACTTTGAGCTACATAAAGCTCTGCTATCTTCTCTCATAGCACAAGAGGCATGAGTTCAAGTGAGTAATGGGAGGAGGCAAAACATCAAACCCCTACACTTTGAGCTACATAAAGCTCTGCTATCTTCTCTCATAGCACAACAGGCATGAGTTCAAGTGAGTAATGGGAGGAGGCAAAACATCAAACCCCTACACTTTGAGCTATATAAAGCTCTGCTATCTTCTCTCATAGCACAACAGGCTTGAGTTCAAGTGAGTAATGGGAGGAGGCAAAACATCAAACCCCTACACTTTGAGCTATATAAAGCTCTGCTAACTTCTCTCATAGCACAAGAGGCATGAGTTCAAGTGAGTAATGGGAGGAGGCAAAACATCAAACCCCTACACTTTGAGCTATATAAAGCTCTGCTATCTTCTCTCATAGTACAAGAGGCATGAGTTCAAGTGAGTAATGGGAGGAGGCAAAACATCAAACCCCTACATTTTGAGCTATATAAAGCTCTGCTATCTTCTCTCATAGCACAACAGGCTTGAGTTCAAGTGAGTAATGGGAGGAGGCAAAACATCAAACCCCTACACATTGAGCTATATAAAGCTCTGCTAACTTCTCTAATAGCACAAGAGGCATGAGTTCAAGTGAGTAATGGGAGGAGGCAAAACTTCAAACCCCTACACTTTGAGCTATATAAAGCTCTGCTAACTTATCTCATAGCACAAGAGGCATGAGTTCAAGTGAGTAATGGGAGGAGGCAAAACATCAAACCCCTACACTTTGAGCTATATAAAGCTCTGCTATCTTCTCTCATAGCACAAGAGGCATGAGTTCAAGTGAGTAATGGGAGGAGGCAAAACATCAAACCCTTACACTTTGAGCTATATAAAGCTCTGCTAACTTCTCTCATAGCACAAGAGGCATGAGTTCAAGTGAGTAATGGGAGGAGGCAAAACATCAAACCCCTACACTTTGAGCTATATAAAGCTCTGCTAACTTCTCTCATAGCACAAGAGGCATGAGTTCAAGTGAGTAATGGGAGGAGGCAAAACATCAAACCCCTACACTTTGAGTTATATAAAGCTCTGCTATCTTCTCTCATAGCACAACAGGCATGAGTTCAAGTGAGTAATGGGAGGAGGCAAAACATCAAATCCCTACACTTTGAGCTATATAAAGCTCTGCTATCTTCTCTCATAGCACAACAGGCATGAGTTCAAGTGAGTAATGGGAGGAGGCAAAACATCAAACCCCTACACTTTGAGCTATATAAAGCTCTGCTATCTTCTCTCATAGCACAAGAGGCATGAGTTCAAGTGAGTAATGGGAGGAGGCAAAACATCAAACCCCTACATTTTGAGCTATATAAAGCTCTGCTATCTTCTCTCATAGCACAACAGGCTTGAGTTCAAGTGAGTAATGGGAGGAGGCAAAACATCAAACCCCTACACATTGAGCTATATAAAGCTCTGCTAACTTCTCAAATAGCACAAGAGGCATGAGTTCAAGTGAGTAATGGGAGGAGGCAAAACATCAAACCCCTACACTTTGAGCTATATAAAGCTCTGCTAACTTCTCTCATAGCACAAGAGGCATGAGTTCAAGTGAGTAATGGGAGGAGGCAAAACATCAAACCCCTACACTTTGAGCTGTATAAAGCTCTGCTATCTTCTCTCATAGCAACACAGGCATGAGTTCAAGTGAGTAATGGGAGGAGGCAAAACATCAAACCCCTACACTTTGAGCTATATAAAGCTCTGCTAACTTCTCTCATAGCACAAGAGGCATGAGTTCAAGTGAGTAATGGGAGGAGGCAAAACATCAAACCCCTACACTTTGAGCTATATAAAGCTCTGCTATCTTCTCTCATAGCACAACAGGCTTGAGTTCAAGTGAGTAATGGGAGGAGGCAAAACATCAAACCCCTACACTTTGAGCTATATAAAGCTCTGCTAACTTCTCTTATAGCACAAGAGGCATGAGTTGAAGTGAGTAATGGGAGGAGGCAAAACATCAAACCCCTACACTTTGAGCTATATAAAGCTCAGCTATCTTCTCTCATAGCACAAGAGGCATGAGTTCAAGTGAGTAATGGGAGGAGGCAAAACATCAAACCCCTACACTTTGAGCTATATAAAGCTCTGCTAACTTCTCTCATAGCACAACAGGCTTGAGTTCAAGTGAGTAATGGGAGGAGGCAAAACATCAAACCCCTACACTTTGAGCTACATAAAGCTCTGCTATCTTCTCTCATAGCACAAGAGGCATGAGTTCAAGTGAGTAACGGGAGGAGGCAAAACATCAAACCCCTACACTTTGAGCTACATAAAACTCTGCTATCTTCTCTCATAGCACAAGAGGCATGAGTTCAAGTGAGTAATGGGAGGAGGCAAAACATCAAACCCCTACACTTTGAGCTACATAAAGCTCTGCTATCTTCTCTCATAGCACAACAGGCATGAGTTCAAGTGAGTAATGGGAGGAGGCAAAACATCAAACCCCTACACTTTGAGTTATATAAAGCTCTGCTATCTTCTCTCATAGCACAACAGGCATGAGTTCAAGTGAGTAATGGGAGGAGGCAAAACATCAAATCCCTACACTTTGAGCTATATAAAGCTCTGCTATCTTCTCTCATAGCACAACAGGCATGAGTTCAAGTGAGTAATGGGAGGAGGCAAAACATCAAACACCTACACTTTGAGCTATATAAAGCTCTGCTATCTTCTCTCATAGCACAAGAGGCATGAGTTCAAGTGAGTAATGGGAGGAGGCAAAACATCAAACCCCTACACTTTGATCTATATAAAGCTCTGCTATCTTCTCTCATAGCACAACAGGCATGAGTTCAAGTGAGTAATGGGAAGAGGAAAAACATCAAACCCCTACACTTTGAGCTACATAAAGCTCTGCTATCTTCTCTCATAGCACAACAGGCATGAGTTCAAGTGAGTAATGGGAGGAGGCAAAATATCAAACCCCTACACTTTGAGCTACATAAAGCTCTGCTATCTTCTCTCATAGCACAAGAGGCATGAGTTCAAGTGAGTAATGGGAGGAGGCAAAACATCAAACCCCTACACTTTGAGCTATATAAAGCTCTGCTATCTTCTCTCATAGCACAAGAGGCATGAGTTCAAGTGAGTAATGGGAGGAGGCAAAACATCAAACCCCTACACTTTGAGCTATATAAAGCTCTGCTATCTTCTCTCATAGCACAACAGGCTTGAGTTCAAGTGAGTAATGGGAGGAGGCAAAACATCAAACCCCTACACTTTGAGCTATATAAAGCTCTGCTAACTTCTCTTATAGCACAAGAGGCATGAGTTGAAGTGAGTAATGGGAGGAGGCAAAACATCAAACCCCTACACTTTGAGCTATATAAAGCTCTGCTATCTCCTCTCATAGCACAAAAAGCATGAGTTCAAGTGAGTAATGGGAGGAGGCAAAACATCAAACCCCTACATTTTGAGCTATATGAAGCTCTGCTAACTTCTCTCATAGCACAACAGGCTTGAGTTCAAGTGAGTAATGGGAGGAGGCAAAACATCAAACCCCTACACTTTGAGCTACATAAAGCTCTGCTATCTTCTCTCATAGCACAAGAGGCATGAGTTCAAGTGAGTAATGGGAGGAGGCAAAACATCAAACCCCTACACTTTGAGCTACATAAAGCTCTGCTATCTTCTCTCATAGCACAACAGGCATGAGTTCAAGTGAGTAATGGGAGGAGGCAAAACATCAAACCCCTACACTTTGAGCTATATAAAGCTCTGCTATCTTCTCTCATAGCACAACAGGCTTGAGTTCAAGTGAGTAATGGGAGGAGGCAAAACATCAAACCCCTACACTTTGAGCTATATAAAGCTCTGCTAACTTCTCTCATAGCACAAGAGGCATGAGTTCAAGTGAGTAATGGGAGGAGGCAAAACATCAAACCCCTACACTTTGAGCTATATAAAGCTCTGCTATCTTCTCTCATAGTACAAGAGGCATGAGTTCAAGTGAGTAATGGGAGGAGGCAAAACATCAAACCCCTACATTTTGAGCTATATAAAGCTCTGCTATCTTCTCTCATAGCACAACAGGCTTGAGTTCAAGTGAGTAATGGGAGGAGGCAAAACATCAAACCCCTACACATTGAGCTATATAAAGCTCTGCTAACTTCTCTAATAGCACAAGAGGCATGAGTTCAAGTGAGTAATGGGAGGAGGCAAAACTTCAAACCCCTACACTTTGAGCTATATAAAGCTCTGCTAACTTATCTCATAGCACAAGAGGCATGAGTTCAAGTGAGTAATGGGAGGAGGCAAAACATCAAACCCCTACACTTTGAGCTATATAAAGCTCTGCTATCTTCTCTCATAGCACAAGAGGCATGAGTTCAAGTGAGTAATGGGAGGAGGCAAAACATCAAACCCTTACACTTTGAGCTATATAAAGCTCTGCTAACTTCTCTCATAGCACAAGAGGCATGAGTTCAAGTGAGTAATGGGAGGAGGCAAAACATCAAACCCCTACACTTTGAGCTATATAAAGCTCTGCTAACTTCTCTCATAGCACAAGAGGCATGAGTTCAAGTGAGTAATGGGAGGAGGCAAAACATCAAACCCCTACACTTTGAGTTATATAAAGCTCTGCTATCTTCTCTCATAGCACAACAGGCATGAGTTCAAGTGAGTAATGGGAGGAGGCAAAACATCAAATCCCTACACTTTGAGCTATATAAAGCTCTGCTATCTTCTCTCATAGCACAACAGGCATGAGTTCAAGTGAGTAATGGGAGGAGGCAAAACATCAAACCCCTACACTTTGAGCTATATAAAGCTCTGCTATCTTCTCTCATAGCACAAGAGGCATGAGTTCAAGTGAGTAATGGGAGGAGGCAAAACATCAAACCCCTACACTTTGAGCTATATAAAGCTCTGCTATCTTCTCTCATAGCACAACAGGCATGAGTTCAAGTGAGTAATGGGAAGAGGAAAAACATCAAACCCCTACACTTTGAGCTACATAAAGCTCTGCTATCTTCTCTCATAGCACAACAGGCATGAGTTCAAGTGAGTAATGGGAGGAGGCAAAATATCAAACCCCTACACTTTGAGCTACATAAAGCTCTGCTATCTTCTCTCATAGCACAAGAGGCATGAGTTCAAGTGAGTAATGGGAGGAGGCAAAACATCAAACCCCTACACTTTGAGCTATATAAAGCTCTGCTATCTTCTCTCATAGCACAAGAGGCATGAGTTCAAGTGAGTAATGGGAGGAGGCAAAACATCAAACCCCTACACTTTGAGCTATATAAAGCTCTGCTATCTTCTCTCATAGCACAACAGGCTTGAGTTCAAGTGAGTAATGGGAGGAGGCAAAACATCAAACCCCTACACTTTGAGCTATATAAAGCTCTGCTAACTTCTCTTATAGCACAAGAGGCATGAGTTGAAGTGAGTAATGGGAGGAGGCAAAACATCAAACCCCTACACTTTGAGCTATATAAAGCTCTGCTATCTCCTCTCATAGCACAAAAAGCATGAGTTCAAGTGAGTAATGGGAGGAGGCAAAACATCAAACCCCTACATTTTGAGCTATATTAAGCTCTGCTAACTTCTCTCATAGCACAACAGGCTTGAGTTCAAGTGAGTAATGGGAGGAGGCAAAACATCAAACCCCTACACTTTGAGCTACATAAAGCTCTGCTATCTTCTCTCATAGCACAAGAGGCATGAGTTCAAGTGAGTAATGGGAGGAGGCAAAACATCAAACCCCTACACTTTGAACTACATAAAGCTCTGCTATCTTCTCTCATAGCACAACAGGCATGAGTTCAAGTGAGTAATGGGAGGAGGCAAAACATCAAACCCCTACACTTTGAATAAAGCTCTGCTATCTTCTCTCATAGCACAACAGGCTTGAGTTCAAGTGAGTAATGGGAGGAGGCAAAACATCAAACCCCTACACTTTGAGCTATATAAAGCTCTGCTAACTTCTCTCATAGCACAAGAGGCATGAGTTCAAGTGAGTAATGGGAGGAGGCAAAACATCAAACCCCTACACTTTGAGCTATATAAAGCTCTGCTATCTTCTCTCATAGTACAAGAGGCATGAGTTTAAGTGAGTAATGGGAGGAGGCAAAACATCAAACCCCTACACTTTGAGCTACATAAAGCTCTGCTATCTTCTCTCATAGCACAACAGGCATGAGTTCAAGTGAGTAATGGGAGGAGGCAAAACATCAAACCCCTACACTTTGAGCTATATAAAGCTCTGCTATCTTCTCTCATAGCACAACAGGCTTGAGTTCAAGTGAGTAATGGGAGGAGGCAAAACATCAATCCCCTACACTTTGAGCTATATAAAGCTCTGCTAACTTCTCTTATAGCACAAGAGGCATGAGTTCAAGTGAGTAATGGGAGGAGGAAAAACATCAAACCCCTACACTTTGAGCTAAATAAAGCTCTGCTAACTTCTCTCATAGCACAAGAGGCATGAGTTCAAGTGAGTAATGGGAGGAGGCAAAACATCAAACCCCTACACTTTGAGCTATATAAAGCTCTGCTATCTTCTCTCATAGCACAAGAGGCATGAGTTCAAGTGAGTAATGGGAGGAGGCAAAACATCAAACCCCTACACTTTGAGCTATATAAAGCTCTGCTATCTTCTCTCATAGCACAACAGGCTTGAGTTCAAGTGAGTAATGGGAGGAGGCAAAACATCAAACCCCTACACTTTGAGCTATATAAAGCTCTGCTAACTTCTCTTATAGCACAAGAGGCATGAGTTGAAGTGAGTAATGGGAGGAGGCAAAACATCAAACCCCTACACTTTGAGCTATATAAAGCTCTGCTATCTCCTCTCATAGCACAAAAAGCATGAGTTCAAGTGAGTAATGGGAGGAGGCAAAACATCAAACCCCTACATTTTGAGCTATATGAAGCTCTGCTAACTTCTCTCATAGCACAACAGGCTTGAGTTCAAGTGAGTAATGGGAGGAGGCAAAACATCAAACCCCTACACTTTGAGCTACATAAAGCTCTGCTATCTTCTCTCATAGCACAAGAGGCATGAGTTCAAGTGAGTAATGGGAGGAGGCAAAACATCAAACCCCTACACTTTGAGCTACATAAAGCTCTGCTATCTTCTCTCATAGCACAACAGGCATGAGTTCAAGTGAGTAATGGGAGGAGGCAAAACATCAAACCCCTACACTTTGAGCTATATAAAGCTCTGCTATCTTCTCTCATAGCACAACAGGCTTGAGTTCAAGTGAGTAATGGGAGGAGGCAAAACATCAAACCCCTACACTTTGAGCTATATAAAGCTCTGCTAACTTCTCTCATAGCACAAGAGGCATGAGTTCAAGTGAGTAATGGGAGGAGGCAAAACATCAAACCCCTACACTTTGAGCTATATAAAGCTCTGCTATCTTCTCTCATAGTACAAGAGGCATGAGTTCAAGTGAGTAATGGGAGGAGGCAAAACATCAAACCCCTACATTTTGAGCTATATAAAGCTCTGCTATCTTCTCTCATAGCACAACAGGCTTGAGTTCAAGTGAGTAATGGGAGGAGGCAAAACATCAAACCCCTACACATTGAGCTATATAAAGCTCTGCTAACTTCTCTAATAGCACAAGAGGCATGAGTTCAAGTGAGTAATGGGAGGAGGCAAAACTTCAAACCCCTACACTTTGAGCTATATAAAGCTCTGCTAACTTATCTCATAGCACAAGAGGCATGAGTTCAAGTGAGTAATGGGAGGAGGCAAAACATCAAACCCCTACACTTTGAGCTATATAAAGCTCTGCTATCTTCTCTCATAGCACAAGAGGCATGAGTTCAAGTGAGTAATGGGAGGAGGCAAAACATCAAACCCTTACACTTTGAGCTATATAAAGCTCTGCTAACTTCTCTCATAGCACAAGAGGCATGAGTTCAAGTGAGTAATGGGAGGAGGCAAAACATCAAACCCCTACACTTTGAGCTATATAAAGCTCTGCTAACTTCTCTCATAGCACAAGAGGCATGAGTTCAAGTGAGTAATGGGAGGAGGCAAAACATCAAACCCCTACACTTTGAGTTATATAAAGCTCTGCTATCTTCTCTCATAGCACAACAGGCATGAGTTCAAGTGAGTAATGGGAGGAGGCAAAACATCAAATCCCTACACTTTGAGCTATATAAAGCTCTGCTATCTTCTCTCATAGCACAACAGGCATGAGTTCAAGTGAGTAATGGGAGGAGGCAAAACATCAAACCCCTACACTTTGAGCTATATAAAGCTCTGCTATCTTCTCTCATAGCACAAGAGGCATGAGTTCAAGTGAGTAATGGGAGGAGGCAAAACATCAAACCCCTACACTTTGAGCTATATAAAGCTCTGCTATCTTCTCTCATAGCACAACAGGCATGAGTTCAAGTGAGTAATGGGAAGAGGAAAAACATCAAACCCCTACACTTTGAGCTACATAAAGCTCTGCTATCTTCTCTCATAGCACAACAGGCATGAGTTCAAGTGAGTAATGGGAGGAGGCAAAATATCAAACCCCTACACTTTGAGCTACATAAAGCTCTGCTATCTTCTCTCATAGCACAAGAGGCATGAGTTCAAGTGAGTAATGGGAGGAGGCAAAACATCAAACCCCTACACTTTGAGCTATATAAAGCTCTGCTATCTTCTCTCATAGCACAAGAGGCATGAGTTCAAGTGAGTAATGGGAGGAGGCAAAACATCAAACCCCTACACTTTGAGCTATATAAAGCTCTGCTATCTTCTCTCATAGCACAACAGGCTTGAGTTCAAGTGAGTAATGGGAGGAGGCAAAACATCAAACCCCTACACTTTGAGCTATATAAAGCTCTGCTAACTTCTCTTATAGCACAAGAGGCATGAGTTGAAGTGAGTAATGGGAGGAGGCAAAACATCAAACCCCTACACTTTGAGCTATATAAAGCTCTGCTATCTCCTCTCATAGCACAAAAAGCATGAGTTCAAGTGAGTAATGGGAGGAGGCAAAACATCAAACCCCTACATTTTGAGCTATATTAAGCTCTGCTAACTTCTCTCATAGCACAACAGGCTTGAGTTCAAGTGAGTAATGGGAGGAGGCAAAACATCATACCCCTACACTTTGAGCTACATAAAGCTCTGCTATCTTCTCTCATAGCACAAGAGGCATGAGTTCAAGTGAGTAATGGGAGGAGGCAAAACATCAAACCCCTACACTTTGAACTACATAAAGCTCTGCTATCTTCTCTCATAGCACAACAGGCATGAGTTCAAGTGAGTAATGGGAGGAGGCAAAACATCAAACCCCTACACTTTGAATAAAGCTCTGCTATCTTCTCTCATAGCACAACAGGCTTGAGTTCAAGTGAGTAATGGGAGGAGGCAAAACATCAAACCCCTACACTTTGAGCTATATAAAGCTCTGCTAACTTCTCTCATAGCACAAGAGGCATGAGTTCAAGTGAGTAATGGGAGGAGGCAAAACATCAAACCCCTACACTTTGAGCTATATAAAGCTCTGCTATCTTCTCTCATAGTACAAGAGGCATGAGTTTAAGTGAGTAATGGGAGGAGGCAAAACATCAAACCCCTACACTTTGAGCTACATAAAGCTCTGCTATCTTCTCTCATAGCACAACAGGCATGAGTTCAAGTGAGTAATGGGAGGAGGCAAAACATCAAACCCCTACACTTTGAGCTATATAAAGCTCTGCTATCTTCTCTCATAGCACAACAGGCTTGAGTTCAAGTGAGTAATGGGAGGAGGCAAAACATCAATCCCCTACACTTTGAGCTATATAAAGCTCTGCTAACTTCTCTTATAGCACAAGAGGCATGAGTTCAAGTGAGTAATGGGAGGAGGAAAAACATCAAACCCCTACACTTTGAGCTAAATAAAGCTCTGCTAACTTCTCTCATAGCACAAGAGGCATGAGTTCAAGTGAGTAATGGGAGGAGGCAAAACATCAAACCCCTACACTTTGAGCTATATAAAGCTCTGCTATCTTCTCTCATAGCACAACAGGCATGAGTTCAAGTGAGTAATGGGAGGAGGCAAAACATCAAACCCCTACACTTTGAGCTATATAAAGCTCTGCTAACTTCTCTCATAGCACAAGAGGCATGAGTTCAAGTGAGTAATGGGAGGAGGCAAAACATCAAACCCCTACACTTTGAGCTATATAAAGCTCTGCTAACTTCTCTCATAGCACAAGAGGCATGAGTTCAAGTGAGTAATGGGAGGAGGCAAAACATCAAACCCCTACACTTTGAGTTATATAAAGCTCTGCTATCTTCTCTCATAGCACAACAGGCATGAGTTCAAGTGAGTAATGGGAGGAGGCAAAACATCAAATCCCTACACTTTGAGCTATATAAAGCTCTGCTATCTTCTCTCATAGCACAACAGGCATGAGTTCAAGTGAGTAATGGGAGGAGGCAAAACATCAAACCCTACACTTTGAGCTATATAAAGCTCTGCTATCTTCTCTCATAGCACAAGAGGCATGAGTTCAAGTGAGTAATGGGAGGAGGCAAAACATCAAACCCCTACATTTTGAGCTATATAAAGCTCTGCTATCTTCTCTCATAGCACAACAGGCTTGAGTTCAAGTGAGTAATGGGAGGAGGCAAAACATCAAACCCCTACACATTGAGCTATATAAAGCTCTGCTAACTTCTCTAATAGCACAAGAGGCATGAGTTCAAGTGAGTAATGGGAGGAGGCAAAACATCAAACCCCTACACTTTGAGCTATATAAAGCTCTGCTAACTTATCTCATAGCACAAGAGGCATGAGTTCAAGTGAGTAATGGGAGGAGGCAAAACATCAAACCCCTACACTTTGAGCTATATAAAGCTCTGCTATCTTCTCTCATAGCAACACAGGCATGAGTTCAAGTGAGTAATGGGAGGAGGCAAAACATCAAACCCCTACACTTTGAGCTATATAAAGCTCTGCTATCTTCTCTCATAGCACAAGAGGCATGAGTTCAAGTGAGTAATGGGAGGAGGCAAAACATCAAACCCCTATACTTTGAGCTACATAAAGCTCTGCTATCTTCTCTCATAGCACAACAGGCATGAGTTCAAGTGAGTAATGGGAGGAGGCAATACATCAAACCCCTACACTTTGAGCTATATAAAGCTCTGCTATCTTCTCTCATAGCACAACAGGCTTGAGTTCAAGTGAGTAATGGGAGGAGGCAAAACATCAAACCCCTACACTTTGAGCTATATAAAGCTCTGCTAACTTCTCTCATAGCACAAGAGGCATGAGTTCAAGTGAGTAATGGGAGGAGGCAAAACATCAAACCCCTACACTTTGAGCTATATAAAGCTCTGCTAACTTCTCTCATAGCACAAGAGGCATGAGTTCAAGTGAGTAATGGGAGGAGGCAAAACATCAAACCCCTACACTTTGAGCTATATAAAGCTCTGCTATCTTCTCTCATAGCACAACAGGCATGAGTTCAAGTGAGTAATGGGAGGAGGCAAAACATCAAACACCTACACTTTGAGCTATATAAAGCTCTGCTAACTTCTCTCATAGCACAAGAGGCATGAGTTCAAGTGAGTAATGGGAGGAGGCAAAACATCAAACCCCTACACTTTGAGCTATATAAAGCTCTGCTAACTTCTCTCATAGCACAAGAGGCATGAGTTCAAGTGAGTAATGGGAGGAGGCAAAACATCAAACCCCTACACTTTGAGTTATATAAAGCTCTGCTATCTTCTCTCATAGCACAACAGGCATGAGTTCAAGTGAGTAATGGGAGGAGGCAAAACATCAAACCCCTACACTTTGAGCTATATAAAGCTCTGCTATCTTCTCTCATAGCACAAGAGTCATGAGTTCAAGTGAGTAATGGGAGGAGGCAAAACATCAAATCCCTACACTTTGAGCTTTATAAAGCTCTGCTATCTTCTCTCATAGCACAAGAGGCATGAGTTCAAGTGAGTAATGGGAGGAGGCAAAACATCAAACCCCTACACTTTGAGCTATATAAAGCTCTGCTATCTTCTCTCATAGCACAACAGGCTTGAGTTCAAGTGAGTAATGGGAGGAGGCAAAACATCAAACCCCTACACTTTGAGCTATATAAAGCTGTGCTAACTTCTCTTATAGCACAAGAGGCATGAGTTGAAGTGAGTAATGGGAGGAGGAAAAACATCAAACCCCTACACTTTGAGCTATATAAAGCTCTGCTAACTTCTCTTATAGCACAAGAGGCATGAGTTGAAGTGAGTAATGGGAGGAGGCAAAACATCAAACCCCTACACTTTGAGCTATATAGAGCTCTGCTATCTCCTCTCATAGCACAAGAGGCATGAGTTCAAGTGAGTAATGGGAGGAGGCAAAACATCAAACCCCTACACTTTGAGCTATATAAAGCTCTGCTATCTTCTCTCATAGCACAACAGGCTTGAGTTCAAGTGAGTAATGGGAGGAGGCAAAACATCAAACCCCTACACTTTGAGCTACATAAAGCTCTGCTATCTACTCTCATAGCACAAGAGGCATGAGTTCAAGTGAGTAATGGGAGGAGGCAAAACATCAAACCCCTACACTTTGAGCTACATAAAGCTCTGCTATCTTCTCTCATAGCACAACAGGCATGAGTTCAAGTGAGTAATGGGAGGAGGCAAAACATCAAACCCCTACACTTTGAGCTATATAAAGCTCTGCTATCTTCTCTCATAGCACAACAGGCTTGAGTTCAAGTGAGTAATGGGAGGAGGCAAAACATCAAACCCCTACACTTTGAGCTATATAAAGCTCTGCTATCTTCTCTCATAGCACAAGAGGCATGAGTTCAAGTGAGTAATGGGAGGAGGCAAAACATCAAACCCCTACACTTTGGGCTATATAAAGCTCTGCTATCTTCTCTCATAGCACAAGAGGCATGAGTTCAAGTGAGTAATGGGAGGAGGCAAAACATCAAACCCCTACACTTTGAGCTACATAAAGCTCTGCTATCTTCTCTCATAGCACAACAGGCATGAGTTCAAGTGAGTAATGGGAGGAGGCAAAACATCAAACCCCTACACTTTGAGCTATATAAAGCTCTGCTATCTTCTCTCATAGCACAACAGGCTTGAGTTCAAGTGAGTAATGGGAGGAGGCAAAACATCAATCCCCTACACTTTGAGCTATATAAAGCTCTGCTAAATTCTCTTATAGCACAAGAGGCATGAGTTCAAGTGAGTAATGGGAGGAGGCAAAACATCAAACCCCTACACTTTGAGCTAAATAAAGCTCTGCTAACTTCTCTCATAGCACAAGAGGCATGAGTTCAAGTGAGTAATGGGAGGAGGCAAAACATCAAACCCCTACACTTTGAGCTATATAAAGCTCTGCTATCTTCTCTCATAGCACAACAGGCATGAGTTCAAGTGAGTAATGGGAGGAGGCAAAACATCAAACCCCTACACTTTGAGCTATATAAAGCTCTGCTAACTTCTCTCATAGCACAAGAGGCATGAGTTCAAGTGAGTAATGGGAGGAGGCAAAACATCAAACCCCTACACTTTGAGCTATATAAAGCTTTGCTAACTTCTCTCATAGCACAAGAGGCATGAGTTCAAGTGAGTAATGGGAGGAGGCAAAACATCAAACCCCTACACTTTGAGTTATATAAAGCTCTGCTATCTTCTCTCATAGCACAACAGGCATGAGTTCAAGTGAGTAATGGGAGGAGGCAAAACATCAAATCCCTACACTTTGAGCTATATAAAGCTCTGCTATCTTCTCTCATAGCACAACAGGCATGAGTTCAAGTGAGTAATGGGAGGAGGCAAAACATCAAACCCCTACACTTTGACCTATATAAAGCTCTGCTATCTTCTCTCATAGCACAAGAGGCATGAGATCAAGTGAGTAATGGGAGGAGGCAAAACATCAAACCCCTACACTTTGAGCTATATAAAGCTCTGCTATCTTCTCTCATAGCACAACAGGCATGAGTTCAAGTGAGTAATGGGAAGAGGAAAAACATCAAACCCCTACACTTTGAGCTACATAAAGCTCTGCTATCTTCTCTCATAGCACAACAGGCATGAGTTCAAGTGAGTAATGGGAGGAGGCTAAATATCAAACCCCTACACTTTGAGCTACATAAAGCTCTGCTATCTTCTCTCATAGCACAAGAGGCATGAGTTCAAGTGAGTAATGGGAGGAGGCAAAACATCAAACCCCTACACTTTGAGCTATATAAAGCTCTGTTAACTTCTCTCATAGCACAAGAGGCATGAGTTCAAGTGAGTAATGGAAGGAGGCAAAACATCAAACCCCTACACTTTGAGCTATATAAAGCTCTGCTAACTTCTCTCATAGCACAAGAGGCATGAGTTCAAGTGAGTAATGGGAGGAGGCAAAACATCAAACCCCTACACTTTGAGCTACATAAAGCTCTGCTATCTTCTCTCATAGCACAAGAGGCATGAGTTCAAGTGAGTAATGGGAGGAGGCAAAACATCAAACCCCTACACTTTGAGCTATATAAAGCTCTGCTAACTTCTCTCATAGCACAAGAGGCATGAGTTCAAGTGAGTAATGGGAGGAGGCAAAACATCAAAACCCTACACTTTGAGCTATATAAAGCTCTGCTATCTTCTCTCATAGCACAACAGGCATGAGTTCAAGTGAGTAATGGGAAGAGGAAGAACATCAAACCCCTACACTTTGGGCTACATAAAGCTCTGCTATCTTCTCTCATAGCACAACAGGCATGAGTTCAAGTGAGTAATGGGAGGAGGCAAAATATCAAATCCCTACACTTTGAGCTACATAAAGCTCTGCTATCTTCTCTCATAGCACAAGAGGCATGAGTTCAAGTGAGTAATGGGAGGAGGCAAAACATCAAACCCCTACACTTTGAGTTATATAAAGCTCTGCTATCTTCTCTCATAGCACAACAGGCATGAGTTCAAGTGAGTAATGGGAGGAGGCAAAACATCAAATCCCTACACTTTGAGCTATATAAAGCTCTGCTATCTTCTCTCATAGCACAACAGGCATGAGTTCAAGTGAGTAATGGGAGGAGGCAAAACATCAAACCCCTACACTTTGACCTATATAAAGCTCTGCTATCTTCTCTCATAGCACAAGAGGCATGAGATCAAGTGAGTAATGGGAGGAGGCAAAACATCAAACCCCTACATTTTGAGCTATATAAAGCTCTGCTATCTTCTCTCATAGCACAACAGGCATGAGTTCAAGTGAGTAATGGGAAGAGGAAAAACATCAAACCCCTACACTTTGAGCTACATAAAGCTCTGCTATCTTCTCTCATAGCACAACAGGCATGAGTTCAAGTGAGTAATGGGAGGAGGCAAAATATCAAACCCCTACACTTTGAGCTACATAAAGCTCTGCTATCTTCTCTCATAGCACAAGAGGCATGAGTTCAAGTGAGTAATGGGAGGAGGCAAAACATCAAACCCCTACACTTTGAGCTATATAAAGCTCTGTTAACTTCTCTCATAGCACAAGAGGCATGAGTTCAAGTGAGTAATGGAAGGAGGCAAAACATCAAACCCCTACACTTTGAGCTATATAAAGCTCTGCTAACTTCTCTCATAGCACAAGAGGCATGAGTTCAAGTGAGTAATGGGAGGAGGCAAAACATCAAACCCCTACACTTTGAGCTACATAAAGCTCTGCTATCTTCTCTCATAGCACAAGAGGCATGAGTTCAAGTGAGTAATGGGAGGAGGCAAAACATCAAACCCCTACACTTTGAGCTATATAAAGCTCTGCTAACTTCTCTCATAGCACAAGAGGCATGAGTTCAAGTGAGTAATGGGAGGAGGCAAAACATCAAAACCCTACACTTTGAGCTATATAAAGCTCTGCTATCTTCTCTCATAGCACAACAGGCATGAGTTCAAGTGAGTAATGGGAAGAGGAAAAACATCAAACCCCTACACTTTGGGCTACATAAAGCTCTGCTATCTTCTCTCATAGCACAACAGGCATGAGTTCAAGTGAGTAATGGGAGGAGGCAAAATATCAAATCCCTACACTTTGAGCTACATAAAGCTCTGCTATCTTCTCTCATAGCACAAGAGGCATGAGTTCAAGTGAGTAATGGGAGGAGGCAAAACATCAAACCCCTACACTTTGAGCTATATAAAGCTCTGCTAACTTCTCTTATAGCACAAGAGGCATGAGTTCAAGTGAGTAATGGGAGGAGGCAAAACATCAAACCCCTACACTTTGAGCTATATAAAGCTCTGCTATCTTCTCTCATAGCACAACAGGCATGAGTTCAAGTGAGTAATGGGAGGAGGCAAAACATCAAACCCCTACACTTTGAGCTATATAAAGCTCTGCTAACTTCTCTCATAGCACAAGAGGCATGAGTTCAAGTGAGTAATGGGAGGAGGCAAAACATCAAACCCCTACACTTTGAGCTATATAAAGCTCTGCTAACTTCTCTCATAGCACATCAGGCTTGATAAGGGCAAGAAATTAGTTGCCCAAACGTTGCACTAATTGGATAAACTTTAATGTCTCGATATTCAACCGGTTTATCATTAATCAATGGATAGTCTATGGTTACAAACAGAAGGAACGGATGCAAAATACGTCGTAAGAAGTGAGTGGAAATTAGTTATATAAAGTTCAAAATTAGTGTTAAAACGAGCTCGAAGTTTTAAATAAATAATGATAAAAATCAATGAAGAAAAATGGAATAATAGTTACAGATAGTTAAAATACTATGATTATAACAAATACTAAATCTTCTTGTTGTTAAAGTAGAGAAGAAATTATTTACAATCGATAGTGAAATGAGTTCGGTTTAGTAAGCAATCACCATCGATGATTAAACACTGACTATTGAATGCATCCTGGGCACAGATGCGCCATCTGCCCAACCCATATGTTACGGATTTCCCTTCTGTCTGACACCACCCAATAAATGCCTTGCAACCCTAGTCGCAGTCGTGTTTTCACCCTTCGTGCATAGTTATTTTGTCACTTCCTCTTCCGCAGTCTCCGGCACGTTTTCATGGTTCTCCACCCCCAACACTAAGCATAAGAAACGACTGTAAAGGAGTTTTGTTGGTTACGGCGACAGTAAGGAACAACTTTGGATCGGAGCATTGACCAATAGCTTCAGAAATAATAATTTCAAAATATACGATCATAATTCAACCATAAATGCTAACCGTGTCTAAGCTGACCATGTTAAGTCTTTTCAAACACAATAAAACAGGCCTTGTGTGAGGAAAGAATTGCCAAACCAAACCATACTAGATGTTTTAGAGTGATCAGAAAAACAAATTATTTCTCTCATCTTATTACATTCTAACCGCACTAAACCACAGAAAACTTGACAATACATACAACTACCTAACATGGCATTAGAACCAAGATTTCGTTGTTGAAACCTAAAATTTGTTGTATTAATCTAAAATTTTATACGTATAGATTTACAGTTTTATGTAATTCCTCTTATTAGTACACATTCTTCTTACACATATCTTGTTCCAGGAGCGAATTTAGAAAAATAATTTGGGGAGCGCTGGTGTGAGGGTTATACCCGACCGGAAAATATTTAGAACAAATGGTAGATATAGTGTAAACTCGAAGGGTCTTCTATCTGAGGGAAATAGTTAATAGACCTGCTATGTGATATGACACACGAATTATTTAGCCATATATTTACAACACATACCCCCTATTTATTACATAGTGGGTGGCCCTATTTATGACTAATGATTATAATATGGTATTATAGTAACTAATATGGGTTTGTGAACGTATATTCTCATTAAGTCCTTCTCTTAGTCCCGCATGATTCCGACCCTACATTATCTTTCTTCATACAATGAGACGTAACACCTCTGCACCTCTTTATGACCCTATTAGAGAGGAACTCAGGTAACCCATCATAGGCATGTCGGTACATAAATTCACCTTATCGTCATTAAGTCCTTCTCTTAGTCCCGCATGATTCCGACCCTACATTATCCTTCTTCATACAATGTGACGTAACACCTCTGCACCTCTTTATGACCCTATTAGAGAGGAACTCAGGTAACCCATCATAGGCATGTCGGTACATAAATTCACCTTATCATCATTAAGTTCTCTCTTAGTCCCGCCTGATTCCGACCCTTCATTATCCTTCTTCATACAATGTAACGTAACACCTCTGCACCTCTTTATGACCCTATTAGAGAGGAACTCAGGTAACCCATCATAGGCATGTCGGTACATAAATTCACCTTATCGTCATTAAGTTCTCTCTTAGTCCCGCCTGATTCCGACCCTACATTATCCTTCTTCATACAATGTGACGTAACACCTCTGCACCTCTTTATGACCCTATTAGAGAGGAACTCAGGTAACCCATCATAGGCATGTCGGTACATAAATTCACCTTATCGTCATTAAGTTCTCTCTTAGTCCCGCCTGATTCCGACCCTACATTATCCTTCTTCATACAATGTGACGTAACACCTCTGCACCTCTTTATGACCCTATTAGAGAGGAACTCAGGTAACCCATCATAGGCATGTCGGTACATAAATTCACCTTATCGTCATTAAGTTCTCTCTTAGTCCCGCCTGATTCCGACCCTTCATTATCCTTCTTCATACAATGTGACGTAACACCTCTGCACCTCTTTATGACCCTATTAGAGAGGAACTCAGGTAACCCATCATAGGCATGTCGGTACATAAATTCACCTTATCGTCATTAAGTTCTCTCTTAGTCCCGCCTGATTCCGACCCTACATTATCCTTCTTCATACAATGTGACGTAACACCTCTGCACCTCTTTATGACCCTATTAGAGAGGAACTCAGGTAACCCATCATAGGCATGTCGGTACATAAATTCACCTTATCGTCATTAAGTTCTCTCTTAGTCCCGCCTGATTCCGACCCTTCATTATCCTTCTTCATACAATGTGACGTAACACCTCTGCACCTCTTTATGACCCTATTAGAGAGGAACTCAGGTAACCCATCATAGGCATGTCGGTACATAAATTCACCTTATCATCATTAAGTTCTCTCTTAGTCCCGCCTGATTCCGACCCTACATTATCCTTCTTCATACAATGTGACGTAACACCTCTGCACCTCTTTATGACCCTATTAGAGAGGAACTCAGGTAACCCATCATAGGCATGTCGGTACATAACTTCACCTTATCGTCATTAAGTTCTCTCTTAGTCCCGCCTGATTCCGACCCTACATTATCCTTCTTCATACAATGTGACGTAACACCTCTGCACCTCTTTATGACCCTATTAGAGAGGAACTCAGGTAACCCATCATAGGCATGTCGGTACATAAATTCACCTTATCGTCATTAAGTTCTCTCTTAGTCCCGCCTGATTCCGACCCTACATTATCCTTCTTCATACAATGTGACGTAACACCTCTGCACCTCTTTATGACCCTATTAGAGAGGAACTCAGGTAACCCATCATAGGCATGTCGGTACATAAATTCACCTTATCGTCATTAAGTTCTCTCTTAGTCCCGCCTGATTCCGACCCTACATTATCCTTCTTCATACAATGTGACGTAACACCTCTGCACCTCTTTATGACCCTATTAGAGAGGAACTCAGGTAACCCATCATAGGCATGTCGGTTCATAAATTCACCTTATCGTCATTAAGTTCTCTCTTAGTCCCGCCTGATTCCGACCCTACATTATCCTTCTTCATACAATGTGACGTAACACCTCTGCACCTCTTTATGACCCTATTAGAGAGGAACTCAGGTAACCCATCATAGGCATGTCGGTACATAACTTCACCTTATCGTCATTAAGTTCTCTCTTAGTCCCGCCTGATTCCGACCCTACATTATCCTTCTTCATACAATGTGACGTAACACCTCTGCACCTCTTTATGACCCTATTAGAGAGGAACTCAGGTAACCCATCATAGGCATGTCGGTACATAAATTCACCTTATCGTCATTAAGTTCTCTCTTAGTCCCGCCTGATTCCGACCCTACATTATCCTTCTTCATACAATGTGACGTAACACCTCTGCACCTCTTTATGACCCTATTAGAGAGGAACTCAGGTAACCCATCATAGGCATGTCGGTACATAAATTCACCTTATCATCATTAAGTTCTCTCTTAGTCCCGCCTGATTCCGACCCTACATTATCCTTCTTCATACAATGTGACGTAACACCTCTGCACCTCTTTATGACCCTATTAGAGAGGAACTCAGGTAACCCATCATAGGCATGTCGGTACATAACTTCACCTTATCGTCATTAAGTTCTCTCTTAGTCCCGCCTGATTCCGACCCTACATTATCCTTCTTCATACAATGTGACGTAACACCTCTGCACCTCTTTATGACCCTATTAGAGAGGAACTCAGGTAACCCATCATAGGCATGTCGGTACATAAATTCACCTTATCATCATTAAGTTCTCTCTTAGTCCCGCCTGATTCCGACCCTACATTATCCTTCTTCACATAATGTGGTGTAAAAGGCTTCACAACAGTTTATAATCTATTGTAGAGAGTACTTCAGGTATAGGTAAAATTCTTTAACCTGGTACTTGGGTGTCTGTAGCCCTTGGCGATAGGCTTATGGCGAGGGGAGGGTGGAAGTGCAGGTCATTTTAAAAAATATCAATCGCTGACTTACACTGACTCAAAAGGTTCATTAATTATTTTGTTACTTATTATTAATTGTTAATATATAGTAAATATAGCAATACATGTAAATAGGGCGTTCACGGATTCGTTCTAATAGGATTGTCTAAGGGTAGACCGTAATTTATGGACTTCGATGAGGGATGACGACAGTGCCTGATGTTCTCTAGATGCCTAATACACAATTTCTACCTACGAGCTAAGTGCCAGCTTATAAAATTTGACCTAGATTTCTCCCCCATAACCTTTCCGACCCTTAATATTCTCTACAGTTATTCTTATTGACAACCTGACACTAAGTAAAATCTTCGTATCAGTGTATGCAATATTAACTCTCACATCTTACAATAGCACAGATTCTCTTACAGCTTTGCCAATCTATCCCGCTTTAAAGATTTATGTTTGTGGAGGGGACAAAGGTTTTAGCTAACCGAAAATGTTACAAGACGTAAAATAGGACTACTTTCCTACAGTGTTATTCATTACTACAACAATCAACTTCTATGAGGATTTCCACCCTTTTAACTCTAGCGACCCTGAAACATACAAATAGATTTAACACTTAAATTGCCCAACATTCGAACTGAGCCCTTGACTAAACATGGGAACAGCAAGGTAATGTCTTTTAGAGAATTCAAGATGGATCAGACTTTCATGATATTAAGCAGGTATGGGAATTTTATCAACTATAGTGCAATATACTCTCTTATTCGTATTTCAAAATAATTTAAATTTGTGGAAAATATTTAAGGGGAGCCTACCCCTTAAATATAAACGCATTAAGGCTTTAAAATTCTCCAATATTTGCCGCCGCCCCTCTGACTAAACATGGATACGGCGCAGGGTTCTATTTCTGAGCGGCCATATCCCGTGACGTCACCTTTCCGTACTGCAATTACAGGATGATTTAGACGAGGCTCCGGAAGCGGTAACTGCCACCGGACCATATGCCTCGCTTTGTAGTCTGCTTCGGCCAGACGTTTGCGCTTTAAATTTAACTCCCAGGCGGCAGCGATTGGACGCCGGTTTCTAAGCGAAGACAACAACTCAGCTGAAATATCTTCAATGTAATACACAAAGACTCACGAAACTCGTATTACAACGCTTTCATGTTTGGTAAGCAACATTACAAAGGGAGGTGTGAGCTATGCCTGAGGTTTTAGCAATCGTACGATAGTTACGCAGAGTACTAAAGGGGACGCAGAGGTCTGAAGAAAGATTAAGTTCTGCTCTTAAGTAAGAAAGTTGTAAGGGTTATAAGACTTTTAAGAGGCGGTAGAAATAGTTGAAACTTTTAGATGTTATCATATAGGCACTAATTTGTAATAAATTAAAGATCTTACTATGTAGGCGTTTTTTATACCTATCAAACAATTGTTATTATTTTTAAAACAAATTCAATAATATTCAGAACTTAATTATAAGATTATATCTTATTAAATGTCATAATTTTAATTTAGAAATATCATTTAACAAAGTTTTATAAATACATGGTTCATAGTGATGAGATTGAAAGTTGAAACTTAAAAAAAAACAAATTGAAAAGAAATAAGAGTTTTACAACAACATTATATCTTATTACATGTCATTAGTTTAATTTGCAAAACCGCAAAACTGCCGAGTCCTGGGCCACTGTGCAAGCGGTCGTGGCGTGTTCTGGTTTTAAACGCTGGAAACTGCCGCTGCGTGTGAACGCACCAAAGGGCGCCTATTGCTTACAACTCCAGCAAACGCCAAAACTGCCGAGTCCTGAGCCACTGCAAGCGGTCGTGGCAAGTTCTGGCTTTAAACGCTGGAAACTACCACTACGTGTGAACGCACCAAAGGGCGCCTATTGCTTACAACTCCAGCAAACGCCAAAACTGCCGAGTCCTGAACCACTGCAAGCGGTCGTGGCGCGTTCTGGCTCCAAACGCTGGAAACTGCCGCTGTGTGTGAATGCAACAAAGGGCGCCTATTGCTTACAACTCCAGTCGGCGATTTGTGGCTAAGCGCAAGAAGTTGCGTTCGGCGTTTCGTTGGCGTCTAGTGGTTCGTGTGTAACCGGCCTACTTGTAACTGATTGGCTACTCTTTCGCGACTTTTCGCGCAGCATTTTAGCAGTTTTTCTCTCTCGTCTTCCCCTATAGTTGCAAAAAATTGTGCATTTCCTTAAGGATCTGGTAAAAAAATTACCGTGTAAATGGTAAACCTCGCCATGAATTTTAAATTTTTGCTAAATATCATATTCCACAACCTGTTTATCACAGAATTATGTTTCATACAATGGCTATTATAAACTCTGAATTTCTTTATAAATCTATACGATAGCGCTCCACGAGTATACGCTTATTGTTAGGCTGTCTGTATAAATATAGCTTACGTCATTGGAACCAACAGTAGCAACAGTGATCTGAATAACTCTGCCAAAGTGGGAAAGTTAAGGCCTTTCAACGTCACTATAGGGCTACATGTTGGTGAACTTGCTAAGTAAGAATTAAATCAAATTAACAAAAGTGGAGTTGGAAGTCTTATGTAATCTTTTTTATTAATTCAAATTGATTTTGTTGTAGTTTTAATACCATTACCCGGTATAAATATAATTGCCCAAGGAGACTAGAAAAAGATTGTGAAAATAGGGTCTAAGAAAAGACTGGAACCTTCTTGTACAGGGACAGGAGAGATATAAGGAGATGGTATCGATACAGACTTGTAACAAACATAATAAGAAAGCCACATACAGATGATTACATAACCTTATAATTACTGTTATAGTTTAAACATGACCAACCAGTATGACAGTCATCGCCTACAAAGTTAGGCTACTGAAAAAAAGTAGAATTAAAGTGGAACATAAAACCATCAACATGGTATATATTGGTGGTATTTATTCAGGCACTGTTTATTCATGTTGTTTACGAGAGTTAATGTTTCTGAAATGGATAATATAAACAATTATTTCAACGCACTGACGACGCCTGAAGTCTTGTATTCAAATACCGTACATGATTCGCCAATTGAAAAAAATTCTTTCTTGTCAAAGATTCGCAACTCACATTCAAAACTGAAAAGGCTACAAACGTATCAGTTCAAATAAATACTCGTTTGACATAAATAAATAAATAATATCTAAGACAATACTTGTAAAATGCATATACTGCAATTAAGGTGAGTGTGCGCGCGCATGCTAAAACCTACAAATCACTGTATTAACGGTAAAGCAAGTTTTGCCTTACTTGTCACTGTCAGAAGAAAGGCACTCATGACGTAGCAACCTGTCCTTGCCAAGCGTTGTCACGGACGATTTATATATATAAATGTATAAACCATGAAGAAAGTATAATCTTCTCCTGGGGACCTGTTCCTCCCCCGATGGACGCAAACCCAATCCTCGATACGTACCTGCACTTGGGGAACGTCAGCTTTAGTATATAAGACACGCAGATAACCGAGTTGCAGCAATACTTCACTTCCAGAATTACACAGTTCGAAAATGACGTAAGTAAAACAATACGAAGGAATTTCATCACGGTTTACGACCGTTCTAATGGGCCACCCATTAGAAAAAACGTTATTATCTGATAGAATCGACATCGATACAATGCTTGTAATTATTAAATCGACTAGTTGAAGCCAATAATACAGACTTTATGAATACGAGTAAATAAAACCTGTCTTTACTGAAATATAAGATGAAAATTGCAGACGCAACTAATGCTAACCTGTGGTTAACCTGTAACCACGCTGACGTCTCAAGGATGTGAACCACTTTCCACTGTCAATATATTGCGTGGCCTTGAAGTAGGAGGTGTATTTGTGTTACCATGACAACGGCCAGAAACAATCTCGTATTGTCTGAAGAGACCGCGTGTCCCATTATAGCCGTGAGATTTGGAATAAATATTCACAAAATTTCCATTTTGAGAAAGTGTGAGAATTTTTCTTAAAAAAATCAAATTTTTAGAAAGCCTTGTTCAATTGTTAGTTTTGAGTTATGATAAAGTAAGGATCCTATCATAACATAACTGGCAACCTGTTACTCGTCGAAAAGTCAGTTAGAAAAGGGGTTTAGAGGCCCCGAGGTTTCGCAGTGTCTTTCACTGCAACACTGGCAGCGAGTAGGGATGTGGGACAGGACTTATGGTAGAGGGCTAGATCTCAGTCAGTTAGAAAAGGGGTTTAGAGGCCCCGAGGTTTCGCAGTGTCTTTCACTGCGACACTGGCTGCGAGTAGGGATGTGGGACAGGACTTATGGTAGAGGGCTAGATCTCAGTCAGTTAGAAAAGGGGTTTAGAGGCCCCGAGGTTTCGCAGTGTCTTTCACTGCGACACTGGCAGCGAGTAGGGATGTGGGACAGGACTTATGGTAGAGGGCTAGATCTCAGTCAGTTAGAAAAGGGGTTTAGAGGCCCCGAGGTTTCGCAGTGTCTTTCACTGCGACACTGGCTGCGAGTAGGGATGTGGGACAGGACTTATGGTAGAGGGCTAGATCTCAGTCAGTTAGAAAAGGGGTTTAGAGGGCCCCGAGGTTTCGCAGTGTCTTTCACGGCGACACTGGCTGCGCGTAGGGATGTGGGACAGGACTTATGGTAGAGGGCTAGATCTCAGTCAGTTAGAAAAGGGGTTTAGAGGCCCCGAGGTTTCGCAGTGTCTTTCACTGCGACACTGGCTGCGAGTAGGGATGTGGGACAGGACTTATGGTAGCGGGCTAGATCTCAGTCAGTTAGAAAAGGGGTTTAGAGGGCCCCGAGGTTTCGCAGTGTCTTTCACGGCGACACTGGCTGCAAGTAGGGATGTGGGACAGGACTTATGGTAGAGGGCTAGATCTCAGTCAGTTAGAAAAGGGGTTTAGAGGGCCCCGAGGTTTCGCAGTGTCTTTCACGGCGACACTGGCTGCAAGTAGGGATGTGAGACAGGACTTATGGTAGAGGGCTAGATCTCAGTCAGTTAGAAAAGGGGTTTAGAGGGCCCCGAGGTTTCGCAGTGTCTTTCACTGCAACACTGGCAGCGAGTAGGGATGTGGGACAGGACTTATGGTAGAGGGCTATATCTCAGTCAGTTAGAAAAGGGGTTTAGGGGGCCCCGAGGTTTCGCAGTGTCTTTCACTGCAACACTGGCAGCGAGTAGGGATGTGGGACAGGACTTATGGTAGAGGGCTAGATCTCAGTCAGTTAGAAAAGGGGTTTAGAGGGCCCCGAGGTTTCGCAGTGTCTTTCACTGCAACACTGGCAGCGAGTAGGGATGTGGGACAGGACTTATGGTAGAGGGCTAGATCTCAGTCAGTTAGAAAAGGGGTTTAGAGGGCCCCGAGGTTTCGCAGTGTCTTTCACGGCGACACTGGCTGCAAGTAGGGATGTGAGACAGGACTTATGGTAGAGGGCTAGATCTCAGTCAGTTAGAAAAGGGGTTTAGAGGGCCCCGAGGTTTCGCAGTGTCTTTCACTGCAACACTGGCAGCGAGTAGGGATGTGGGACAGGACTTATGGTAGAGGGCTAGATCTCAGTCAGTTAGAAAAGGGGTTTAGGGGGCCCCGAGGTTTCGCAGTGTCTTTCACTGCAACACTGGCAGCGAGTAGGGATGTGGGACAGGACTTATGGTAGAGGGCTATATCTCAGTCAGTTAGAAAAGGGGTTTAGGGGGCCCCGAGGTTTCGCAGTGTCTTTCACTGCAACACTGGCAGCGAGTAGGGATGTGGGACAGGACTTATGGTAGAGGGCTAGATCTCAGTCAGTTAGAAAAGGGGTTTAGAGGGCCCCGAGGTTTCGCAGTGTCTTTCACTGCAACACTGGCAGCGAGTAGGGATGTGGGACAGGACTTATGGTAGAGGGCTAGATCTCAGTCAGTTAGAAAAGGGGTTTAGAGGGCCCCGAGGTTTCGCAGTGTCTTTCACGGCGACACTGGCTGCAAGTAGGGATGTGAGACAGGACTTATGGTAGAGGGCTAGATCTCAGTCAGTTAGAAAAGGGGTTTAGAGGGCCCCGAGGTTTCGCAGTGTCTTTCACTGCAACACTGGCAGCGAGTAGGGATGTGGGACAGGACTTATGGTAGAGGGCTAGATCTCAGTCAGTTAGAAAAGGGGTTTAGGGGGCCCCGAGGTTTCGCAGTGTCTTTCACTGCGACACTGGCTGCGAGTAGGGATGTGGGACAGGACTTATGGTAGAGGGCTAGATCTCAGTCAGTTAGAAAAGGGGTTTAGAGGGCCCCGAGGTTTCGCAGTGTCTTTCACTGCAACACTGGCAGCGAGTAGGGATGTGGGACAGGACTTATGGTAGAGGGCTAGATCTCAGTCAGTTAGAAAAGGGGTTTAGAGGGCCCCGAGGTTTCGCAGTGTCTTTCACTGCAACACTGGCAGCGAGTAGGGATGTGGGACAGGACTTATGGTAGAGGGCTAGATCTCAGTCAGTTAGAAAAGGGGTTTAGAGGGCCCCGAGGTTTCGCAGTGTCTTTCACTGCAACACTGGCAGCGAGTAGGGATGTGGGACAGGACTTATGGTAGAGGGCTAGATCTCAGTCAGTTAGAAAAGGGGTTTAGAGGGCCCCGAGGTTTCGCAGTGTCTTTCACTGCAACACTGGCAGCGAGTAGGAATGTGGGACAGGACTTATGGTAGAGGGCTAGATCTTAGTCAGTTAGAAAGGGGGTTTAGAGGCCCCGAGGTTTCGCAGTGTCTTTCACTGCAACACTGGCAGCGAGTAGGGATGTGGGACAGGACTTATGGTAGAGGGCTAGATCTCAGTCAGTTAGAAAAGGGGTTTAGAGGCCCCGAGGTTTCTCAGTGTCTTTCACTGCGACACTGGCTGCGCGTAGGGATGTGGGACAGAACTTATGGTAGAGGGCTAGATCTCAGTCAGTTAGAAAAGGGGTTTAGAGGGTTCCGAGGTTTCGCAGTGTCTTTCACTGCGACACTGGCTGCGAGTAGGGATGTGGGACAGGACTTATGGTAGAGGGCTAGATCTCAGTCAGTTAGAAAAGGGGTTTAGAGGGCCCCGAGGTTTCGCAGTGTCTTTCACTGCAACACTGGCTGCGAGTAGGGATGTGGGACAGGACTTATGGTAGAGGGCTAGATCTCAGTCAGTAAGAAAAGGGGTTTAGAGGGCCCCGAGGTTTCGCAGTGTCTTTCACTGCAACACTGGCTGCGAGTAGGGATGTGGGACAGGACTTATGGTAGAGGGCTAGATCTCAGTCAGTTAGAAAAGGGGTTTAGAGGGCCCCGAGGTTTCGCAGTGTCTTTCACTGCAACACTGGCAGCGAGTAGGAATGTGGGACAGGACTTATGGTAGAGGGCTAGATCTCAGTCAGTTAGAAAAGGGGTTTAGAGGGCCCCGAGGTTTCGCAGTGTCTTTCACTGCGACACTGGCTGCGAGTAGGGATGTGGGACAGGACTTATGGTAGAGGGCTAGATCTCAGTCAGTTAGAAAAGGGGTTTAGAGGCCCCGAGGTTTCGCAGTGTCTTTCACTGCGACACTGGCTGCGAGTAGGGATGTGGGACAGGACTTATGGTAGAGGGCTAGATCTCAGTCAGTTAGAAAAGGGGTTTAGAGGGCCTCGAGGTTTCGCAGTGTCTTTCACTGCAACTCTGGCAGCGTGTAGTGATGTGAGACAGGTCTTGTAGTAGAGGGCTAGATCTCAGTCAGTTAGAAAAGGGGTTTAGAGGGCCCTGAGGTTTCGCAGTGTCTTTCACTGCGACACTGGCTGCGAGTAGGGATGTGGGACAGGACTTATGGTAGAGGGCTAGATCTCAGTCAGTTAGAAAAGGGGTTTAGAGGGCCTCGAGGTTTCGCAGTGTCTTTCACTGCAACACTGGCAGCGAGTAGGGATGTGAGACAGGACTTATGGTAGAGGGCTAGATCTCAGTCAGTTGGAATAGGAGTTTTGAGGGTCCCGAGGTTTTGTAGCGTCTGTCACTGCGACACTGGCTGGAGTAGGGATGTTGCTCTATTACTAAAACTACAGCTCTATGCATACAAATCTGAGGAAAGTACGGCTCTATGTGTAATAATCTAAATAAACTACAGGTTATATAAAATTAATTTCAGGAAACTACAGTCCTTTATGTAATAATCTAAGGAAACTACGGCCCTATGTGTAATAATCTAAGGAGACTACATCTCTGTGTGTCATAATATAAGGAAACTACATCTCTGTGTGTAATAATCTTAGGAAACTACAGCTCTAATTATAATAATCTGAGGGAACTACAGCCATATGTGTAAAAATCTAAAGAAACTGCAGCACTATATGTAATAATATAAAGAAACTACAGCACTATGTGTAATAATCTCAGGCAACTACAGTACTATGTGTTTCAATCTAAGGAAAATACAGCACTATGTGTAATTATATAAGGAAACTACAGCACTATGTATAGTAATAATATTACACTACCGCACAATGTTTTTCAATCTAAGGAAAATACAGCACTATGTGTAATAATATAAGAAAACTACAGCACTATGTATATTAATAATAGGAACATACAGCACTATGTATAATAATCTAAAGAAAATACATCAGTATGTGTAATAAATTAGGGAAACTACAGCACTATGTATAATAATATCAGGAAACTACAGAACTACGAAAAATAATCTAAGGAAACTACAGCCCTTTGTGTAATAATGTGAGGAAGCTACAGCCCTATGTGAATTATCTAATAAAACTACAGCCCTATGTGTAATATTCTATGGAAAGTACGGCTCTATGTATAATATTCTGAGGAAATTACACCCTTATGTGTTATAATCTATGGAAACTACAGCCCTATGTATAATAATCTAACGAAACTACGGCGCGATGTGTAATAATCTGAGGCAACTACAGCCCTATGTGTAATAATCTGATTATCTGATTAAGCTACAACCCTGTGTGTAAGAGTGTAAGGAAACGACAACCTTATGTTTAAGTATCTAAGGAAAATATAGCCCTATGGGAAATAATCTAAGGAAACTACAGCGTCGTGTTATAATATAAGGAAAACGCAGCACTGTGTAATAATATGAGGGTACTACAGCACTACATGTAATCATATAAGGAAGCTACGGCACTCTTAATCCGAGAAAACTACAACTACAGGTATAATAATGTAAAGAAACTACAGCACTATGCCTCAGGAAACTACACCACTGTGTTATAAACTGAGGAAACTACTGACTTATATGTGATACTCTGAGGAAACTACAGCACTATGCCTCAGGGAACTACACCACTGTGTTATAAACTGAGGAAACTACTGACTTATATGTGATACTCTGAGGAAACTACAGCACTATGCCTCAGGAAACTACACCACTGTGTTATAAACTGAGGAAACTACTGACTTATATGTGATACTCTGAGGAAACTACAGCACTATGCCTCAGGAAACTACACCACTGTGTTATAAACTGAGGAAACTACTGACTTATATGTGATACTCTGAGGAAACTACAGCACTATGCCTCAGGAAACTACAGCACTATGCCTCAGGAAACTACAACACTATGTGTTATAAACTGAGGAAACTACTGACTTATATGTGATACTCTGAGGAAACTACAGCACTATGCCTCAGGGAACTACACCACTGTGTTATAAACTGAGGAAACTACTGACTTATACGTGATACTCTGAGGAAACTACAGCACTGTGCCTCAGGAAACTACACCACTGTGTTATAAACTGAGGAAACTACTGACTTATATGTGATACTCTGAGGAAACTACAGCACTATGCCTCAGGAAACTACACCACTGTGTTATAAACTGAGGAAACTACTGACTTATATGTGATACTCTGAGGAAACTACAGCACTATGCCTCAGGAAACTACACCACTGTGTTATAAACTGAGGAAACTACTGACTTATATGTGATACTCTGAGGAAACTACAGCACTATGCCTCAGGAAACTACTGACTTATATGTGATACTCTGAGGAAACTACAGCACTATGCCTCAGGAAACTACAACACTATGTGTTATAAACTGAGGAAACTACTGACTTATATGTGATACTCTGAGGAAACTACAGCACTATGCCTCAGGAAACTACACCACTGTGTTATAAACTGAGGAAACTACTGACTTATATGTGATACTCTGAGGAAACTACAGCATTATGCCTCAGGAAACTACACCACTGTGTTATAAACTGAGGAAACTACTGATTTATATGTGATACTCTGAGGAAACTACAGCACTATGCCTCAGGAAACTACACCACTGTGTTATAAACTGAGGAAACTACTGACTTATATGTGATACTCTGAGAAAAACTAAAACCTTGATAACGCTATGGAATGTACAGCACAGCGTGTAATAATCTGAGGAAACCTCGGCCGTATAGTATTGGTGTAGTAATACTAGATATTGTGTAATACAGTAATTAAGGGAAACTTCAGACCCTAATTTCATATTCCCTGTAAACAACGTGTGGTTAAATTGCAAAGTACCTACAAAAGTCGTAAATTTTTATTAAGAGCTCCGATTACAGTTTAAAATCCCAAATTGTGTAGATTACGATGACAGTGAAAACAAATCAACAGGTATACAACAGGGCCAGGTTTAGCTAAGCACTCTAAGCTCTCAAGACTAACAACACTGGTGACAGTGGAAATATTCTGTATTGCCATTTGTTGGTTTAATATCTATAATTGTCCGCTAAGCCAGGAGAGTAGGTTAAGTAAAGCTTTCTTCAATTTGTTTATTCAAACCTATTTACCCGCTCACCTAATGCACTTCTAACGAACGCAAGACAAGGGGAACAAAGCCACTTGTATTGAGTGGTCAAAGATTAGGCAAAGCATTGAAATAGAACGCGAGTGACGCAAAAGGAAAAGCGGCCAAATAAATGCATTTATGTAATAAGCTGCAACACTTGACTGCAGATAGGGCGGATATCTTTTAAGAAGGAGTTTGATAACCTAATATAATAAACGCTGTACTCAATAGGTGCATAAACACATGTGTTTGTTCAAGCACAAAAAATTAAATACGTAAAGGAGAAGAATATATTAACATCAACAACTTGGATCAACTGTGTAATTTGTTTTATAACCAATAACCTCATAACTAAAACACATTTTACCTAAATTCTTATGTACATTTCGATTGCAAAGCAATTATCTTCAGAGAAAAGTATTACACGAATCTTTATAATAACTTGTTATTCTTGTAATAATTTCCTCCGAAGATGGTTGTTGTGCAATATAAATGTATAAAAGAATTTAAATAAAAAGGTTTTGTGGTTAAGTGGTTTATTCCGTTGAAAATAATAGCAATAGTTCCATTTTTTAGAACACCTCAACATTGTTCTTAATGTTCTGCGTGTATTCCAGTTGTCGGATTGCTAAGTGAAAAATAATATTATCAATAAGTGGCCTTGGTAAATCATGCCTCCATTTTTCCATTTCGTTTTACCTTGTTCGCAATAACTTGGAAAGCGACATTTATGCACAAAGCGTTGTCAATCTCTTCAACATCCATTCTTTTATTTACCGTTTATTTAATTTATCTTATTTTTCAATGCCCCTCATTAGTTCACACTCTCCATATATATCGTTTTCAAATTTACAATAAATAATAAAATACTTTTCTATTCATCCACTCAAGTTCTAACACGATTTTTTAAACTTGTAGAGGATGACATTTGATGTTAATATAGTTTTTTCAAATATTAATTCATTAATAATGAAATAATTTTAGTTTTGTGTGGGAGAAAATGTTTTCACAAGAGGGGCAAGGTATGCAATATAATTATATCGTCCCATGTGGCTTAAAATGAGTGATAACATATGATTTCATAAGACAGCTTATTTTATGTTATAGGTTATATGACAGAAGAGATGTTTTAACAGGTAGCCTTCAACTAAACAAAGTACAGGGACTTCAACTAAACAAAGTACAGGGACTTCAACTAAACAAAGTATAGGGACTTCAACTAAACAAAGTACAGGGACATCAACTAACCAAAGTACAGGGACTTCAACTAAACAAAGTACAGGGACTTCAACTAACCAAAGTACAGGGACTTCACCTAACCAAAGTACAGGGACTTCAACTAACCAAAGTAAAGGGACTTCAACTAACCAAAGTACAAGGCCTCCTCTGTCTCCTTCTAGGAAGAAGGTAAGACTGTCTCCTTCTTCTCTCCGGTGGCGTCCATTCCAAAGCAACTCTCTGTAATATTCCCTCCGACATCCTCTTTCCGTATCCGAATCATATCAGCTGTCTCCTCTACGACTGTCTCCTTCTTCTCTCCGGTGGCGTCCATTCCAAAGCAACTCTCTGTAATATTCCCTCCGACATCCTCTTTCCGTATCCGAACCATATCAGCTGTCTCCTCTGAATCTCCTCTAAGACTGTCTCCTTCTTCTCTCCGGTGGCGTCCATTCCTAAGCAACTCTATGTAATATTCCCTCTGTCATCATCTTTCCGTAACCGAACCATATCAGTTGTCTCCTCTGAATCTCCTCTACGACTGTCTCCTTCATCTCTGTCATTTCTCTGATCCTCATTCGTACTATATTCCCGTCTAGAGGATTGGCATAATCTCCTACTGGGTTAATCCTGATCCTGCCTGCTAGAGACATTACCCACGTATATTCCGCGAAGTCTGTTTACTGCCCTTTTGAGTGTTAAGTAGATTAAATTTTAAAAAAATCATTTTCGATCGCACTAAAACTAATTTAAAACTTCTGGAATTGTAAACATAATGCAACATTTAATAGAATTTGCTTCTTAAATGATGTGTTTGTGTAAACGGTCTTATATTGGTATCTTTTTTCAAATTTACTAATAAATCTTAGAATTCACCATCATAATGTGGTATATGTAAGGGATTTTTCTGGCTTTTACCATTAGGGTTCGGGATGTGGTAACTTCGACCAATGACGGTTGGTATTTCTTAGTTATATTATTTATTTCTAGCAACGATTGCGTCCTTTAAGGTAAGGTACAGTGTCTTTAAGGTAAAACCTAAGATTTACCAACTGCGTGGTGGGAAAAGTTCGAATTATGGCAATTTTTAACAATTGAAGACAGATTTGGCAACCACAAAGTGGACGGGGAGGGAAGGACACGCACGGTTGCTGAGGACGACCAGGACTTGCAAAAGTTGCACTATTTAGCTAAGCGAAAACTTTAAGCGCGCCTTGGCCAGTTTGAGACGGAGAAAATGCATTCGGTTCGCGTCATAAGCGTCGGACGTTTTTACCATGAACGAATTGCCCCTCGAAAGATAGACATGTCGCTTACAGCTTATATTGTCAACCTGTGTTTTCGTCTTCACTTAGAGGTTATTTGGAGGTTATGTTACAAAAGCCATTTCAGATACAGGATTCAGAATGATGGTATATTTTATTAGCCTACATTAATTATAATGAATTATTTCATACAACCGATTCTTTTCCCTTTTACTCGTCGGTTACATACTGAATTGAGCATAATAAAATTAATCTCATTTTTCGGTATTGTTTATTACTCAATACAAATATGACTTTTTTTAATTGACTTTAATGATATTTGTATCCCACTTTTTGAAGTAAAAACATCTCTATCCGCATTCTCTAAAAATCCAAGTTAAATAGAATTCGTTAAACCAAGGAATGAATGATGTACTTACTTTACTTTATCCAATGCCCGCCCTTGGCTGTTGAACCATTCGGCGTCGAGCCTCCCAGTAACGACCGGTTCTGGACAGCTGGTCGTCCAGTTCAGGACAGGTTGAAATGTGGTCCCCATTCATGACACCATTGAGACAGAGCGGACACGTATCGGACTCCGCTAGGCCAAAACGGTAGAGGTGGGCCTGGAGATAGTCGTGTCCTGTCAGAAGTCGAAAGTCAGCCACGGCAGTTGCTCTATCGCTTGTGGGCACCAAAGGACCGCGACTGCTAAGTGATGCCCACTGTTTCCCCCTGCTGGCTTCCTCATGATCTTTTTTAATTGAGCGTTTAAGGATTGCATCAATAAGGTGTTTGGCAGAGGTGAGGCTGGTTTCTGCATATGGTTGTTGCATCTGCGTTCCATTTTTTGCAAGGTAGTCTGCTCTTTCGTTACCTGTGATGCCAACGTGACTTGGGATCCACTGAAGGCTAATTGACCATTCATTTTGCAAAAGATGTGAGATTGCTTCTCGGCAGTGGAATATGTTCGAACAGTCTGTTGAAGAGTTGTCGGCTATTGCAATTATGGCGGCTTGGGAGTCTATAAAGAAAACAGCTCGTTGGGGGTTCGTTGCTGGGTGATGTGCAGCAAGAGCCTCTGCGGCCAGTCGCACTGCCGTTACTTCCCCATCAAAACTACTTGTGTTTGCCCCAACGCCCTGGCTGATTTCAAATAGCTTGGAGAAAGCTCCAGCCCCAGCTCCAGTAGGATTGAGTTTAGATCCATCAGTGTAGATGTGCAGCCAGTCTGGTTCAGGATATAAAGTGTGGATTGTCTCAAGGGCAGAAATCTTTAGTTCTTCTGGGAGTGCAAGATGCTTGGGGGTTTTAAAGTTTAGTAATGACAAACTTTTGAGAGGCATGGCAATAGTCGGCTTGTTGAAAGTTTTGAGCGGGGTTGGGTTTGATTCACCGATGCTATACCTTCTTCTAAGTTCTTCAGCGTGTTGTAGTGGGCTTAGCTGGGTTTTTAGTCTCTGTGCAGCCTTTCTATAGTTAGTCCAGTATCGGTGATTTACTCTTCTTGAGCGTTCCCAAAATTTAAGCGTTAGTTTTTCGCGCCTTTTTTGCAATGGTTCTATGCAGGTTTGCATTTCCATCGCACAAATGGGCGTTGAGAAAGCTGCGCCGGTGATGATTCTGAGGGCACTGTTCTGTATTTTATCTAACTTTCGCAGATTCGGTTGACTGGCCAGTGACGTAACCTCTGAAGCGTATTCCATGGAGGGTCTGACATAGGTCTTATAAGCAGTGGCAAGAACGTCCTGCGTGCAACCCCACTTTGTACCAGTTAGTCTTTTTAACAAATTTGTTCGCTTGCTAGCGCGCTCAGCAACCTCTTGTATGTAATTTTTCCATGAGAGTCTAGTGTCCAGATTAACACCTAAGTATTTGGACAATTTAGACTCTGGTAGGCAACTCTTTTTATATTTGAGCTCAATGGTTGGGGGCTTGGTGGAGAGAGTGAAAAACTGAAAATTTGTTTTCTCAGGATTAACTGTCATTTTATTGCAGTCGGCCCATAGCCCAATGTTTTCCAATACTAGGTTCATTGTTCCTTCAAGGTGGTCAGTCTTGTTAGTAGTATTCCACACAATGACGTCATCAGCATACAGCAGGTATGATGTGCCAGGTGTCTTTTCGATGGCGGCGGTGAGGTCATTAATCATTGTGTTGAAGAGAAGACAACTGAGCACGGCTCCCTGAGGTAAACCTTGTTTTTGGACTTTAAAATTGGAGACAGCACTCATGAACCTCGTCCTTATCAGGCGCTGGGTTAGGAAATTTTTTATCCACTTCATCATATTGTTTACCACCCTCATTCACTTCATATAGGAATGAATGATGTGGAAAGGTACAGCTTGAGGACAGGTCTTCGACGTCGTCAACAGCATATTTATATTGGGCGAGGCACACAGCGCCCAAAGGAGTACGGTAATGGATTGACGAACTAAAGGAAGACACGCTTGAAATAAAGTAATTTAACATACAGTTAATGCACAATAAAGAGAGAAAGTACTGTTTTGTGAGTGGTGAAAACAACTGTTGTAGGAAGTCATAAGTTAACACTTATTTAGTCTATATATAGGGGGATGTGGATTTAAACACAGCCCCGAAATAACTTTTAATTGTAAAATAAAACCGTTATAATCGTTATTCTTCCTATAGGTTCGACTTTCGGAAATATTGCCCCTCCTGTAAAATAGAGGGAAACTGTTACACATTCAGCTTATAATAGCGTCTAACAATATTATCGAGATTGGTACACAATACTTCACTGCATTGCTGTTAGGCAGAGAGTTACGTTAAAGTTGGACGCCGGAAAAGTAGCTCACTGCTTTAATAAAATTGTTTGAGATGAAATTGCAGAGAAATAATTACAAAAGGATGTAACAAAAATTGAGTTTCTAATAATATGCTTGTAACCATTATTAGTGGGGGGGGGGGCAATGGCTAGACAAGGGTAAACGCATGCGGCCCCCGGCATGTTTATTTGCGGAATGTAGTGAAATGTACTATAATGCTATAACGCTTATAATGCTATTCCATAGGGAAAGGCATAAGCGAGCACATTCTGTTCATATGCACATTGAACAACCAATACTGACGTGGTTATGGAAATACGAAAAGAAGTTGTCCGCGTGGAGCGCCTAATGGAAAAAGGAGTTCTGTTTAACTTCCATTCGCTTATTGAGATGAATTCAACAGAGACCGATAACACCTTGGATATCTCGAAATACAGCAATATAATACAATGTTTGAAGGAAGATTTTGAAAACAGATTTCATGATCTTAATAAATTTGTAAAGTTATTTGGAAAGATCTTTGCATCGCCGCTCAGTGTTGGTTGTATGGATGAACCACAAAATATTCTATTCGAGAAAAATGAACACTTAATTGGCCCACCGTTCCAAAAAGGTTGAGCACCTCTGCTATAGATGTTGAGCACCCCTGGGCAAGAACTATAATTGTAACTATACAAGGTAACTGCGTGCAACTTCCTTACAGTAGCTGCAAATCAAGTGATTAATACAGACTCGCACGCAAAGTGCCTCTAACAAAAGAAACAAGTGCTCGTAAGTCAGTTACTCCGGAGCAACCAAAGACCATAAGCTACTCTACTACCGACGCCGACGGTATCCATTTTATGACAGCGTTTGTGTTAGCTACCGCATATCCTGCGAGTCTAAATTTAGCAAAGTGGCTATTTGTGAACGAAACATCTGGCCGGGAACGCATGCCGGGACGATATCCTCTAAAAGTAGTTTTGTGTAACTGGAATTGAATATTTGTACAGCTTGCATCTGGTTTACACGACACGCTCTGGGTTAATCTATGAGAGAATCCATGCGGGACGGACGTCACTAACAAGGTCCGTTTGCGGACGTATTTAGGCGAATAAAACTGGGTATATAAACAGAGCGAGCGAGAGGTTCACAGAGAATGCATGCGGGACGGACGTCACTAACAAGGTCCGTTTGCGGCTGTGTTTAGGCGAATAAAACTGGGTAAATAAACAGAGCGAGCGTGAGGATCACAGAGAATGCATGCGGGACGGACGTCACTAACAAGGTCCGTTTGCGGCTGTGTTTAGGCGAATAAAACTGGGTAAATAAACAGAGCGAGCGTGAGGATCACAGAGAATGCATGCGGGACGGACGTCACTAACAAGGTCCGTTTGCGGCTGTGTTTGGGCGAATAAAACTGGGTAAATAAACAGAGCTGGCGTGAGGTTGACAGAGAATGCAATTTTCAAAAACTGAATCCTTGTACTCAGAGGAAACAGATGGGCTTACAAAGTAATTAGGCAAGTTGGGTACCAGAATCCATTGTAGAACTGAATGGTTTATTACAGGTAGCAACACATTGGGCAATTGAATTAAATTTGTTAACCTGGAGAATCTCACACACGCGCGCGCGCGCATATATGACTTTAATTCTATTACGGATTGGTGAAGAACAAGAGTTTTAAATTAACTGTGTGTTTTTTTTATTCTTTATTGAAATTCTAGCTTAAATGCGGCAGTAAATAAGGCTTGAAATTCCAGCAGAATTAATACGTTCTGCTGGCTCAGTGGGATTCTTAATGTGTTTGTGTATGGAGTGTTCTTTTAAGTTGTTGTTTGTTGGTTATTTGTTAAATTTGCTCATGTCTTACATCTTATTGTATTGGAGGATTTAGACGGCCCTATCAGGTTTTTATTATATGAGTGATGTATTTCTTTTTTTCAATTTTTTCTATTAGTTCACACTCTCCCCCCCTCTCTCTCTCTCTCTCTCTCTCTCTCTCTCTCTATATATATATATATATATATATATATATATATATCTTGTACAAATTTTCAATCATTAATAAAATACCTTTTTTTCATCCACTCAAGATTAAAGACATTTTTTTTAACTTGTAGTAAATGACTCTTGATGTTAATATAGTTTTTTTTTCAAATAATAATTCATTAGACTAATTATATTTTATTTTTATATAGGATAAAACATTCTGCATGAGGAAAAATGTACGCATTATAGTTAATGTCCCACTTGGCTTAAAATAAGTGATAACATTTATTTTCATGAAACAGCTGATTCTATTACTATACAATATCAAGATCACAGTAGTACAATATATTGCAGAAAAATTATTGGAAACAACCCCAATACCCTGAAACTGATCAAAAATAGCTGACAATACAAGTCAGCTAAGATTAAACCTATGTACATTTCATGGGCATGTCATCATCATCATCATCATCAGAGGGTCTTAATACAAAATCACAATCTAGCAAACAAAAAGTGACAACCTAGACTGACGTAGTCTTATGTATAAGGGTTTAATCTTAAGTAACTTGTATTATCACTTATTTTTGATAAATTTTGTGCTATTGAGGTTGTTTCCAATAATGTTATTGTAGCTAATTTTATGTTGTAGGTCATGTGGTAGAACAGCTATTTTAACGCATAGGTTATTTTACTTTATTCATATTAATTGTATTTATTTATTAAAAAGTAATGACAATAATTTTTTTCTTCTTTGTTGACATAGGTAGGAGTTGACTTTATATTACTTCTTTTTGTTTTAGTTTTGTTTTGTATTTGGTTTCATAGGATATTTATATTAATCTGCCTTATTACTTCATTTATCCTGCCTATAGCGTAGGAATACTGTCTTTTATATCCAACATATAAAATCAAATTTCATAATTTTATATATGTTGAAGTACTTGAAGCATAAAAAGCTAATACAACAAAACAAGTAAGATAAACAAAAAAATTGTAAAGCCAATTCCTTCTTAGGTCGATAAAGGGAATTTTTATTTTAGTTAACTTTTTTTAATAAATAATTATAATTAACTAGCAGAGTACCCGTCCTTCGCACGGGGTTGAAGAATATTTGTATTGATTTAATTTGTATTTATTGGGTTGAATTTAATTTACTGAAATTAAATCCCAATAAATATATCAAACTATAGTTTATAAACCCACCGTTAAGGGAGTTTCCAAGTCCAGTGGGGCGGTGCTCTGACGGAATTTCTAAATAAAAATAAGCTTATGTGAAAACCAGGGACCCTAAGAATGTCATTTAAATTCCAGGTTATTATTTCCCTTTCCCACGTGTTCGATAGGGGGAAATATTATACCGGGCGACGCATAAAGTCATCAGCGATACGAAAAAATACTGAAAACTCTCGCTCAGGGAAATAAATACACTTTGTATCAAATTAAAGTGGCGTAAAAAATTCATTGCGGAGTAATAAGAAGTACTAAATCCGCGTATTAACGGCGCGCCGTACTACGTATACATATATTTAGATATAGGTATATTAAAATATAACTGTAAAGTGTCCAGTCAGTATATTTGGTTGTAATTTTATACAACATTACCCAATTAAACGTTTACGTCCGCGGAGTAATACTTCGTCATGTGATCTATTCTAGTCTTACATGTGTACATTTGGTTAAACGTGTAAAATTACAACACAAAATTCAATGTTAAGAGGGTTTTCAAGGCCCGTGGGACGGAATTTCTAAGTAAAAATAGACCTATGTGTTAACCAGGGACCCTAAGAATGTCTATGTAAAATTTCAGCTCAATGGGTAAAGTAATTTTTAAGTGATTGAGTAACACACACACACACACACTCGCACACACCATTAGATTTTTATATATAAATATAAATATAAATAAAGTAACATAACTTACGAGTTAAAACAGCTGTTCTACCGCATAACCTATAAAATAAAATCAGCTGTTTTGTGAAATCATAAGTAATCACTTATTTTAAGCCACAAGGGACGAAATAACAGTATTGGATACCTTATCTTTTTTTCTGAAAAGTTTTTCTCCCATTTAAAACTAAAATTAATTTATTAAATTTAATTAATGAATAATTATTTGAAACTGTATTAACATTAGGTGTTATCCAGTAAAAGCTTACTGTAGGTACGTACAATCAACAGTTGTCTTGCGATAGAGTTAACAGAACTGAATCCTGGACAAATATTCAAATACCGGACTAACGGTGGGTCTAAATACAGGACAAAAAATTAACTAATTTATTTATTTTGACACGCTACACGCGACTGAGAATGGATGCGCACAACACTGTGAGCTCGACACAAGAACGCGAATATTCACGACGACAAATCGAAATGCACTTCAATTTTCCTCTTTGTTATATACTTATACATATTATTTGGTTTTTAATTCACAGAATTTTTATGTGAATTAGATCTTAGCTAGTAAGAACAATTCACAAAGGAAATACCAGACTAGTTTCAGTGGCCATACTGCCTTCATCAAGTCCAAACTACCGATAGGGTTACACTCACTGATCAAATGACATGGTCGCTTTTTTATTAATAAGTAAAGTTAGAGTGTAATGTTTAAGTATTTACTTTTATCATATTATATACACATATACACTATACATATATACACTATACACATATACACTATACATATATACATACTTACACACTATAAATATATATATATATTTATAGTTTTATTTACAATTGTTCTTAGCAAAAATACTGTATGCGCCAAAATAAACAGTACTGTAACAGTTGTAAGATTTTATTTTATTTACATAATTTTACAAACTAATAAAAATAAAAAGAAGCTAAATCGGTTAGACTCGGGTATAAACACGACCTGTTATAGCCTCTGCTCAATTTGAGGCAACACCCGCACTGTCCTTGAAGGTTTTGCTTCATGCTCGTTATACACATGGTTATTTTTCCTGTAGTTGGACGATGGTGGTTGGCGGGTCATCACGGAAAATTTTCTCCTTCATCATTTCTTAGACGTAGGCGTCAGGTGGTGTAAGATCGGGGGGTGGGCTGGGCAAGAACAGTTTGTTCTAAGGGAGATGAGATGGTTGTCAAAAGTTTCTTAAAGGAAAGAAATGTTGTCTAAGGTAAAGAGGCTGGTTGCGCCATCTTGCTGGAACCATTGTGAAAGAAAAGCCAGGTTTCGGGCTCAACAAAATCACCTAAAGTCTCCTATAAAACGACCAAAAATAACTCTATATCTGAGAGAAGGGCGCACGGTTCTTGAGTATAAAATATATTCGTAGTGTAACCCCTCGATAGCTTCTCTCGTTCACCTTACAGTACTTGATACAATTACTACGTAATGGTACTTACCACTAATGTTCACACCATTTACGGTTAATGACTCACAAAATGCAGGTCCCGGAATAAACCAGGTAACAGCGGAGTCTGTATGGCGTTTCTATTTTTACCTCCATCTTTGGCGTCATGCCTCCAATGAAAATACTTTTAATAGGTCACCAGGGTAAATCGTCAGCCGCACTACGAACGGATTTAGTTTCTTATTAAATAAACCCGCACTCGGTCGACGAAAGCGGTAAAGAACGATAGCTTGATTATTTACCACTGTCTGCACGAGGTGGGACAAACACTGCATCGTGACTAGATTAGTCAGCGGGCGCGCTCATCTCTTCATACCGTATATATGGTAAAATTACCTTAGATCTGGAACTCTGGAAGTCAATTCCTACTCGGGTAAAAATAAAATTATGTTAGTTACTTTTTATTAAATAATTACATACAATTAAATATAAAGTAACATAACCAATCCCTTAAAACAGCTGTTCCGCCACATAAACTAAAACATAAAACCAGTTGTCTTATGAAATCATGTTATCACTTCTATTAATCCAAATGGGACCATATAACTACGTATATTGCATCCTTGTGTAAGGATTTTCTCCCATGTAAATCTAAAATTAATTACGTAATTAAATTTAATTACACAATAAATATTTTTAACCTCAAGTAGGCCTATCATCTACTACAAGTTTAAACAAACGTATTCTAAATTTAGCGGATGAATAAAAACGTATTCTATCTTCAGCAGGTGAATAAAAACGTATTCTAAATTTAGCGGATGAATAAAAACGTATTCTATCTTCAGCAGGTGAATAAAAACGTATTCTAAATTTAGCGGATGAATAAAAACGTATTCTATCTTCAGCAGGTGAATAAAAACGTATTCTAAATTTAGCGGATGAATAAAAACGTATTCTAAATTTAGCGGATAAATAAAAACGTATTGAAACTACATCGGATGAATAAAAACGTATTCTAACTTTAGTGGATGAATAAAAATGTAATCCAACTTTTGCGGATGAATAAAAACGTATTCTAACTTTGGCGGATGAATAAAAACGTATTCTAAATTTAGCGGATAAATAAAACGTATTGAAACTACATCGGACGAATAAAAACGTATTCTAACTTTAGTGGATGAATAAAAATGTAATCCAACTTTAGCGGATGAATAAAAACGTATTCTAACTTTGGCGGATGAATAAAAATGTATTCTAAATTTAACGGATGAATAAAAACGTATTGAAACTACATCGGATGAATAAAAACGTATTCTAACTTTAGTGGATGAATAAAAATGTAATCCAACTTTGGCGGATGAATAAAAACGTATTCTAACTTTAGTGGATGAATAAAAACGTATTGAAACTACATCGGATGAATAAAAACGTATTCTAACTTTGGCGGATGAATAAAAACGTATTCTAAATTTAGCGGATAAATAAAAACGTATTGAAACTACATCGGACGAATAAAAACGTATTCTAACTTTAGTGGAAGAATAAAAATGTAATCCAACTTTAGCGGATGAATAAAAACGTATTCTAACTTTGGCGGATGAATAAAAATGTATTCTAAATTTAGCGGATAAATAAAAACGTATTGAAACTACATCGGATGAATAAAAACGTATTCTAACTTTAGTGGATGAATAAAAATGTAATCCAACTTTTGCGGATGAATAAAAACGTATTCTAACTTTGGCGGATGAATAAAAACGTATTCTAAATTTAGCGGATAAATAAAAACGTATTGAAACTACATCGGACGAATAAAAACGTATTCTAACTTTAGTGGATGAATAAAAATGTAATCCAACTTTAGCGGATGAATAAAAACGTATTCTAACTTTGGCGGATGAATAAAAATGTATTCTAAATTTAGCGGATGAATAAAAACGTATTGAAACTACATCGGATGAATAAAAACGTATTCTAACTTTAGTGGATGAATAAAAATGTAATCCAACTTTTGCGGATGAATAAAAACGTATTCTAACTTTGGCGGATGAATAAAAACGTATTCTAAATTTAGCGGATAAATAAAAACGTATTGAAACTACATCGGATGAATAAAAACGTATTCTAACTTTAGTGGATGAATAAAAATGTAATCCAACTTTTGTGGATGAATAAAAACGTATTCTAAATTTGGCGGATGAATAAAAACGTATTCTAAATTTAGCGGATAAATAAAAACGTATTGAAACTACATCGGATGAATAAAAACGTATTCTAACTTTAGTGGATGAATAAAAATGTAATCCAACTTTTGCGAATGAATAAAAACGTATTCTAACTTTGGCGGATGAATAAAAACGTATTCTAAATTTAGCGGATAAATAAAAACGTATTGAAACTACATCGGATGAATAAAAACGTATTCTAACTTTAGTGGATGAATAAAAATGTAATCCAACTTTTGTGGATGAATAAAAACGTATTCTAAATTTGGCGGATGAATAAAAACGTATTCTAAATTTAGCGGATAAATAAAAACGTATTGAAACTACATCGGACGAATAAAAACGTATTCTAACTTTAGTGGATGAATAAAAATGTAATCCAACTTTAGCGGATGAATAAAAACGTATTCTAACTTTGGCGGATGAATAAAAATGTATTCTAAATTTAGCGGATGAATAAAAACGTATTGAAACTACATCGGATGAATAAAAACGTATTCTAACTTTAGTGGATGAATAAAAATGTAATCCAACTTTAGCGGATGAATAAAAACGTATTCTAACTTTGGCGGATGAATAAAAATGTATTCTAAATTTAGCGGATGAATAAAAACGTATTGAAACTACATCGGATGAATAAAAACGTATTCTAACTTTAGTGGATGAATAAAAATGTAATCCAACTTTAGCGGATGAATAAAAACGTATTCTAACTTTGGCGGATGAATAAAAATGTATTCTAAATTTATCGGATGAATAAAAACGTATTGAAACTACATCGGATGAATAAAAACGTATTCTAACTTTAGTGGATGAATAAAAATGTAATCCAACTTTAGCGGATGAATAAAAACGTATTCTAACTTTGGCGGATGAATAAAAATGTATTCTAAATTTAGCGGATGAATAAAAACGTATTGAAACTACATCGGATGAATAAAAACGTATTCTAACTTTAGTGGATGAATAAAAATGTAATCCAACTTTAGCGGATGAATAAAAACGTATTCTAACTTTGGCGGATGAATAAAAATGTATTCTAAATTTAGCGGATGAATAAAAACGTATTGAAACTACATCGGATGAATAAAAACGTATTCTAACTTTAGTGGATGAATAAAAATGTAATCCAACTTTAGCGGATGAATAAAAACGTATTCTAACTTTGGCGGATGAATAAAAACGTATTTTAATAACGATTGAAAATTGGACAAGATAGGGCCTATAGATAAGAAGAGTGTACATAAAAATTGAAGAAATTGAAAGTTTTTCGTAAATTTTTATCGCTTAATTTTTGTTTTATTATAGACGTTTAGATTTAATAAACAAACAAGAACCATCAACCTTTAAAAATTAAAAAGAAAAGTATGTTATAAATGCTTGTACAGTGATACGTGACAAGTTAGTCACTTGTCTACGTTGGCCTTAACTTAAAGGAATTGGAAAATAAACAAGGATTCGTGTTAAACTTTATATTTTGGCCACCTGGTGAAACCCTGGCTTCACTCCAGCGCCGAGGGCATAAGTTATCAAAGGGCTGCTCAGTGACGAGAGTTAATATCTTCTCTTTTAAAATGCCGGCTTCAAAAATCTTACCCAACATCATATAGTTTCTATGTTTTATTGCTTACTTTAGCAGTTTGTAATAGGTTTTAGAATATATTTTATTAGGTTACACTAGAATAAACCTCGGGCTATTTGGTATCATTTTTCTTGTACTTATGAGTAGAATATACATTTATTAACAATATTCAGTTAAAATGAATGGGTCCTGGGACCGTCCTAATCCTCTGCACTTGTACCCTACAACTTAGGGGTACAATGACTCATAGAATGTAGTTGGTTTCTTGGTCAACAAACCCACCCCCTCTCTCTAACATTCTTAATACTCCGTTAAACTGAATCATTCTGGTAATATAACTGTCTCTACAAAGTCATTCAAGATTAACTGCGAGCATCTCGAAAATACGAGAGTCAGTAAGGTTAATTGAATACATTATGTTACTTTATAATTCAAGGCGTATCACGTATGCAACATTTGCGACATTCCAGTTCTTAACAACTACTATGCTCAGTTGGGCACAAGCCATTATCACGGTTCTTTGCTTTTGTGATTACCAATTCGGCTGTAAAAACTGTCAGATTATGCGAGATAGCCCGCTCCACGCTAGGTAGATGGAAACGGGGAATATCCAAGTTGCACAGGTTTTGCTTCCTACATTTTCATGAAGTTTTCACGACTAGGTAACCTTCGACTGAACTTCACGATCGTCCCTACAAGTGTTTGAAATCCGATTTCCTCTTCCTTGAAACGAACGACAAGAAATAAATCTCTGGAAACATTAAACGTTGCGTAACCGAATCGAGAAACGGTTCTTCTGTAACAATTGCAGGGTGCAGCAGCATAACTTCCTTTTTTGAAAACTCAATAAAATGTATTGTATGCACCTGAAAATATTTACTTATTTTTTATAATGTAGGTACATGTCTAAAGTTTTTATTTACATTGCTTTGAAGATCAAATCTGTTAGGTGGCATCCCTCATTCTCCATACATTGCGTAAACGGATTTCTGACGTTTGGGTGAATGCAAAGGCCTTTGATGCAATTCTCGAGGGTTGTTGTCAGCCCAGTAGCGCATGTTTTGTTTGTTAACCGACCCACACAAATGAAAATGGGCTTCATTGCTAAAAAAAACAATAGCACCCTCGGGAACGACCTCAAGAAGAAGCTCACTCGCGTTCATCTGAGAATTGAAGTCACGTTCTGAAAGTTCCTGCACTATCGCCATCTTATAGGGATGAAAATGAAGATCATCACGAAGAATTCTTCTCACAGAACGATCGGATAGTCCAAGGGCTGAGTGTATAACCTCACTTTCAGGAAGTGCCCAGGAGTTCCGAAACGAATGAATTAATCAGAAAAAAATACAGTTTCGTGATCCAAAACTTACCTTGTATTTTCTCTTCCTAGTTACAAATAACCATTATCAAGTTATAACAGATTAACGTTACGACAGAAGTGTTAATTATATTTGTGTGTGCTTTAACCAATGTTAAATCTATTGCTCCCATGATTAACCCACGAACAAATTGACAGGAGAGGGATCGTTAGTAACATTTAAAATAGGAGGACACGCCTCTCCACAGGCTCAACTTAGCAAATGTCAAACAGGTAGGGTAATTAATGACTTTAGGTTAGGTTAGGTTAGTCGGAGAGGTATCGTTAGTTCCATCTAGTCTGGGAGGACACGCCTCTCCACAGGCTCATTGTGGCAAGTATCGAAGAGGTAGGCCTAGTGGTGTAAAATTAGGTTAGGTTAGTCGGAAAGGGATCGTTAGTTCCATCTAGTCTGGGAGGACACGCCTCTCCACAGGTTCATTGTGGCAAGTATCGAAGAGGTAGGCCTAGTGGTGTAAAATTAGGTTAGGTTAGTCGGAAAGGGATCGTTAGTTCCATCTAGTCTGGGAGGACACGCCTCTCCACAGGCTCATTGTGGCAAGTATCGAAGAGGTAGGCCTAGTGGTGTAAAATTAGGTTAGGTTAGTCGGAGAGGGATCGTTAGTTCCATCTAGTCTGGGAGGACACGCCTCTCCACAGGCTCATTGTGGCAAGTATCGAAGAGGTAGGCCTAGTGGTGTAAAATTAGGTTAGGTTAGTCGGAAAGGGATCGTTAGTTCCATCTAGTATGGGAGGACACGCCTCTCCACAGGCTCATTGTGGCAAGTATCGAAGAGGTAGGCCTAGTGGTGTAAAATTAGGTTAGGTTAGTCGGAAAGGGATCGTTAGTTCCATCTAGTCTGGGAGGACACGCCTCTCCACAGGCTCATTGTGGCAAGTATCGAAGAGGTAGGCCTAGTGGTGTAAAATTAGGTTAGGTTAGTCGGAGAGGGATCGTTAGTTCCATCTAGTCTGGGAGGACACGCCTCTCCACAGGCTCATTGTGGCAAGTATCGAAGAGGTAGGCCTAGTGGTGTAAAATTAGGTTAGGTTAGTCGGAAAGGGATCGTTAGTTCCATCTAGTATGGGAGGACACGCCTCTCCACAGGCTCATTGTGGCAAGTATCGAAGAGGTAGGCCTAGTGGTGTAAAATTAGGTTAGGTTAGTCGGAAAGGGATCGTTAGTTCCATCTAGTCTGGGAGGACACGCCTCTCCACAGGCTCATTGTGGCAAGTATCGAAGAGGTAGGCCTAGTGGTGTAAAATTAGGTTAGGTTAGTCGGAAAGGGATCGTTAGTTCCATCTAGTATGGGAGGACACGCCTCTCCACAGGCTCATTGTGGCAAGTATCGAAGAGGTAGGCCTAGTGGTGTAAAATTAGGTTAGGTTAGTCGGAAAGGGATCGTTAGTTCCATCTAGTCTGGGAGGACACGCCTCTCCACAGGCTCATTGTGGCAAGTATCGAAGAGGTAGGCCTAGTGGTGTAAAATTAGGTTAGGTTAGTCGGAAAGGGATCGTTAGTTCCATCTAGTCTGGGAGGACACGCCTCTCCACAGGCTCATTGTGGCAAGTATTGAAGAGGTAGGCCTAGTGGTGTAAAATTAGGTTAGGTTAGTCGGAGAGGGATCGTTAGTTCCATCTAGTCTGGGAGGACACGCCTCTCCACAGGCTCATTGTGGCAAGTATCGAAGAGGTAGGCCTAGTGGTGTAAAATTAGGTTAGGTTAGTCGGAAAGGGATCGTTAGTTCCATCTAGTATGGGAGGACATGCCTCTCCACAGGCTCATTGTGGTAAGTATCGAAGAGGTAGGCCTAGTGGTGTAAAGTTAGGTTAGGTTAGTCGGAGAGGGATCGTAGTTCAATCTAGTCTGGGAGGACACGCCTCTCCACAGGCTCATTGTGGCAAGTATCGGAGAGGTAAGCTTGTGGTGTAAAATTAGGTTAGGTTAGTCGGAGAGGGATCGTTAGTTAAAGCTAGTCTGGGAGGACACGCCTCTCCACAGGCTCGACTTGGCAAGTGTCGAACAGGTAGGGCTAATGGCTTTAGGTTAGGTTAGGTTAGTCGGAGAGAGATCGTTAGTTCCATCTAGTCTGGGAGGACACGCCTCTCCACAGGCTCATTGTGGCAATTATCGAAGAGGTAGGCCTAGTGGTGTAAAATTAGGTTAAGTTAGTCGGAGAGGGATCGTTAGTTCAATCTAGTCTGGGAGGACACGCCTCTCCACAGGCTCGTCTTGGCAAGTGTCGAACAGAAAGGGCTAATGGCTTAGGTTAAGTTAAGTTAGTCGGAGAGGGATCGTTAGATCCATCTAGTCTAGGAGGACACGCCGCTCCACAGGCTCATTGTGGCAAGTATTGAAGAGGTAGGCCTAGTGGTGTAAAATTAGGTTAGGTTAGTCGGAGAGGGATCGTTAGTTCCATCTAGACTGGGAGGACACGCCTCTCCACAGGCTCATTGTGGCAAGTATCGAAGAGGTAGGGCTAATGGCTTAGGTTAGGTTAGGTTAGTCGGAGAGGGATCGTTAGATCCATCTAGTCTGGGAGGACACGCCTCTCCACAGGCTCATTGTGGCAAGTATCGAAGAGGTAGGCCTAGTGGTGTAAAGTTAGGTTAGGTTAGTCGGAGAGAGATCGTTAGAGCCATCTAGTCTGGGAGAACACGCCTCTCCACAGACTCGTCGTGGTAAGTGTCGAAGAGTTAGGCCTGGCGACGCTACGTTAAGTTAGGTTAGTCGGAGAGAGATCGTTAGATCCATCTAGTCTGGGAGGACACGCCGCTCCACAGGCTCATTGTGGCAAGTATTGAAGAGGTAGGCCTAGTGGTGTAAAATTAGGTTAGGTTAGTCGGAGAGAGATCGTTAGTTCCATCTAGACTGGGAGGACACGCCTCACCACAGGCTCATTGTGGCAAGTATCGAAGAGGTAGGGCTAATGGCTTAGGTTAGGTTAGGTTAGTCGGAGAGGGATCTTTAGATCCATCTAGTCGCCTCTCCACAGGCTCATTGTGGCAAGTATCGAAGAGGTAGGCCTAGTGGTGTAAAGTTAGGTTAGGTTAGTCGGAGAGAGATCGTTAGAGCCATCTAGTCTGGGAGAACACGCCTCTCCACAGACTCGTCGTGGTAAGTGTCGAAGAGTTAGGCCTGGTGACGCTACGTTAAGTTAGGTTAGTCGGAGAGAGATCGTTAGTTCCATCTAGTCTGGGAGGACACGCCGCTCCACAGGCTCGTCTTGGCAAGTGTCGAACAGAAAGGGCTAATGGCTTAGGTTAGGTTAGGTTAGTCGGAGAGGGATCGTTAGTTCCATCTTAGTCTGGGAGGACACGCCTCTCCACAGGCTCGTCTTGGCAAGTGTCGAACAGAAAGGGCTAATTGCTTAGGTTAGGTTAGGTTAGTCGGAGAGGAATCGTTAGATCCATCTAGTCTGGGAGCTCACGCCGCTCCACAGGCTCATTGTGGCAAGTATCGAAGAGGTAGGCCTAGTGGTGTAAAATTAGGTTAGGTTAGTCGGAGATGGATCGTTAGTTCCATCTAGTCTGGGAGGATACGCCTCTCCACAGGCTCATTGTGGCAAGTATCGGAGAGGTAGGCCTAGTGGTGTAAAATTAGGTTAGGTTAGTCGGAGAGGGATCGTTAGTTCCATCTAGTCTGGGAGGATACGCCTCTCCACAGGCTCATTGTGGCAAGTATCGGAGAGGTAGGCCTAGTGGTGTAAAATTAGGTTAAGTTAGTCGGAGAGGGATCGTTAGTTCCATCTAGTCTGGGAGGATACGCCTCTCCACAGGCTCGTCTTGGCAAGTGTCGAACAGAAAGGGCTAATGGCTTAGGTTAGGTTAGGTTAGTCGGAGAGGGATCGTTAGATCCATTTAGTCTGGAAGGACTCGCCGCTCCACAGGCTCATTGTGGCAAGTATCGAAGAGGTAGGCCTAGTGGTGTAAAATTAGGTTAGGTTAGTCGGAGAGGGCTACGCTATTAGGCCTACGCTAAAAGGTACTGTCAACCGTGCATAATTGAGCAAGGGTCGAACTGCGCAACTCGACCAGTTCTACCCTTTCCATATTCCCATGCACGGGAAGATCCAACTTTTTTTGTACACGTGACTCACTGCTTTACAACCTGCGTGATTGAGCAGTATCCTCTCACTTTAGCTCGGATGTGACGTCACTGATAAACTGATAGACATCGTAATACAGTAACGCGTGTTGGCCCATTTTAACAAAACTACATTACACAAATCAACAAAAACATACAACGTACAAAACATTTTATATAAAACAACAAAAGCATACAACATAATGGTGCAGATATGCAACTGGGGTGTGTGATCGAGCTTATATCAGTGACCAAACCAGAAGTCATTTCTGAAACACCCTAAACAAAACAATGATCACGCAATTTGCCTCAATTTATCCAGCATCCTTGCAGACAAATCAAGACATCGATTTCCCAACCATCCTAACAAACACGTATACACCACAAACATGTTATCGTCTGGCGTGAAATAGCTCTCTTAAAGGTCTGGCCCAGCTTCTTCATTTCACACACGATACTAAGCCCGCACTAAGGTTTTCTCAAACCACAACACTCACAAATAGCTCTATTAAAGGTCTGGCCCAGCTTCTTCATTTCACACACGATAATAAGCTCGCACTTAGACTTTCTCAAACCACAACAATCACAAATAGCTCTCTTAAAGGTCTGGCCCAGCTTCTTCATTTCACACACGATACTAAGCCCGCACTAAGGTTTTCTCAAACCACAACACTCACAAATAGCTCTATTAAAGGTCTGGCCCAGCTTCTTCATTTCACACACGATAATAAGCTCGCACTTAGACTTTCTCAAACCACAACAATCACAAATAGCTCGCTTAAAGGTCTGGCCCAGCTTCTTCATTTCACACACGATACTAAGCCCGCACTAAGGTTTTCTCAAACCACAACACTCACAAATAGCTCTATTAAAGGTCTGGCCCAGCTTCTTCATTTCACACACGATAATAAGCTCGCACTTAGACTTTCTCAAACCACAACAATCACAAATAGCTCGCTTAAAGGTCTGGCCCAGCTTCTTCATTTCACACACGATAATAAGCTCGCACTTAGACTTTCTCAAACCACAACAATCACAAATAGCTCGCTTAAAGGTCTGCCCCAGCTTCTTTATTTCACACACGATAATAAGCTCGCACTTAGACTTTCTCAAACCACAACAATCACAAATAGCTCGCTTAAAGGTCTGGCCCAGCTTCTTCATTTCACACACGATAATAAGCTCGCACTTAGACTTTCTCAAACCACAACAATCACAAATAGCTCGCTTAAAGGTCTGGCCCAGCATCTTTATTTCACACACGATACTAAGCTCGCACTAAGACTTTCTCAAACCACAACACTCACAAATAGCTCTATTAAAGGTCTGGCCCAGCTTCTTCATTTCACACACGATAATAAGCTCGCACTTAGACTTTCTCAAACCACAACAATCACAAATAGCTCGCTTAAAGGTCTGCCCCAGCTTCTTTATTTCACACACGATACTAAGCTCGCACCAAGACTTTCTCAAACCACAACACTCACAAATAGCTCGCTTAAAGGTCTGGCCCAGCTTCTTTATTTCACACACGATACTAAGCTCGCACTAAGGCTTTCTCAAACCACAACACTCACAAATAGCTCGCTTAAAGGTCTGGCCCAGCATCTTTATTTCACACACGATACTAAGCTCGCACTAAGGCTTTCTCAAACCACAACATTCACAACTTATTTTCACAAACATTAATTACAACAAGTAACATGAACAAAAATTGTTTAAAGTCAATTCATACTTAGGTCAACAAAGAGGAAATTTATTTTAGTTACATTTTATTAAATAATAACAATTAATATAAATAAAATAACAACTTTGCGTTAAAACAGCTGTTTTAGCATATAACCTACAACTTAAAATCAGCAGTTTTACGAAATCAGTAATCATATGTTATGACTTATTATCAAGCCCAGTGGGACGGAATAACTACAACTTGAGGCGTGCATTGCATTTTTGTCAAAAGATTTTCTCCCATATAAAATAAAGTTAATTCATTAAATTAATTAAATGAATTGAATTTGAAAAAAACAATATTAACATCAAGAATAAAAAGTATTTTATTATTGATTGCAAATTTAAACGATATACAGTATATATATATAAGGATAATATGAACTAATAGAAGAAAATGAAAAACATGTCAACTGCCTCACAAAAACAACGTAAAATCAACAATAGCGAAAAAGTATTTACGTACACAGATGACATTTCCAAAACAGTTATAGTCCTTGTGACACATCATGATCCGTTAATGTTAACAAAATGTTAATTGTCTTTCCCAAAGGAACTCTTTTTGCCCATTTTCAACCACTACAGCGTTCAAAAGCCAATCATTACCGACATAAACACCGACAAAGAATTTCATTATTATATATTGTCGTCAATAAATAAATTACCATTTACGGCAGAACCAAATAGGTTGCAGCTTTCCCACTTGTTCGCAACCACTTGTATCGCCATTTACAGAAGGCATTTTCATAACGCTGGTGAAACACAGGTCACACGGAGTAACACGTCACAGATTAGAAATGCAACTTTACACATTCAAGGATCAAGTTAATTAGAATTGATCGAGTAAAACGTTAATGCAATGTCCTATATGGGCGTTTTTGCACGTCTTAAATGCCTTGATCATGTTATTTAATATTGGCGAAACATGTCGTGAATAAATAAAATAGAGCAAGTAAAAATGGTTACGAAAATTGAAAATTAAATTAATTAATCCGAAGAAAAGTGAACAATAATAGTGCCAAACGAATAGATAAAATATTAAAACAACTGCAACACAGAACAAATTACTAAAATAAAACAAAAATAGGAGCAACTAC
>JBAIZL010000002.1:10167658-10592658 GCA_036971475.1 Prosapia bicincta
ATTGGCTATTACAGTTCAACTTCAAGAAGAGAATGGAGGGTTTGATGCAGGTTTGAACACTTGAGTAATGATTCTTTTTCTTGTGTGATAGAAATAACAAGTTAGCACTAGCTAATTAAAGGATACATTTAATTGATAATTTGTAATCATTATTAGTACAAAAAATAATTATTCTTTATAAATCACTTAAACAATAGTTTGTGACTATCCGAATTTTAAATTTAGTAAATTTGTTAAAACTTACTGAGACATGTCTTCGGATAGTCATAAACTATTGTTTAAGTGATTAATAAGATTCACTGAACGTAATGGACTACAAAATTCAAGTATTCTTTATAAATAATAATAAAATATTCATTATTTATATTTAAAATAATAAATATGTAAAATAAATTAAAAATAAAATATTACTTATTGTCTGATTCTTAGCAGTTAATTGTAGCTAATAGATTAGCCACAACTAATTCCTTTACTCATGTAACTAATTATTCACTGTGCAATTAGTAATTGTAAAAAACGAAAATAATTTTAAAAAAGTGTTTACACTAATTACATTAGAAAAACTATATGGACACAATTATAGAAAACCGTTACTGTCACCATCGACAGCAGTAAGTTCAGTGCACTCTTCGAGTAGCATGCAATCAAACTCTGACAATCTCGATACACAACTAAGTTGTGACTGAACGATAAAGATTAAACTAAAAGCTTGACCTAAATGGCAATTGTTAGTTGGTTATAAGAAACCAATAGATGGCGATATTAATCCCAATTTATTTGTGCTGTGATTCTAAAGACGGATATCAATATTTATCTATATGGTGACAGTTTGGAGAGGAAACAACTGCCGTTAACTCGTGAGAAATATGTTGTACATGCTTATCTGAAGCATGGAGACCACCAAACAATAACAAAGGTCAAGCAGACTAAACATTCAATCATTTATTGATGACAACATTATACCATCTGCAGTAAATAATTAAATTTTACAATTTGAAATTATGTGAGACCAGAAATTTTGTTAATATAAGTTGTTAACTTACACTTGGAGAAAATGTTTTTGTCCAACGACTTCTTCAGTTGCTTTTTGAACTATGAATCTTTATGTTCCAAGACTAGTGCACTTTGGTACTCCTCCAACTTTCAATACCAAGAAATGAATTTCTCAAAGACGTGTATGAATTTTTTCCCCCATCTGGTTGTTGTCGAAACCTCCATTGTACAACCTTAAACTGTTGCCATGGTTGCCACAAAATATTATAAATAGTGCTGTAAAGTTAAAAATGAATGAAAGGAATAAAATAAACAAACTAACTGGAAATAAGCAAATAATGACAAAATTTTTTTTTCTTGACCTCAGTAAGAATTTACTTTTAAAAAAATGTTATATATTACTTGTTTGTTAAAAAAGATTGGGAATTATTACTCCAATTGAATGGTTATTAATATGCATAAAAACATTTTATGTTTTAAACAACAAGATAAAATTATTCATCAATGAAGAATAGTCTCTGCTTTTAGATAACTATTAAGCTATGAAATATCACACTAAAAAACTAATTCTGAGATTATTATGTAATATTCCTTGTCACACTCATTTTTATTGCACAAGATATAGTTTTTTCCAGGTGCTGTGTTTATTTGCACTGAAGACAAATTCCCTTCTTCAAGGTTGCAGCAGTTGATACAGCTATCACCAATTTCAAGACATAAGCCTAACAAAAGATTTGGTGATCACATATTTATAGAACACATTGCAGATGTGGTAGGTTCTGAAATGGGGTGGTTATATAGTTTTATAAGAAACAAGTAATATGTATACAAATTACAAAATTGGGTCCTTGCTCCAGTTTAACAACTTTGCTCTTTTCTTTTAATCATAACTGATATAATTTAGTTGAGTGAAAGTGAATCTCTAGTTCTCTACCTTTATGTATTATTAAGATTTTTCAACTTTATATTTTATAATTTAAAAATACTAACACCTACAGCCATACCCCTAGGTTACTAAATCGTTAAAACGAGCATATTAAATTTAATAATATTGTATCTGCTATAACTTGACATTACATGAGTTACAACTTATGCTTTGAAATGCAATTATGAAGATGCAATGACAATCGTTATTTTAATAACTAATACAAAATTCTAATTCACAGGTGGACTACTTGAGGACTTTTTTTCTTTGAACACAACATATTAAATTCAAGTTATTTATTCTTAAATCTCAAGGGTAGTTATTTTGGATCTTTCTATGTCTACAGTGGTGTAATATAAAAATACTTGATTAAAATTTATGAAGAGAATGAATTTAAATTTATAGTAACTGACTCCCTGATTAAAAACAATTCCTTGAAACTTGAACCCCCCACCCCCACCCCAAACATGTCTGTACTCCCTTGAAGTTAAAAAAAGCCCTAGTTTCCCTCGATATCTTTCCTTTTCAATAACAAGCATTTTATCCCTTCTTATGGTATTTCACCCAGTCAGAGTTTATCTTATAAAATATTTGAACGAGTGAGCGTTTTACTAACAGTTTTTGTTGTTTGAGTTTTTCTCCTTATACCCTACTTATATGAGTTTTTTTACTCCTTCAGATTAAACTTTAGAAAATAATTCACACCATTATTTTGTCAACACATACCCTTGACTGATTTACAATAGTTATGCTCTCACTGTCAGCTTTTAATATGCTTTCTTTGTTTGCTTTTTCCTTAAAATTTCTATCTAATCATTTTCAAACATTGATTATTATTTTTATAATATGCCTCATACAAGGTTTGTTCTGGTAAAACTAAAAGCTTATTTGAATTTTTTTGGACTGAATTTCCAAAAAATAACTTAGTTTTTTGTTGCATAAAAAAAGACCATCAGAGGGAATGGAAATGAAGTTATCTGATATTGAGCTTAGGGGTTTTCTAGTCTTGGTGTTCCATTGGTATAAATCCTGGTTGTTTAAAAACATAGCAATGTGCTTTAATTAACAGTTTACCACAATATATTTTAATAATGTTTTGGAAAATATGCGTACAAAATGTTTAAAAACCTGGCTTTGTCATTGTTATAAATAAGTGATGCTCATACAAAAATTTAATACTTATATTGTGTATTATAAATTAAACTTTAGCAATATGTTTTAGGAAGGATTAAAACAATGTGTAAACTCTCGGTTACCTGAACTCCTATTAAACCATAAAATTGGTCTTATTGTAATTGATTCAATAGCTGCGATATTTAGAGCAGAATACAATTATAATGAAGGGTTGACAAGAGCAAGAGACTTGCGTGATATTGGTATTCGACTCCATTCATTTTCCAATATGTATAACTTATCTGTAGTCTGTATTAATCAAGTAAGTATAAGTTGTGTTTCTATTACATCTAACCATCATAAAGTACTAATCAGTAATAACCATGACAAGTATTACAACATTTACAGTTATCTTCTCTAATTTGGAAAAGTTAACCAAACATAAACAAATATTCTTTGAGCTTAGCTTGTGAGGTTATGTTAAAAACAAATAAAAACATACAGGAACTCACAAATTATTCATTTATTTACTCATATGCGTTTCAATGACCAAGTCATCATCATCAGTGAGTGTTACTACTACAAACTCTAACTTACAACAGTTACTTGGAGTTTGTAGTAGTACCCCTGATGATGATGACTTGGTCATTGAAACGCGTATGAGTAAATAAATGAATAATTTGTGAGTTTTGTGTATGTTTTTATTTGTTTTTAACCAAATATATTTAATTTAGACTTGAAATATACTTTAAAAACTAGAATATATAGATATAATAAATGATTTTATCACCTGGCTTGAAAACCTCTTCCTTCTGTCTAATAGCCAATGAGAAAAATCTAATTTTTTTGAAATTTTCATAACTTTTTCTAAATTATATTTGTTAAGGCAGAAGAAGAAAGTTAGACAATTTTGTTTTTTTCTGCCGCCAACTTCAATATGTGTCATGTTTGTGTTTTGCGTGTGCTGTATATATGTACATAAAGGCTTGTAATAAAAGTACAAGAGAAATTGCAATATATTTATAGAATGTTAATTTGGTAACATTATTATTATTATTATTGTTTCTTGATAAATTATCAAGACATCTAGGAATGAATTAACTCTTAAAGTGAAAAGATGTTTATAATCTCTAGAAGACAAATTCATTCTTTACTTAACAATTCTCTAAGTATTCTCACTTAAAGAAATGTTTATAAATAGTGGATTACCTGATAATACTGTTTATTTAGTTACTCACTAGAACCAGTACAAAATAAGCTCATCCGCAATCTTTCTAATTCTTTAAATTAAATTTCTCTAAACATAACCAAGATCTGCTCAAAGAAGATGAAATTTTAGTAAGATAAATCACTTGTGATTAAAAAAGGGTTTCTATAGTCTGAATAAAAATATTATTTGATTCTGTCTTTAACCTGAGTTACTAGTTAAATATTTAAATATATATTAATATGATACACTTGCCTTTAGTAACACTTACTTTTTTGTTAACTAAGAACGTCCGTTTCGGGATATGTATCCCATTGTCATCAGTCTCTGTTTTAGATGGATAAAAACACAAAACCATAGAATTAAAAGGTATTTAACCTGCCTGAAAAAAGGGCAAAATCATGGTAAATATATAAGGGTTATTTTATATAAATCCTCAATAAATCATTAATTTATTGTGATTTCCCTTTATGACAGTAAATACAGTAGAACTTGGATAATTTGAAGATGAAGGGACTAATGAAAAAATTTTAATTAATAAAAGTTAGATAGTACCCTTTTGGTGCAGAGTCCAGTTTTTTTTTTTTTTTTTTTTTGTACATGCGACTGTTTCTAGGTGTCTTGTCACTGGTCAATAAAAAATAGGCCACAGGCACAGATTAAACACTCTAATTTGAATAACTAATAAACTTAGGCATAGTGGATTTATAAAAGTTATAATTATTATCAGTTAAAAGTTACTGCGGTCATTAGCAAAACTTTCATGAATGTAACTCAATATACTCGTACAGTAAATTATGGATAGATATGTATAGTACAAAATTAAAGTTTGTTCAAATACTTTGTAATGTCCAATTGTTTTGTAGAATTAGTTCTTTTAACATTTGCAAAATCCCCAAGTACATTTAGGGAGTGGAAAACACTGGTTTGTCAAAACTCACACAAATGATAAAGAGCCTCTGACGTTATTAGGGACTCATTACAGCTTGATTTTCTTCTAAATCCTATAATTCAGCACTTTTTTTGTTGCATAAAATGTCTTGATCAGAAATTCTCCACACATTTCTACTCGTTCGTCTATATCAATGACTCCCAACCTTTATAATTGCACGTACCCTTAAAAACGTTCTTGCAATGAAAAGTACCCCCCCTATTCCTCGACGTGGTTTCCTGACTGCTTTCTAAGTAATGAGTGGAGCGGATACAACCGACTGGTATACTATATTTTTCTGTGGGCAAAAGGACAGACTGTTTCCTGAAAGTTTCCTAACATCAAATCATAAACCCATTCCTACATTTGTATTGTTTACCTAAATCTGGAATAGATGTTTCCCACCACTATTCTATTCTGTGCTTTTAGTCGCACACAAACGTACAAGCTCCTCTCAATTTTTGATGAACAATACATTAACTATCTTGTCAACTATTAGTGTAACCTTGTATTTGTTTCAAAACTAAAGTCTGAAATATTGAGGTCCGCCATTACTGGTATTATTTTTTTGTACCACCTCATAGGCTTCTACGTACCCCTGGGGGTATGCGTACCACACACTGGGAACCACTGGTCTATATTAATGTACTCTTTAAAGGTGATGTTCGTATTGGCTTCCCATTACAAATGAGGGAGAACATCTTCACTTTTTACATCTACTATTATAAAAATTGCCTTGGCCATTAATTAAATATGTACCTATAAATTACATGTTGTGTATAATAATTGAATGGGAATGAATTAACATCTGTTTTAATTAGCTGCATGAATTTATTGTTTTTATTTGAATTAATTTTGTATAGGTAACAGATGTGCTTTGTCCAGGAGGTGGAAAAGGAAAGCAAAGTGTTCCAGCATTAGGTCTAGCTTGGGCTAACCTTGTCACTAACAGACTAATGATGATTCGAACAGAAAACTCCAGAACACTTCATGTTGTTTATGCCCCTGATCTACCACCTGCTTCTTGTCCATATATTATTTCAACTACAGGCATTGTAGGTTTGGAATCATAAATCATTGAACAATAAATATTTAGGTATATTTTATGGTTTTGAACCATTGTTGATATCAGAGTACATGCTTTGATCATATACAGGGTGTGGCATTAATTTCCTTTTTTAAAACTTAATAAAACCCATTGTATGAAACAGAAAATTTCTATTTGTTTTATATAATGTATACACATAACTTAAAGTTTTGAAGATCAAGTCAGGTAGGTGACATGCCCCATTCTCCATACACTGAGAAAACAGATTTCTGGTGTTTGCCATGACTCTTGCCAGCATAGCAGGCGTTATGTTAGCAATTCCTTCCTGGATGTTGATCTCAAAATCTTGTAAGGTCCTTGGACAGTTAACATAAACACGGAATTTCAAAAGAAACTAGGCTTCATCACTAAAGAAACAGTAGCGTCTTTAGGAACAACTTCGAGAAAAACCTCATCCACGTTCCTTCGAGAATTTATTGCACAATTGATACCCTGTAATATTATAAATGAAGATCATCATGAAGGATTCTCCTCAGAAAACAAATGGAAAGTTCAATCATTTGTAAGCAGAATACTATGGTGATTACAACACTGAGGCTCTAACTGCCTCGATGTTCTCAGGTGATATAATGGGCCAAGTACTCCATACCTTTATCATCTCACATTTGTAAGCAGAATACTATGGTGATTACAACACTGAGGCTCTAACTGCCTCGATGTTATCAGGTGATATAATGGGCCAAGTACTCCATACCTTTATCATCTCACATTTGTAAGCAGAATACTATGGTGATTACAACACTGAGGCTCTAACTGCCTCGATGTTCTCAGGTGATATAATGGGCCAAGTACTCCATACCTTTATCATCTCACATTTGTAAGCAGAATACTATGGTGATTACAACACTGAGGCTCTAACTGCCTCGATGTTCTCAGGTGATATAATGGGCCAAGTACTCCATACCTTTATCATCTCACATTTGTAAGCAGAATACTATGGTGATTACAACACTGAGGCTCTAACTGCCTCGATGTTCTCAGGTGATATAATGGGCCAAGTACTCCATACCTTTATCATCTCACATTTGTAAGCAGAATACTATGGTGATTACAACACTGAGGCTCTAACTGCCTCGATGTTCTCAGGTGATATAATGGGCCAAGTACTCCATACCTTTATCATCTCACATTTGTAAGCAGAATACTATGGTGATTACAACACTGAGGCTCTAACTGCCTCGATGTTCTCAGGTGATATAATGGGCCAAGTACTCCATACCTTTATCATCTCACATTTGTAAGCAGAATACTATGGTGATTACAACACTGAGGCTCTAACTGCCTCGATGTTCTCAGGTGATATAATGGGCCAAGTACTCCATACCTTTATCATCTCACATTTACAGTTTGTCTGAATTCAATGACACACGTAAAAATTGATTTCTGCTCTGGGACAGAGGCTAAATTAAAGCAATACCTGAAGGCGCCTCGGGTTGCGATCACAACACCCGCTAGATTTGTAGGGCTCAATGGCAAAAGGACAATCTTTACCATTCCAATGTATGATGGAGATTGGACTGTGTCAGGACAAAACTTTATCCTTCCAACTCTTGAAAGAGATCCCTAGTGCTGAAAGTTATGCTGCCACACCTGGTACAAGAAAATTGTTTTCATTTTATGTTTATAAACTAGAATAAAAATTTTGCTACTATTTGGAACTGGATGTATTTTTTTTACTTGTTTTTTTTTTTGTTATCTATGATATTCATCAAATTTGTTAACATGAAGACTTCTGAGGTCGCTGCCAGTAAAAAACCCTGCATAAAAATAATGCTCTTAGAAAAAAATGCAGGGTAGTAAAGACAAAATAAATCAAAGCATTTCAGTATTCACTGGTAACAATATAGACCTAGATATAACATGATTTGACCCAAACTCATCTGGCAACACTCAGAGCATTGACACACAATGGAATTATAAGCTTCAATTGAACCAATGGTTTCAAACATCAGTATTGTAATCAAAATACTACCTAATCACTTGTAAAAAAACTTCTAGAAAAGAGACCTGCCATGACATCTTCTACACTGAATTGGAAAGAGTAGACAAATATTACTCTGAGAAAAGATGGTTAAAACTATACTCAAATGAAGAAAACAAAAACATCAAGAACAGGAGTATTCCATGAACTCTTTATAGTTGGAGTAAATAATAAAGCCAACCTGATAAAGAGAGTGAAGTTATCGACCTTTGGAACAACTTTTGTGGAGAATCCAATTTTTTATCAAAGCTGCTTTCATTGATTCTAAAGCTGCCAAGACATACAAACATATAAAAAATAAAGGTAGCATAGATTACAAAGCTAGGTGTTCTATTTTAGTTGATTCACTCTTACAGAACTGAGTGAGGTTATATTTGATAACTGTATGCAAATAAATATACAAAAACGGATCCTATAATAAAGAAGCACTCATAAAAGTTGGTAAAATATCTTTGTTAAAGAAAACAGATGAAAATAGTATGAAACAGATAAATTTACATTACCAACAATCTAGGAAACGTTTCACGATGACTGAAAAGTCGTTGAATAAGGAAGAAGTTTGACATACAACAGAAAGTGATGCATTGCTTATGGTTCAAACAAAGTTTATGTAATATTATAACATCATAGAAAATTGCAATTAACAATACAATAATATTAAGTAACAATTAGGTTTTCCTCATTTCCAGGGCAAAGGAATTATATTCCATCTGTAGCCTAGCTTTACTTGTTCATTTTCTTACTCCTGCCAGTCTCCTTGCCAATTCTTGAAAGAGAGTAGTGTAACTTCAAGAATCCTACTTTAACCATCCAAGAGCTATGATAGTCAAGTTAGCTAATTTTAAAACAAAAAAGATAGATTTTTTAAAAATGTAAACTTCTATAGCGACGCCTACAAACATAAGTTCATGTAACACCTGATTTTATGTTATATTGTAGAACAGCTCTTATAAAAGTAGGTTTTGTTACATTATTAAGGAAAAACATAATTATTAAATAGTTTTGATCGGTTAATAAATATACTAATTTATTTAAAATTTGATAAATTTTAATACAATATAACAAAATGTTATGTATTTCAATCCAATTTTTGAAATGAAAATATTCATAGGCATATACTATCCTATGTTACACTAAGAATTGATTTCAAATGAATTTCTTAAAAAAAAATTGTATTGAGTAAACATGTAATAAATGTTTTCTATCTACATTATTTTATTATTAAATACAACAAATATTCGTCTTTATTAAATACATTCGTTAAATACAGATATAAATATTGAATAGAAAATGAACAAATTCATATTTCTAGTGCTTTTCACTGGAAATTTTGCAAAAATGTAAACATGAATATAAAAGTTTTTACTTATGTCGGCACTCACCCCGAGTACCAGAACCAAATTCTTTTTTGTGTTTTTAATACAGTTTTATTACCAGTAACACTATAAAATAGTGGTCTATTTTATTTCTGTTAATTTAAATCTGTACATTAATGAAAGTTGCATTTAAGAAATGTAATCAGTTCAGAAACAAATTTAATGATATATTATATTTAAAGTTTTTTTGTCACTAATATTTATATACAGAAATACTTTCAAATTCAGTATCATAAGATATACTCTATAACTTACAATTTCATATATAATATACTAAAAAGTCTTTCGACTATAAATATATATTTTTAAACTAAATATTAATTTGGCCAAATAGCTATCAACTCAAAAGCCAAAATTTTAATAAATATAGAATTTTCTTTAAATATTATAAAAAATAAAGCATACAAAAATAAGATAAAACAATACAGTCTTATGAGGCTAGGTGTACTCAAGGTCGAGGTATGTACAAACTTGCTATAACTTCCTTAAATACATTGTAGCCAAATGATTTATTATTGTAAGTTTGTTGTGAAAGATTTAATTACTAGGGGAACCAACAGTAGAATTCTATTTAAACTATAATCTTTTACATTTTTGTCACATGTTTTCAGGGACACTTTATAATCCAATTACGTTGGAAGATTACAATTCAATTTTTTACTTTAGTAGCACACATGGCACATGCTTATTCGTTTACTGTTTCTTTTACCTGCTTGTATAAAAGTTTAAAACATTTACAACATACTTTATCTAGTTTTATTAGTTATAAATTAATATGTAACACCATAAGGTCAATCACTACATAATTACTAAAGAAAAACACAATATTTATATGTTTTATTCTACTTTCAGGATTGTAATATATTTATAATTAACTTTGCTTCACATGCAGATATTTTAAACCAAAATACATAGAATTTACTCCTTGGAAATACAGAAATACATACGTTTACTTGTTTATATTATCAAGCACTCACTTTTTGCTTCTTTTCATGATTGGAAGTATTTTAAAAAATCTAAACTTGAATTATTAAAAATCGGTCATTATTCGACTTGTATTTTTTCCACACCTTTAAATAAATGTTCCTTGAACTTACATTAAACACATTGGAATTTGAAGGAGTTGCATTATGCTAGATTATTAAAGGACTTAGTTGTAATGTTTCCTTCTCAAATTGTTGAACATAGTTTGAGAAAACCAGTAACATTAGCTATGTCCAATTCAATAGATACTCATATTAACATGTTCCAAAGATAAAGCTTCTATGAGTAGCTTCAGAGATTTGATACAATATATGTTACACAATTTTCGTCTCATCATCTCACAAACGTATTTAGAACAAAGTATCATGTTCACAATGGCAATGGGCTGGCATTTTATTTAACCCTTAAGTACTGGCCCGGGGTGCATTTTGACCCCCTAGGGTGGTAAATTTTATTCTGGTAGCTCACATGAGTTGTCAGCAGTGCTGACCGCCCTAGTACCTTCATGTCTCATCCTTTCACCCCTTCCAGACAGGTTTTCGTCAGTTCCTCGCAGTCCGTTGTCCTTGAAACTTGCTCTGGGATGCATCACGGGCCCCTTGCCAGTAGTTACGTTTCGTGGCTGGATTAATTTTAACATACGTTTAATTATCATTGTGGAGTGGCGTTTTGTATATTTGTTGTTTTTTAGTTTTTTATTAGTTTTAAATATCTTAGATCCCCAAGATGACTCTCAGTAAGAAACCTGATGGACTTTAGAAACCAATGCTTGTTACAAAAAATACAGGGACTATTATGTTTATACCAAATATTATTAGTTCATTATGTTTGTTTTACGAGGTTTTTTTTATTGTTATATTTTATTTTAGTTCTCTTTGTACTTTTGTATAACATACTTTTCATTTTGTGCAAAATAAAAAATGTAAAAAAGCTTGTGTTTTGCTTCCTTACCGAAAATTCGATATTTTAGTGAAATTATAGTTGTGTAACTTTAATAAGTTGTGTAACAAAAATAAGCAACATATTGTCCAAATACCAATGGTATTTTTTTTCTATAGTTTTATAGCTTATTAACAAGAATACAAGGTCAAACAAATTTAAATTGCAACGAAAATTTGTTTTCATGCAAATTGAAAAACCTTACATTTTTAACGTATATTTTCAAAGATAAAAAGAAATTAAACCAAATATTCAATTTTGTGTACAACCGCTTAAACATGATGTACAACAGTTGAAACATTCTAAAATTGAAGGAAACCAAGGTGTGACAAAATTTTTATCAGAAAAAAAATGTTTGAATAGGGGGGGGGGGGGGGTAATTTTAACCCCAGCGCCAGTTGTAGTGTACTTAAGGGTTGAGGGTAATAAAACTCTTTCATAATCTATAATAGACAGAAGCTGCTAACTAAATAACAGTCACACAAAATATTATACATATATGTTAGAATAACCATTATTAATTTACTCTTATAAGATGAAATAGTATGTTATTGATTTGTACTTTGTTTAATGCACAATATAATAGGAAAATATTGATTCTATGTTCATTCTGGATAAGTAAATCAGTACGATACAGGAAATATTATATTCTCAATGTGGTATACAGCCAACTCCTAATAATCGTGCAAAACCTTTGTGAATTATCTACAAAAATTGTATAATTAACTTTAACACAAAGAAATAAGGCTTAGTATACATTTTATAGGTTTATTAAAATAAATTATTTATAACTCATAATACAAATGAATTGGCCACAACTTGATAAATTCAATTTCAGATGGATTGGTAATAAGGTTAAAGTTTTTGCTAACTTCAATTTATAGAGGCATTCATATTGTAAAATGAAATCACTCTTCAAGGGTGATTAAAAAAATACCGAATTGATATATTTTATTAAATTAGGTCATAAACAAAATGTCACATTGACAGTGGACATTTGAATATAGAAATTTTTAAGCTTTATTAAAATATGAACTATATTAAATGTGAGATGAACTAAAATCTACAAAATGTAGTCTATTGTAATTTGGTTTTCTGTCAACTCCCCTTGGTGTCGGACAATTATTACCTATGGTTAGAAATTCTTTTAAATACAGTACAAATAAAACGCTAAAACAAACTTTTACCCAAAACCCATTCAAATAACTACTTAATTAGTTTGCACTGAGTAGACAACAAACTGGTTGCCATCAAACATTGACAACAGCCCCTCATTGTTACCGGATTTATGACCAGTTAAGGGTTTCTAAATTCCTAGATCAAATTACAAATGTTTGTTAATACTTTCTACTGTCTAGAAATAGCAACTCAAAACAATAAATTTCACTTATAATTAAGTGAAGATATCAGGATCACTTTTAATATAGTTAAATGGTTATACTATTTTGTATTATACAAAGTGCGAGTATAAATTACTATTACGGCATGATATTGTGAGCATCCAGAAAGCAAATCACCTGCATGCAAACTATCGTGAGTTGACTGTATTATTACTATTACGGCATGATATTGTGATCATCCAGAAAGCAAATCACCAGCATGCAAACTATCGAGAGTTGTCTGTATTATTACTATTACGGCATGATATTGTGATCATCCAGAAAGCAAATCATCAGCATGCAAACTATCGTGAGTTTAATGTATTATTACTATTACGACATGATATTGTGAGCATCCAGAAAGCAAATCACTTGCATGCAAACTATCGTGAGTTGACTGTATTATTACTATTACGGCATGATATTGTGATCATCCAGAAAGCAAATCACCAGCATGCAAACTATCGAGAGTTGTCTGTATTTGAAAAGAAAGAGCTCATCAAACAGAATTAACAATTTGATATTCAACTCTTAAAGCAGTTAAAATTAATATTTTTTATTATCTTTGGAAATATTTTCAAAATAAAACTTTTTTCTGATAGAGTAATGCAATATTATACACATTAAAAATTGTTTTAAGTATTTGAACATGTTTAAAAATGCATAAACACAATTAAAAATTTTCTATTTTTGCCGATTAGCTCATATAAAATATTTTAAAATGAATAATCCCTTCACAATAAACATGTACCGTAAAATATTTTTAACCTTATATTCTTAAACAATTTAGATGTGAAATGAAAATTTTAACTTGCTTACACATTATTTCAAATTTTATTTCTCAAAACTTTTTTCTAATTGTTAACCTTTGAAAAAATTAACACTAAAATTTTGAGTATTTTTATTTTCTGATTGAAATACTCCAAATGCTTTATCAAGAAGACGATAAATCTATTTACATCAATTTGTTTTAGTTTCTGAATGTGTAGTTATTAATCTATCATAGCTTCTAGGAAGCTACCTTGCAATAATAGGTATTTTGCTTGGAATATCTGGTCTTGGATTAGATTCCTTTATCAGGTCTAAACAGCTCTTGCTATCAAATACATGGACTGAACATACAATTTCAAGTTATGCTATGCCACTTACACCTATTTCTCTTTAAAAGTTCTGTATGCTAATTCCTCTTTTTTCCAATGATCCGTCAATATTTTGCTCCTTTCTAGAACACCCAGAATGCTTCACATATTGCCTGAAATTCTATAATATTATCGTACTAGAGAACAAACATTAATCACATCAAGAAATGATAAAATACTATATAACCCTGTATTACAGGTTATGTTTCACAAGATTAGATATCTAAAACAGAAGTATATTTCTATAACACTGTTTTCTTGTATTCACTTATCAGTTACACTTTAATGTACTTAAACAAGAATCTTACTTGGTATATATGCGAGTCAACTTTTGAGAACTATTAGTTTCTTCTCATTTTCGAGCTTATTCTGAAACTCGTATCGTACTATTCTAATGTATATAATATGTTTTCTTGTATAATAATCAAAACAACTGACGATATACAAATACAAGAACTATTACGAATTTATTAATACACAAGAAAAATATAATAATAGATATTTCTTGTATTTGAATATCCTCAGTTGTTTTGATATAAACAAACAAACACACACACACATATATATATATATCTATATATATATATATATATATAATTTTCACTTTAAAATTTTTTCCTTTATCTCTGATTTATGTTTTAATACAGTGTTGTAAAATAGAAAAAATACTGGTGTAATTTTTGCTGCAAAAAATCCTTAACTGATGTTTATTTCTGAAAACAACACTTTTTTGTTATAATACCATAACAATTTCCATTCTATATTCAATGTTCAATCATTTACCCAATCATAAACTGCTTTAGCCTGAATCATGACAGTAAAGAATTATACGACTTGGAATCTAAAACTAATTATCAACATTCATTTATATTATAATGCTACACGTTTATATTATTACATTTCAGTTGTGATACAATTCCTCATATATTTAGTTTTATCTATATTTACTTCAAAAATAGTATGTTGATAGATATTTCCTTGCAAATAACCTGTCCAGGCAGACACATGGATCTGACTCAAGGCACTCATTTTGGACTGAATGCCAAAACACAAGTGTAATTTGTCGTCAAGATATAATGAAATTGTTATTTTCCTGCTAGATTGTAATTGCATATGGCTTACACACATTTGAAGTTGTACGCGAAGGTGTTGGGGGGGGGGGTGTAGTGTTATTTGATCACATCACCAGGCAATTTCTATGTATGATTATTTATGCTGCATATCTAAAAAAGTAGAGAAAACTTAAAAAATGCATTTTACTGACATCAGCTTGAACCTTGTGGAACTGTTGAAATACCAGGTTCATTGCTCCCCAACGAGTACTGATAACATCTTCACATTTACGTTTTGCAGTCAGTGTGTTTACTCTCCAATTGAATTACCTCGTACAGCTGCAAAAATGTATCCAAAAAGAGCAAAGTGTACCCTAGCCATGAAAAAACCTTTGCTTGCAAATTTTAGCAATATTTTGTTTCCTTGACAATTCAACTGATATAGGCAAAGTAATAAGAATTGGAAGACTGCGCTGGGCAGGGCATGTAGCCTGGATAGAGAAGAGTGATGTACCCAGAAGCCTCTTAGATGGAACTATTTACAAAATAAGGTCAAAAGGACATCCTAGACTTGTTAAGGATTGCGTCGCTCAGGATGCCAAAACCCTGCTGAATGTGAGGAACTGGAAAGCAGCAGTACAGGATTGCGTTCCTTGAGGAAGCCAAGGTCCACCATGGAAGAAGAAGAAGAAAATTCAACTGAAGAATGAAAATTTAATGGAAAAATCAAACAGTATGTAAACAATACGAGTATATGTTTACACATAAAGATATCATTTTAGTTGTACTTTAATGAAATTTATATGGTCTGACATATTTATCTTATGAAAAATATATAAAAAATTACTTTATATTAAAAATTTATAATAACAAAAATGTATTGAGGATGTAAAAATTATGTATTAAATATAGTTAAAATAATAATTAAATATCCATGAATGTATATAAACTATGTGTAACAAAAACATTAACCTATAAAACAAAAAATGTATACATTTATCCTCAAAAAAATTATTCTACATCAATTTAAGCAAATGTCTACAAATTTCCCCAAATCAAAGCCAATGGTCCTGTGTGTCCTGGAATAATGACTACCTCAGTGGACTAAAATACAAAAAGTTATTTTTGTAGAAAAGAAATAATATTTACATAAAAATGTGTATAAATATTTAGAAAATTTTCAAACAATACAAGTTACATTTTAACATAACATGAAAATAATCAAACAACATGTAATCCTAGTAAACTGAAATATACATGAAGAGCATAGTATTGTAACGTGTTACAAGTTAACTAAGATCAAACTTAGGACAGTTTGTAAGTTATTGTATTCTAGATTGTAATTTTGTAATAAGACCCTCTCATGGTGATGATGATATGGTTTTTATATGTTAATTGTAAATATTTATTCCACCATTTAGTGCAATCATTTTTTACCTTGTGATGAGGCACCTTTTGGTCACTTGTTGACCATTGGTGACTCGACTATGGTCAAGTGACCGAAAGGTGCCTCATCATAAGGTAAAAATTAATTGGACTTAACGGTGGAATAATTGGGTTCTTTGAGTTCTATTGGGTTATTATTTATTTCGAGTATGGTTATGTTATTTTCGTAATTTGTTATTTTATGTTTATGTGATATTACATGTGCTGCAACATTTGATGTTTTTGTATATTTTTATTTTTGAATGCTCTGTAATGTTCTTCAAATGTTATTACGAAAATAACCTAACCATAATTGAAATAAATAATAACCCAATAGAACTAAACTCACTAGAAAAATACATTTATACAAACATTCACAACAATTTAATGAACCTACAGGCAACATATGCAGACGACGTACTATTCAAAAACATTATACACACAGATCTAGAAAAAACATGTATGGCGTCAACAAATACCAACATCACGACCACGAACATCCACATCAGAAAAATAGAGAAAATTAATTCAGTGATTCGACAATGGTCAAGTGACTGAAAGGTGCCTCATCACATAAGGTAAAATTATTGCACTTAATGGTAGAAAAAATTATTTACAAGTAATAATAATAACTTGATATTCTTATTTTATGTACAATAGAAACTACAGTGTTATTTGTACTGTGAACATTGTGGATTTATATGGAATCTTATAATTGATTAAAATAGCTACTCTGTTATTATTACTCTCAGCTATAAAAAACCATTTTAAAATATAGAAAGATAAACACAGTTCATCTTTTAGACAGATGAGTAAAATGCTCCAACTGGTACTGAATTTGAAACTAGAATCCAACAGTGGTGATGAAATTAAAAGTATCTTGTTTAAAAATAATGCAAATTCCTTATGCTATCTTGAAATCTAATTTTCTGTGCATACAATAAAACTCCATGATTATCATTAGACAGGGCCGCATCTAGGTTTTCTGGCGCCCTAGGCGAAAAATCTCCTGGCGCCTCATGTAAGGCGAGTGGTTTTCAAAAACTTTTAACATACACATATTACTCATTAAAAATTAAAACGACTATTGTTTAAATATATATTTATTCATACTCTTATTCATTCAAAAATCAAGTAATTATTTATAGAATACTAAAATATTTTATAAATACAAATTACAACTTAATTATAAAAATATTTTGAAAAAAATATTAAATATTACAATACAACTTTACGAGCTTTGGATTCCGCAAAAGTTGTTATCACTGAATCAAAATCTACTTTTTGTGCAATTTCATTTTCTATCGAAAGAATGGCAAGTTCAACTAAGTGATCCTGTGTCATTGTTGATCTCAAATAAGTTTTTATGAGTTTAAGTTTACTGAAACTCCTCTCACCACTAGCAACAGTAATAGGGATGAATTCTTAAAGCAATCCATAGATTGGTAAAAAGATTTTTCAAATCGAAAGCTTTAATTGTTCTCAGCACTTCTATGGGGTACATCGAATCAGTCTTTTCCTGGACTTGAATATTTGCAGGTTCACTCAAAATAACTTTCATATGTCCAATTTCCTCATAGAGTTCAATGCCATTTATATCTGAGACCTCTCCTACTGTCAAATGATTTTGTAAATTTATGCAACATTTTTTAAGGATTTCATTATTTGGTAATGTCTGCAAATTATACAAAAATCCACAAATATGCAGGGAATAAATAAATCCAGATTCTGTCACTAGGGACTAAAGTCGACTTACGCGATCAACGGTAAAAAAGTTTGCCTTGCGCCTTACACTCTAAATTTCATCAAGCAAAATTCACTCGTATTAGGGTGGGGCACTTTTTGACTCGAGCTTTGAGTTAAAATTTACTTGTGTTCGAATGAATGTTACTCGAAGACAAGTGAATTTCACTTAAAGGCAAGTGAGCCTTTAACTCGAAGCTCGAGTCAAAATGTGCCCTATCCGAATACGAGTGAAACCCACTCGCCTTTGGATGAATTTCGATGAAACTCGATGGAATTTAGAGTGTACGCTATGATCTACTGTTATGTTCAAGCAGCCGAATCTCCATACACCTAAGCGATGCCCTTAAAATCCCTCATGGTTCTAAAAAGCATCGTCCAGCAAAAAATTTTATATTAAAATGTACAAGTGCCTGGCGAAGCAGGTACGAAATTATTTCGTGGCGCCCCTAATCTGACGGCTCCCTAGGCGGTCGCCTAGTTCGCCTTACCCTAAATACGGCCCTGTCATTAGATATGCATTCTAAAATGTGAAAATTAAAACTATCACAAGAGTTTATAAATCTAACGAAAATGGTTGTAGAAAAATTAGGACAAATATGTAACAGTTATGAATATACACTTCGTGTATATGTAAAGTGAATGTGCAAATCTTTTGCAAATTAACAGAAACTATCATTTTAAAATCTAAAATTTCATTACCATTGATTTCCTCCTCTCACTGAAAATATTTTAAAATAATATTATTTTGTTAAGAATAATTAGTCTCCCCGAATACCAGTAAAACTGCAATTATATGCACCCTACTCAACCTGAACATGGCTTAAGCGAAACGAATCCATACTGTAATTAAATTCAAATATATACCTCTGTTAAAGCATGAAAGATTGGTCAAACAAATGTATATATAGTAAAAGATTTCACTATTCTTAGAATTAATTTACAGATGTAAGTGTTTACCATTCGTTTATACATATGAACCAATAAACAGTCGTAAAATATACCGTTTATTCACTTTTTATGATTCAAATGATACCACCCACTGAGATACCAGTTAATTCAATCATAGCTGACTTCAAAGTGCATTAAATTTTAGTAATAATTGCAGTTTTGTTAAAATTTTTTTAAAAATTAGTTCAAAATAGAAAATTACGTTTTATTCAAAACCTTTGTTCTGTAATTATTTTTCAGTTCAATTAATATATGACAAAAAAATGTTTTCTAAAAAAAATTCCAAAGTTAATAAATATTTTTAAACAAATTACTTTAAATATTTTTATTTTATCAATAATTTTTTTCATGATGCATGTATTCTTTTAAATGAAAACAAAACTAGATTTAAATATCTTTTATTTATAAAACACATAAATTAATAAAATATTATGTGTTTTTGCCTGACCTGGCCCACCAATTAGAAAAAACAATTCTTACATACTATAATCTTTCATCTCCTATTACAAAAGGATGATAGACCAGCATCTTGCAGTCCATGCCTACATCCTTTCATTGCTATCAATCACATCTAGGCACCTTATATAATTTTGGTTGTCTGTCAATTTTAGAGTATGTTCAAATAAATTCTAACCTTTCATTACTCATTTGCAAAACAAAAAGTAGCTGAACTAAAAGAAACGACATAATGACTGAATGAACGTCTGCCCCTCTGAGATTATGTACACCGGACACAATTAACATCCAAACAATACTTCAAGCTTAGCTTGTGGTTTTATATTGAGTACAGCATGGGTACCACAAATATAGCTCATTAATGGGTTAAACCTTGAAAATATATTTGTATATCTAATTCTAAATTTTGGATATCTGAAACTGGGTCTGGTCCCTAAATTTCAGATAAGAGCTGTTTTACTGTAATTTATCTTATCTACGCTACGCAAAGACCATAGTGAAATACCTGTTATCATCTATGAGAACATTCCATAAAATTTTGATTGGGAAATATTTTACTGTGCAAAATACTTTTTATTCTTAGTATTTAAATAACTGTACATAAATTCATCACTATTTGGTTCCAGCAGTTTGAGCAAGCTGTCAACTATATTGAAGATCATTGTGATTACAGAGCCTACTTTTCACCTGGCGTTATTCAAACGTTAGAGCAGCTGCAGCGTAACTTACACTAGAATCATTCATGTTGTAACACTGGCTTGATTGAGCATATTTAAGAAACTTCAATGACATTTTCTGACCATTTGTGCTTGCTCTTTGTAGAGAACTTGCAGCCTGTGAATAATATTTTAATAGTTTTAAAAGTCTTAAAACCAATACTATAAACTATAAATAAAAAAGAGTAAATTTAATAGAAGCTATCAACTTCAACAACAAAAAAACCTTGATAGATGTAACAACATCTTTAAAAATAACATAAATTAGGACTGAAAATGAGTTATACAGTAAACTCTCTATAATGTGGCCCCTCCAGTAATTCAGCACTTTTGCCAAGGAGAGAAGATGTAAACATAATTATTGTACTGCATAACTATATTTTTCATTGCATGTCGAAGTCAATGGCCGAGTGGCCTTCATGCCATCCTGTTCTAGTTGCGTAGCTCATGATATACAAACAATTTCGAGCCGTATGTTGTTCCAGCAGTTATTTATAGTGACTGTGCAAGCAAACAATGTCGTTGCAGTATAAACGGAAGTGTATTTAAATTTTTTTACCATTAAAAGTAAGGTAACCTTTTATTGTAAACTACAGACCAGTACATTCATTCCTGTTTTATCATTTCAAGTATAGTACAGCCCCATATACGCAAGATTAGAGAGGGGATACTGTAATCATAAAGCTCATACAAACTGTTAAATGTTGTATTAGTTGATATACATAACTTTGGTATAATGACACAACTTTGAAATATTGTTCTTCCCAATCGATATTTTTACCACTGTTGGAAAGAGTAAATGTTTTTTAAGCCACTGATATTTCTGAGGAAAGCCTCAAATTATATCTGAATTAAAGTACTCAGGTCTGACCAATTTAAGTTTTAATTATAAATGCTTTCTTAGACTGACTTACTTCTTTGTACAGGCATCCAGCAGATAGCTCAATCTCCATGGTGTATGATAGATACAAGAGCCCAGTATTGCTTACTTTTTAGTATTCCCTGCTGGATAGTTCCCTACTGGGTAGTGCCAATTCAGTAATATGTGCTCTCCTCCTCATAGTCGTCACAAAGTTGGCAATATGGCGAATCCGAATGGCCAAAATCGGACATGGTATATTTCTGTATACAGTAAACTCCCGATTATCTGTGGGCGGATTAACCAATTTGCGGATTATCCGGGGTCTGCCATTGTTTTACAAATATCCAATTTTTATTCCAATCAGATTCATTATTGTTTTTTTTAACCACTCAACGCGGCACAATATCCGGTAAAAACAACGATCATAAAAATAAACTAAGCTATCTCAATTAACGCAAGGATAAACGATAACTGTCCTGTTAGACTGAATGAACCAACTCGAGTTGGGAACAGACTACTGTATATAAGAGACAATGACAAAATGCTTGGACGTCCGCAAACCTAATGTGTATCATAAGATTGTAAACAAATGTCAGCTAATCTCGGCTTATAAATAGTCTAGGACGTGACATACGCATTTTCAATGTCTGTCATATACATTATCGATCTGTATGGCTTTGTGACACAAGTAGAAACAAACATTCCGAGATGAACGTTGAGTGGTTATTATACTTAAATAAGTAGTAGGTAGTTTGAATTTTTTATGCGTTATTCTTATTTCTCTGTCTTTTTTATTGAATTTTATTTTTTGTCATGCAGTATTTTATCATTTGTATTAGTTGATATTTTATGTAAATTTCCTTTTTTTTGTTGTAAACCGATAAATAAAACAACATTTTAATGTCTAATACACTGTTTTAATGTCCCAAATAAACATGTATATGGTAGAAATAAAATTTTTGAGATGAAAACAACGGACACAATAATTAGAGCAAGACGACTCTTCACTGTGCTATAAAATGGTTCTCAAGGAACTTAGATCGCACATTAAAGCTAAATCAATGCTCACAAAAAAACAGACGAAAGTGACAGATTTTTTTTTTTAAAGTGAAAGTATTATGTGTAAAGGAAATTACATGTGTACATACATACTTACTTTTGACATATACTTATGTACGTATTGTAAATAGTTAGACATATAAATGTACATGTTATAATCCGTCAAATACATCGACATTTTAAATTATTTTCTGTATTTATTTTGTCCTCTGAAGATTATTTGTGAATTGCATTAACCGGGGTCATTATTTGTGTAACTTATGGTATAATAATCGATTATCGACCGTTTTGCGTATTCTTTGTTCATAGCGGATTATCCGGGGAATTCGTTATCCGGCGTTGCCGGGCCACCCTATTCCACGGATAATCGGGAGTTTACTGTATGTCATCCTTAGGCAGCTTTGGTTGTATTTGGTACAGGTTACAACCCGTGGTCCCTGACTTCCAATTATATGTCCAGTTGCGTCTGAAATATCTTCCTTCTGAGCTCTTGCATTGCAGTAAGGAGAATCTGTTTCATTCAGCCGGACATTGAACAGGCCTCCCTGGAAATTTTGTCTGCTATTTCATTACCAATTGCACCATAATGTGATGTCACCCACTGCAAAGTTATAGTTTTATCTTCTGAGTAAAGATACAGAAACCGCTCCTTGATTTCACCAATCCTGAAGAAGTATCTGCTCGTCTTGGATCTGGATAAACCTTCTACGGCCGATTTAGAATAACTGAAAATGCAAATATAATTGCTCTTCAGTGAGTAGCAGCTTGCTAATGCTGTGTTGATTGCTAGAAGTGTAGCATCCATGCTGGATTGAGCGTTTCCAGATACACAATACCTATTACCATTGCTTCCTTCTGTTTCACCTGACCTCTTGTTATCTTTATAAAAAGACCCTTCTGTAAAAATGCATTCTTAGACACTGTTATTTTAATTTTCACTTCCTAATGCCAGCTCAATTTCCTATCTTATTTCAGACCTTGCTCACAAATATTATTTAATTTTCACATAGAGTAGAACCACTCTTAATTCATCATGTTCGGGGCTGAGAATTTGTGAAATTAATAGTGGGTAAACATAACACATAAATATGTAATCAGCTATGTAAACTACATATATAATTTATGTCAGCCGAAAAAATGAACTATAAAAAAAATAGTAGCCTGCAGTATAGTTTGTAATTACAAATACAGTATGTTACTCAATTTTCATAAAAATCATATTACAGTACCTTGTAAGAATAATAACACTAGCACACAAAAAAAACGTGTATTAAATCTATCTACATTTTAAGTTTTAAAATAGTCTGTCATTTTATTCATATTAAAGAATTAATTTTTGTATTTAAAGATGCCAAATTTGTCAATAAGATCAATTTAGTCGGTTTGTGCAATTTTATGGTTACACTCTCCAGTGTACTCTGCCAGACCCTAGCAATCTAAAAAGATGAGTATTCTTCAGAATGATCCATTGATCATATGCTACTGACAAGTTTAACAAAAATTGTATGCATAACATTTTTTTTGTATATAATGTCAAAAAGTCATTCACTAAATGTAAAACCTAGTATTAATATGTAAAATTTGTTACAGTGCTACCATACAAAGTATTTTCCTATTATGTAAAATTTATTTCTTCAAGTTCTAGGTAGAAACAAATGTTACAATTACTTTAATTTCGAGTATTAAACTAAACCTATAAAAGTTATACCTGTAATAAAACACCTATTGGGTGTCTTCCGCAAATTGTGTTTCCGTACTTCTTGAGATATTCGGTAAAGGCAGCTGGATTTATGGTTTCAATGATATCCATTGCCTGAAAAATTAAATGATTAAACTTGTCACTAATTTATAGAGAATACAGTTAACGAAACAGTCGATCAATCTGAATATGGGTACAAATTCTGAAACAATATTTGTTCAATTACCATTCGATCAAGTTTGGTAATGGACTGATAAATTTCTCCCCAATTACGATCATAAAACGTGTATCGGAAACGTTGTCCCCAATGGCAAAAATCTGAAGAAATTATAAACAGATTTTGTGGATCAGCAAGGTAACGAGCAAAAATCCGTCCATAGGCAGCTTCTCGATCTGGACTTAAGGAACCAACTAGCACAGGCACGATGGTAAAACTATCTTTGTACCTAAAAAAGAGGGAATCAATTAGACAATATTAAAAAAATAATAATTTCATTAGTTTTATATTTCATAATAATAATAATATAGTGTGATAATTATATCGCTACATTTACAAATTTTTTGCTGAGCTAGTATTTTTGTCATAGGTTGATTTCTTGATTTTAAATTTCCTGGTTTATTATTTTTTAGAATTCCTTGGACATTTATAGTGACAGTTTATCACGTCTTAGCCAAATGACTTTTTGACAGGTAGAATAAATCTTTCAAGTTTTAAATTCATCCTCCCCAATTAACTAGAAGTTTCGATTTATAGTTTTATTTATTTATCATTTGGTTTGACACATTCAAACATAACAAATTTTATACACAGACTTAATTCATTTAGATCTTAACTCAGCAGAGCTAGGTTATGTTTGAGTTGTAGTACATTGTAACTAAATGATTGAAGAAGGGATAGAAATTTCACTTTTATATAACAAAGGAAGGATTGAATTGGCTTCAGTATATCTTTTTCTTTAAAAAATTGTATCCTATAGTTCGATCTATACACAATGGCACACAACAACTTCTGGTGAAGATCTAACAAACAGTTAGCAAGACTTGTCTATCTTACTAATGAATGTATCTTACTTTGCTCTATATTTATAGAAGTTTTAATTTGTCTGGATTTGAGACAATTGACTAATAAATAAATGTTCTTCATTTGCTAAAATCAAACAATTCTACAACAGATTAAGTTCTTCAGTTTTCTCCAGACATATTATTTGATTTCTTTTTGGGTTAAATTTTTATTACAATTCCTATAATGTTTTACTTACACTTTTAAATGTTTTAGACTTGCCTATAGTAGCACTTACTTTACTTGTTGAGGACAGCCGTTTCTGGAGATGTGTCCCTTGGTCAACTCAGACAGTAACTGATCTCAAGGTTTACGTAGGTTAGGGTGGGAGTGGGATATTTTGGTGGGAATCAGTTACGGTCTGAGTTGACAAAGGGACACATCTCCCGAAACGGCCGTCCTCAACAAGCAAATTAAGTGCTACTATAGGCAAGTCTAAAACATTTAAAAGTGTAATTGATTACTAGTAGCTCACGCGAAGATGGAATCAACAAATGATAATGTTTTAACAAAATTTGGTTTTACTGATTGTTCTTTCAAATGAAAAATATACTCACAAAGAGAATTTCTTAAATGGCCGTTCTTAAATGGTTGGTCACAACCAGACCCTGTATGAAACTAAAAACTATATGAAACTAAAAATTAAACCTAAGAAAAATTGAAGTAAATGAAATAGTATTTTAATTATATTCTTTTAGCCATACTATTAAGCCAAAGTTCGGTAAAGCAATAAAAAATAAAACGCACAAACAAAAATTTCAAACCACTTGCGCACACTATAGAAATAACTTTAAGCACTGGGTTGTCTGAAGGTAGAGGGACGCGGGCAAAAGCATTAAAGATGATGTTCCTTGGTTGTAATAGTTACGTGACATTTCAGATTCCCCGCTTTGATTTGAAGATGATTCCGGAATGAAGCTTTTATATTTAAATCAGTGATTAATAATAATAATAATTGGAAACCTTATGTCATGTGACAACAAACATATATATATATATGAATACCAACGGACCGAACATCCACACCAGAAAAATAGAGAAAAATTAAGCAGTGATTTGACAATGGTCAAGTGACCGAAAGGTGCCTAATCACACAAGGTAAAATTATTGCACTTCATGGTGGGAAAAAAATTATTTACAAGTAATAATAAAACTTCATAAAGTCAGTGCAATAGAAAAATTATGGACAACATGAAATATCACAATATATATATATATATATATATATATATATATATATATATATATATATATATATATATATATGAAGCTAATAAATCACTAATTTTGAGTAATTTTATCCACCATTAAGTGCAATAATTTTACCTTGAGTGATGATCCTCCCGTGAGAAGTTACCTTGCGTAACATCTACAAACACCGGCTTCACGGACGTAGCATCCACAGCAGAGAACAATCAGTGATTCGACAATGGTCAAAGACCGAAAGGTGCCTCATCACTCAAGGTAAAATTATTGCACTTAATGGTGGATAAAATTACTCAAAATTAGTGATTTATTAGCTTCATAAAGTCAGTGCAACGGAAAAACAATGGATAATTGTAAATATCTAGAATATATATATATATATATATATATACAGTGGGTATCGTATATAACAACATCGCTTAATACGACGTACCGGCTGTAACGACGAAGATTCCCGGCCCCTTGATTCTGTAATACCTGTTCAATGCATTTTACATCGCCTATAACGACATCGGGTAAAACGACGGCTCGGTTAAAAGGACACTCATTTCAGGTCCGTCGAAAAAAAAATCGAGTATAGCGACGGAACATTCTAGAATTCTCCGAACGGTAATCCTCTCGATGTAAACAAAGCTTTCTAAGAATTGCGATCCCCATTCCAATCCCGTTCCACTACAAAAATGATCAGTTCGAACTATATAGCCGAAAGTGAAATACGTATGTACGTTCGTAAAATGTCAAAAAGAAAATCTGTGTCACTGGAAGAAAAGTTTCACATTTGTTGCCGCCTGGAAAATGGTGAAACGAATAAACAGCTTTCTGAAGAACTCGGCGTTAGTCACACTACAATATCCACCATCTGGTCCAAAAGGGAGACGATTAGAGCCTTAATCGAAAACGGACATTCTTTCAAGACGAAAAAAATTAAAACTGCGACACACGAAGGAATTGAAGTGCCGTTGTTGGAATGGTTTCGGTTCCAGAGAAGCAAGAATATCCCTCTCTCAGGCCAAATTTTACAACAAAAAGCTACCGAGTTATGGAAAAGAATAAATCCAAACACCTCCGAGGAGATTTCTAAAGGTTGGATCCAGCGATTTTGCCAACGGCACAATATCGTTTTCAAGAAAATCTCCGGTGAGGCAGCTGGCGTTTCATCAAGTGTATGCAGCACATGGTTGCAAACAGTTTGGCCGACTCTCCGTGAAGGTTACAAAGATGAAGACATCTTCAATGCAGACGAAACGGGACTGTTCTACAAATTAACACCGGATCGAACGTTGCATTTTAAAGGAGAAAAATGTAGTACAGGTAAATTTTCTAAAGATAGACTTACCGTTTTAGTTGCTGCTAATATGATGGGTTCAATTAAAAAGAAGCTAGGTTAGTTTTGGTTGGTAAAGATTATTTAGATTTTTTGGACTAGGAGACGGACAGACTTACCTTGGTAAGAGTCCACACTGTAGTCTTGAAATAGAAACACATAAAAGCACTTAAACAATGATATATTTCAACCACACAGTGGTCTTTGTCAATCGAAGAGAAAACACAAAAAGAAATATGAGAGAATATATCATTGTTTAAGTGCTTTTATGTGTTTCTATTTCAAGACTACAGAGTGGACTCTTACCAAGGTAAGTCTGTCAGTCTCCTAGTCCAAAAAATCTATATATATATATATATATATATATATATATATATATATATATATATATATATAATACGTTTTCTTGTTTAATAATTTAAAACAAAATAGGTTATTCAAATACAAGAATATTTACTAATTTATATTCAAAGCTTTCCGTTGGTAAACAGTACCAACATCATCAGAAACAAAAATTACAATAATGTAATTATTTTTTGGTCTAGGAGACTGACAGACTTACCTTGGTAAGAGTCCACACTGTAGTCTTGAAATAGAAACACATAAAAGCACTTAAACAATGATATATTTCAACCACACAGTGGTCTTTGTCAATCGAAGAGAAAACACAAAAAGAAATATGAGAGAATGAAATAAAATAATTGTAATCACAGATTGTGTAGAGTAGAAATCAGATGTCACAGATGCACAGATTAAAGATATATATATTGTTTCCATGAACATATGAGTGATTATAGTTTATATAAGTCTGTCAGGGGAAAAGAGATAAGGCTATTTAGAGGGGAAAAAAAAAAAAAAAAAAAAAAAAAAAAAAAAAAAAATGAATGGATTTATCTGATGTTGAGGTTAGGGGATTCTCTGGACTTGGTATACCACTGGTATGATAGTTCGTGGTCAGGCCTATGATGTTAGAATGAATGGATGGTCTGAATATTAGAATGAATGGCCACAGACATGATGTTAAAATTATGAATATGGATAGACCAACAGCTCAACATGCTGCGAGTCACAACATCACAACTTTTGATGACTGCTATACCACAAAAATAATTAAATCACTCCCCCTGATTGCAATCCCTCAGAACTGAGAAGGTGGGAACTATCATACCAGTGGTATACCAAGTCCAGAGAATCCCCTAACCTCAACATCAGATAAATCCATTCATTTTTTTCCCCCTCCAAATAGCCTTATCTCTTTTCCCCTGACAGACTTATATAAACTATAATCACTCATATGTTCATGGAAACAATATATATATATATATATATATCTCTTTAATCTGTGCATCTGATTTCTACTCTACACAATCTGTAATTACAATTATTTTATTTCATTCTCTCATATTTCTTTTTGTGTTTTCTCTTCGATTGACAAAGACCACTGTGTGGTTGAAATATATCATTGTTTAAGTGCTTTTATGTGTTTCTATTTCAAGACTACAGTGTGGACTCTTACCAAGGTAAGTCTGTCAGTCTCCTAGTCTAAAAAATCTATATATATATATATATATATATATATATATAGGAATTTTTGGACTTGATAGGAGACTGACAGACTTACCTAAAGGCAATAGTCCAAAACTGCAATCTCTTGGAAATAAGCACATATAAAACACAATAAAACACTTAATACACTATTATTTGAAATATTTCGATCAACATGATCTTCTTCAGCCAAGAAAGAGAAAAAAACAAAACAAAAGATTGAAGTGAACCACAGATGTGTATAAACATCCAAATGTCACAGATTCACAGATTTATAGTTTATGATATAGTGCTATATGTGATATGTGTAGAAATTGTTATATGTGAATCGTGTAAAGATCGGTTCCTTGAAACTAGATATTAAAAGTCTGTCAGAAGGAAGGTAATGGAGCTGTTAAAAATGGTAGAAGTTAGGGGGAAGTTAAAAGGAGTTTTATCTGATGTTGAGGTTAGGAGGCTCTCTAGAGCCTGTACCCAGTGGACAGCTCCCTAGATTGCCAACCATGCCAACCAAACCAATGCTGTTTAAGAACAAAAATAGCCTAGATATAAAAGATAACATGCCACCGAGTACAATCTCAGTTCACAATATTTCCGACCACGTACTTACAGAACATGAATTAGAAGTGCTATCAAAAGGCTTGTCATTCACACCATCTAAAGAAATAGACCAGTTCAAGTTGGGTAGGGATGTCTTTAGCTTTGCCAGAAAACTGAGAATACAAAACTATATAGCCCACACACCAAATTTTAAAAAGGACACCAATATAAACGCTTGTCTGGCAAGGTTCAAGCCACCTTCTGATTGGGACCCTCCACCACTATCACCTGATCATCCTATTGAACTCTACATAAACTTCATAATGCAAAACATCACAGACAAATCATTCTTAAACGGCCTCAAAACCAAACCTAACCTTACCAAACTCGATAGAGCAGCAATATATTCTCTAAAAAACAATGACAACATCATGATACTTCCAGCAGATAAAGGCTCAACCACGGTTGTCATGAACAAAGAGGACTACATAAAGGAGGCAAACAAGCTTTTGTCGGACAGCACAACATATAAGATCCTCACATACAACCCAACATCAGATTACAACTATTCTCTCTTGGAGTGGCTCAAATATACAGCTCCCAGAGAACAAATTTCGGAAGGATCCATAAAATTACTGTGCAATGAAAGCCCCTCTACTTCTCAATTTTATATACTACCGAAAATCCATAAAAATATCGTACCTCCACCTGGTAGGCCAATAATCGCTGGTTGTAATTCGGTCACGGAAAGAATCTCAGCTTTTCTGGATTCGTATATTCAACCTTTGGTAAAAACCTTCCATCATATATTCAGGATACGAATCATTTCATAGACCGGCTGTCTCAAATACCCACACCTCTACCTCCTGAAACAATTTTGGCCACAATAGATGTTACCTCTCTTTACACAAACATCCCGCATGCACACGGTCTATCAGCTCTCGAAACTTTCCTCAACAAACGTTCAGACAACCCTTACCCTACTACACCTTTCCTAGTTCACCTCGCCAAATTCATTCTTGAAAAGAATAATTTTCAATTCGAGGGAAAGAATTATTTGCAAATAAAAGGAACAGCAATGGGTACTATGATGGCCCCGTCGTACATGGGTAATATCGAAACAGATTTCCTAAAAACTCAAACACACCAACCATTATGTTGGTACAGATATATAGACGATATATTCGTAATTTGGACACAGGGAATCTCAACACTGGAAAGTTTTTTGAAGGGCTTATCACTATGCTCTACACTTCAATTCACCTGGGAGAAGTCTGCAGCAACAATCACCTTCTTGGATGTAGATGTAACTATCAGAGATGGGAATATCTATACAGGTGTCCACATCAAACCGACGAACCATCTACAATACCTACATTTCAATAGCAACCACCCCATGAATATAAAAAGGTCCATACCATACAGTCAGGCAATCAGGGGCAAGAGAATTTGTTCCAACGATATAGCATTGGAAGACTTTAATAGAAGGACCTTACTAGCTTTCCAAAAAAGAGGATACCCTAAACAACTTTTTGAGGATCAAATCCGCTTGGCTCAGTCATCTGATGTACCCAGACCACCTATGGAGGACAAACTGTCTTTAGTTACAGATTACCATCCAGGCCTAACGAAGCTGAACAAAATATTAAAGGATGGCTTCAAGATTCTTCAAGCTTCCGCCCACACCGATCTTTTCTCAAATCCACCACATATTTGGTTCAGACAACCGTTCAATTTAAAAAGTATTTTAGTACATCCAAAATTACCAGATCCAAGTACTGAAAAACCGCCCAAACTTCCTCACGGCTCCTTTCCGTGCAATAGACCAAGATGCAAGACATGTCCAATACACATCCCAACAAATAGTTTCCATAGCCTAGCAACCAATGTGGACTTCAAGATTCAGGGTCATCATACTTGTACATCCAGTAATGTAATATACCAGTTACAATGTAAATTTTGCCCGGCACAGTACATAGGCCTTACCACGGATAGTCTGAGCATCAGAATGAATGGCCACAGACATGACGTTGGAACCATGAACATAGACAGGCCAACCGCTCAACACGCTGCTAGTCACAACATCATCTCTTTCAATGATTGCTATACCACCAAAATAATTAAAGCCCTCCCCCCTGATTGCAACTCTTCAGAATTAAGAAGATGGGAGTTATCATACCAGTGGTATACCAAATCTAGAGAGCCTCCTAACCTCAACATCAGATAAAACTCCTTTTAACTTCCCCCTAACTTCTACCATTTTTAACAGCTCCATTACCTTCCTTCTGACAGACTTTTAATATCTAGTTTCAAGTAACCGATCTTTACACGATTCACATATAACAATTTCTACACATATCACATATAGCACTATATCATAAACTATAAATCTGTGAATCTGTGACATTTGGATGTTTATACACATCTGTGGTTCACTTCAATCTTTTGTTTTGTTTTTTTCTCTTTCTTGACTGAAGAAGATCATGTTGATCGAAATATTTCAAATAATAGTGTATTAAGTGTTTTATTGTGTTTTATATGTGCTTATTTCCAAGAGATTGCAGTTTTGGACTATTGCCTTTAGGTAAGTCTGTCAGTCTCCTATCAAGTCCAAAAATTCCTAAATAAGCTTTAAGCTCTACTAGAACTAACCTATATATATATATATATATATATATATATATATATATATATATATATATATATATATATATCGTGATATTACATGTTGTCCATTCACACTTCATTCAAACTTAATATATATATATATAAAGAAGGGAAACAATACAAATACAGTAGTACCTCTCTAACTTGCCACAACAATGACAAACATCGTCTGCCCCGGAACATAGTATAGGCGCCATCAGATAGGGTCAATAACAGATTTGACTCTCTTCGATTACTACGAAAATCTCTCTCACACATTCTTTGTTCCATCGTCAAAATTCGAAATTCTTAAAACAACCGTAAATGACATCAAGAAAAACGGCAATAAAATTTAAGAGTTCTTGGGAAAATGGATGTTTCTGATGGAGATGTTAGCAAAGGTAAAAGAATCACAACACCCGTTAATGTTCAATTTGATGAAGCAATGTTGATCTGGTTTTCACAACAACAAAATATGGTACAAATAACATACTCTATTTGTAATTACAAACTATGCTGATAGCTACTAGTGTTGTGTAACAGTGTTGTTGAGTTTTTCAGCCGACTAAGTCATGTAAGTACAACATTAATTACATTACATACTTAATTACGTATTCATGAGCTATGTTTACCCACAATTACATGTTAATTTTAAGACTTCTGTAATTCATCATCCCTAGTTGCAAACGAGATGATTTAGAGAGGTTCTACTGTATTGGTTTTTTCTCCACCATGGACTGTTGGACAGTGGAGATATTCCGATAAGGAGAGCTGGGACGCCATGCTGAAAAAGGTTGGGAACCACTGCTCTAGTATATTAACCACTTTTTATAATTATCAATGATTAAGAAGAATACCACAAACATAATGATAATTTTTTTCTGAAATAAGCATCTGAAAACAGCTATACAAATGTTATCCTCTAGAGCAGGGGTTCTCAAACTGTGGTACGTGTACCCCTGGGGGTACCCAAACATTTTCAAGGGGTGCGCGAGGCAGGTAATTGAAAAATTAACCATTTTTATCTCTTTCAGTTTTGTAATCATGCAAGGTTATAATTTAATAATTGAATCTAATTAAATACTTGTGAGAAGAAACAACTGATTGAACTATTATGTGATCTGACGTTAAACAAATATTTCAGTGCTAAGTTGCTAGATTTTTGGATCAGTGTTGGAAAGGGGTATCAAAAACTTTTATATACTGCTACAAAGTTTCTTACTGGGTTTTCAACTACATACTTATGTGTAAGAAGATTTTCGAGCAAATCCTCACTTTAAAAAGTAAGTATAGAAACAAGTTTAATGTTGAGAATGATTTAAGATTATACTTGGGCCGAACATGGAGGAACTAAGTAAAAAAAGCAAACTCATTCTTTTCATTAATTTTTTATATGTGTTTCAAATATATTGTATATTGATGTAAACAGTGTTTTAAATTTAACCCCCCCCCCCCTGACAACAAGAGGGTTTGCAAAATTTCAATTTTTCATTAAGGGATACTGTTAAGAACAGGATCTAACATGTTCCAGATTTTGATTCTGAATCTTGTGTTTGCCGCTATATAAAACAGCTGATGTTAGGGTTACCCAGCTACACGCTAGAAGGCTCTCTCTGACCTACATTACATTGCATTTTTCCTGGTTTGGTTACGCCATCTTTGCTCTTTTGTACAGTTCATCTCTGTATGCTTTACTTTCGTGTTAAACCGCCCTCATGTTTTGATAATCGCAATTTCATAATAATTAACCGCATTTTTTCTTTAAGTGCCCCTTTAAGAAGCCCCTTAGTTCTAGTTAATAGGTTGTGTCAATTGTGTAGGCTTGTGTTAAATGTGTATTAGTGAAATAACCCCAATTTATGTCGTTGACGAACTATGGTGTAATCGGTGATGCTGGCCACTCTATTTTTAACAAAGCTTTGTCAGTCGCTATTTGGACTATCATATTACAGTGTATTGTTTCGAGGTGTTATTAATTATAATGTGAACATTGTGTTTAATTGCATTTGTAATTATATAACTTTTCTTGTGTATGCAAACTTTATCTAATTTCCTGAGTGCACTCATACATAGTGCTTGAAAGACTGGTGGATGCAGCTCCAGAGCTGCATTATATGGATAAGGATTAGTGCTAAACTCAGTATAAGTATTGATGTTGTTACCCAAGGTTATTGCCATCTTTTAACTCCTTTCCCGTTATATCTTGAACGGGTGGTCCTCCGGGAAAAAGACTCATTAATCTTTCAATTATAGTAATTTGTACTCAATTAATTCGGTGCCAAACCCAGCAAGTACAGTCTTTAAAAAAGATGAGAACCCCTGCTCTAGAGGCTACAAGACCTTGTTGTGTTTCACATGGGAACTCATATTGGTGAGAAACTTATGGCATATTGGAGAGGCTTAGTCTGTGCTGGACATATAGAGCATGGGTCCCTATAAACAGGACTTCCAAGCGAGTGAGTGTATGTATGTGGCCAGTAAAAGCCATGTCCTAGGATTTGAAGGATAATTTACTATAAGATAGTGGTAATATAATTTATCAGCATTTTCTAAATTAAAAACGTTTTTTTTGTTCTTACTGGGGCATTTTAAAGAAGGAAGAAATTTTTCTACTTTAACTAGAAAAATTAAGCACCTTATGCAGTTTTCAATAGTATCATAAAATATTGTAAAAGATTTCCAAACAAATAAAACTTTTCATTTAAGGATCTGACTTAATAAATTATTACTTACTCTTCCATAACTTTGGCAATATATGGTAAGTGCATTTCAATACTATGTTCTTCTTCATCTACCTCCATATTCATCCTTTCAAACTGACCTGTAGCATCTAAATCTGCATACACTGTGGATTAGCAAAATTATTTATAACAACTGTGATAGCTAATATGAGTATAAACAGTTTAATTTATTTCTATACATACATCTTATTTTATATATTCTAACTGGTTTATATTTATTTTTAACTTTATTATTTTTATTCAGTTTATATGTTACAATTTTATTTATATTAATTACTATATGAATTTTACAATCCATGAAGAACTGCTTGATTCTATATATTTCATGTCCTGTTATGTGAAATTTGAGCAGTTTTTCTTTGAAAGTTTTTCTTTTTTGTCCAATTTGTTAATATTATTTTATTTATTAACATTATTTGATTTCTAAATAGCTTATTTATTGTTTCACTTTTATAGTTAATGGGGTTCTCTGAAATTTGAAACACAGTTTGTTTTTTACATGTTTTTTTTGTAGTAGAATTGCGTTTCAATACTGCCACTTTGTGTTCCACTGGATGTTTTGATTGGGTATTACTTTTATTAAATCTGTTTTCAATTCTAATTCTCTTTCTTTCCTTAATATTATAAAATCCAAAAAGTTTCTATTATTATTTGTCTCTTGTTCAATTACAAATTCGACATTCAGTTGCATTTTGTTGAATTTTTTAAAGAATAATTGATTAAAATACTAGTAAATATGTTATACTTGCCTAAGGTAGCACTTATTTTATATAATTGTTGAAGACCGCCATTGCAGGAGATGTGTCTCATTGTCAACTTATCCCATAATTCGAGTTACATTCTGAGTTGACAATGGGACACATCTCTCGAAATCTCCGACCTCAACAATTATAAAAGTAAGTGCTTGTATAGGCAAATGTAACATTATTACAAGTGTTTTTTGGTAAAACATTTATTATATTTCTGCTATATCATTATTATTTATGAATTTGTTTTTATTCATCATCAGACTTGTAGCTTTCAAACCTTTATAAACTGCAATTTTTAATATTAAATTTTATTTGTTGGTATTAATATTAGCCATTCCTGGCTCCTTCAGCATTATACTAATGGCTTTTGAGGTAATCCATCTACTTTATGTAATTTCAGTTATGAATGTGTTTTTTATGCTTCTGTTGACCTCCTATATTATTTAGGTTGTTGGTATTTTTAGTTTAATTTTTTAGATATTATTTTTTGAAAAGTATATAAATTTTTGAGTAAGTTGTGTGATTGTGGGTTAATCTATTCAATAATAATTTTTCGTTTTGTGGACGCTTTTATAAATTTTTAAGGATATTTTTATCTTGCATTATTTTTGACTCTATATAAACAATCATCGATGCAATTATTTGTATATGAATCTGGTTTCTCCCATTAAATGTGTTTGAATAAAGTGATTCTTTTTTATCATATCTATAAGAACAGATATAATTATAAAATTTAGAACTACAATTCAAGTTTGAAAATGGAGTAACTCCGAAACGTGTCAAAAGAGGAAAATACAGTAACGTCAGGAAAGGCAGAAAACTGTACTCAAATATATAAGATATCATTTTTATACCTTGTTTTTAAGCTTTGTTCCATTTTTCCTATGTATAGTGTGTGAATTCACATCTTATATGGTATATTCCCATAGTTAACTATAAATCTATACCAGCCTAAAAATAACCATAACAACTTCAGAGTTATGGGCTGAGTTGACAACGACCACACATCTCCCAATATGGCCGCCCTCAACAATTAAGTACTACTATAGGCAAGTGTAAAATTTGTACAAGCGTTTTTTGTTAAAAACTAGTAGCTCACATGAAGATGCAATGAACTAATATAAATGTTTTACTTTCAATATTTCCAAATGTTCATCTGATCATGACTTAAACTTTTACACTAAATGTTGGTTTTCTTTAAGATACTTACCATTAATATCTATTTTGAGATCATATAAAGGAGTGTTGTATTTAGTTGCGGTGGACAGAGCACATCCTGCTAGACGCACATTATGGGACGGCCCGAGGATAAAGACACGCTGACTGCAGCACAATACAAAATTCATTGAAAATATTTTTTAAAAAAATAGTTCTACAGATATAACTCTTACCCAAACTAATATTATATATATATATATATATATATATATTCTTGATATTTTACATTATCCTTTGTTTTTCCGTTGCACTGACTTTATGAAGTTAATATATTTCTATTGTAAGTAATTTTATCCACGATTAAGTGCAATGATTTTACCTTGAGTGATGAGGCACCTTTCGGTCACTTGACCATTGTCGAATCACCCTTGGAGTATATATATATATAGAGAGAGAGAGAGAGGGAGAGAGAGAGAGAGAGAGAGAGAGAGAGAGATTTTTTGGACTAGGAGACTGACAGACTTACCTTGGTAAGAGTCCACTCTGTAGTCTTGAAATAGAAACACATAAAAGCACTTAAACAATGATATATTTCAACCACACAGTGGTCTTTGTCAATCGAAGAGAAAACACAAAAAGAAACATGAGAGAATGAAATAAAATAATTATAAATTGTAATCACAGATTGTGTAGAGTAGAAATCAGATGTCACAGATGCACAGATTAAAGATATATATATATATTGTTTCCATGAGCATATGAGTGATTATAGTTTATATAAGTCTGTCAGGGGAAAAGAGATTGGAGACGTCTAAGGCTATTAGGAAAAAAAAAATGAATGGATTTATCTATCTGATGTTGAGGTTAGGGGATTCTCTGGACTTGGTATACCACTGGTATGATAGTTCCCACCTTCTCAGTTCTGAGGGATTGCAATCAGGGGGGAGTGATTTAATTATTTTTGTGGTATAGCAGTCATCAAAAGTTGTGATGTTGTGACTCGCAGCATGTTGAGCTGTTGGTCTATCCATATTCATAATTTTAACATCATGTCTGTGGCCATTCATTCTGATATTCAGACCATCCGTGGTCAGGCCTATGTACTGTGCTGAGCAAAGTTTACATTGTAGCTGGTATATGACATTTTTCGATGTACCTGTATTTTGAAGACAATTTTTGTTGTTTGGCTGTTGTTAAAATTATGAATATGGATAGACCAACAGCTCAACATGCTGCGAGTCATAACATCACAACTTTTGATGACTGCTATACCACAAAAATAATTAAATCACTCCCCCCTGATTGATATCCCTCAGAACTGAGAAGGTGGGAACTATCATTGCAGTGGTATACCAAGTCCAGAGATCCCCTAACCTCAACATCAGACAAATCCATTCATTTTTTTTTTTTACCTAATAGCCTTAGACGTCTCCAATCTCTTTTCCCCTGACAGACTTATATAAACTATAATCACTCATATGCTCATGGAAACAATATATATATATATCTTTAATCTGTGCATCTGTGACATCTGATTTCTACTCTACACAATCTGTGATTACAATTTATAATTATAACCTATATTTATTTTATTTCATTCTCTCATATTTCTTTTTGTGTTTTCTCTTTGATTGACAAAGACCACTGTGTGGTTGAAATATATCATTGTTTAAGTGCTTTTATGTGTTTCTATTTCAAGACTACAGAGTGGACTCTTACCAAGGTAAGTCTGTCAGTCTCCTAGTCCAAAAAATCTAAATAATCTTTACCAACCAAAACTAACCTAAATATATATATATGAAGTTAATATATTACTATTGTAAGTAATTTTATCCACCATTAAGTGCAATGATTTTAACTTGAGTGATGAGGCGCCTTTCGGTCACTTGACCATTGTCGAATCACTGATTACTTTTTCTCAATTTTTCTGGTGCGGATGTTCGGTTCGTCGTGTTGGTAATTGTTGACGTCATATACGTTTCCTCTTGAGTCTTGTGTATTATGTTTTTGAATAGTATGTCTTCTGTATGTATTGTTTGTAGATTCATTAAATTGTTGTGTATGTTTTTACAAATGTGGTATTTTTCTAGTGAGTTTAGTTCTATTGGGTTATTATTTATTTTAAGTATGGTTAGGTTATTTTCGTAATTTATTATTTCATGTTTATGTGATATTAGGTGTGCTGCAATATTTGATACTTTTGAATTTTTGTTTTTGAATTCTCTATAATGTTCTTCAAATCTTATTTTAAATGATCTGGTTGTTATCCTTATGTAAAATGCGTTACAGTTGTTACATGTAATTTTGTAAATTCCTGATAGGTTATGTTTTTCTGAATTTGTTTTGAGGTTTGTGTTATTAAGATATTTTATTATTTTGTTGTTTGGTTTGTTAAAACATTTTAACAAACATTTACAATTGTAAATTCAATTATAATACTTGTATTTGTATTTTGACTTATGTTCTTTATTAATACACAAGAATACATACATATATATATATATATATATATATATATATATATATATATATATATATATATATATATATATGTGTGTGTGTGTGTGTGTGTGTGTGTGAATTTTTGGACTAGATCTATCTAGTCTAAATAGATTTTATTATTTATAGATCTATTTAGTCTAAAAATTCCTAAAGAAGATTTAAGCTCTACTAGAACCAACTAACAAAAATATATACAGTAATCCCTCCGTATCCGCGGCAGTTCGGATCGCGAAACCGCGGATAACGGGACCTTATTTGAATGGTAAAATGAGGGTTAGGTTTCCAGAATAAATTTACAAAGGCAAATGTATTTTAAGTGTACAGAACTATATTTATTTATCAATTTTTTAGAAGATTATGTATGTATAACTATACAAAATAGGCCTAATATTTACGAATTTTTAATAAACACAAACAAAAAATTACATATGTTACATATGTACAGTTAAGTCTTTGTAAACGTGTACGGTACAGTAAGCCGAATTTAGGCTGGCTTGAAAAACTTCGTTATTGGAGCTTGTTTCTTCTCCTTTTCAAGTTCCTTCTGGACTTCTTCATACGGTAGCATCAGGTTCTGGAGTTTTCTTTTAAAACGAAGAGCCCTTTCCATGAGAGGATCTGTCTGCAACACATGGTCTGAGAGCTGTGTTGCCATGCGGAGAATTTCACCGACGGATTTAGGAGAAAATCTTGTCATCGTTCTAGGATCATCAGGATCTTCATCATCGTCGATCTGTTTGGCTTCTTCATTTTGGGGTATCATCAATTCCTCCAACTCTTCCACTGTCAATTCTTGATTGTCCCCTTGAATCATATCTTGAACGTCCTGGTGGTCGATTTGAGAGAAACCCTCACCCTCCACGTTGTGAGCGATTTCTAAAATTGAATCCACCACTTGTGCTCCAATTCCATCCATGTTTCCTGCTACATCTCCAACGACTTCAGGCCACAATTTTCTCCAACATGCGTTAATAGTTGATGGCTTCACTTCATTGATGGATTCCTTTATGTTAATCAAACAATCTGCGATGTTGTAGGTTTTCCACATCAATGAAACGGTAGAATCAGGGGCATCATCCATTCCTTTCAAAAGACGCTCAAATGTTCTGCGCACATAATAAGCCTTGAAAGCAGCGATTACTCCTTGATCTAAAGGCTGTAGGATTGATGTGGTGTTGGCGGGAAGAAACATGAGTTTAACGTTTGGATGGTCAATTTGAGGATGCCCAGGGGCATTGTCAACCAACAGTAAGACTTTAAAAGGCAGGTTTTTGGACTCAAGATAAGCTTTCACCTCAGGAATAAAACAGTTGGTGAACCAATCACGAAACAATTCCCCAGTAACCCAAGCTTTTTTGTTAGACCTCCAAAATACAGGCAGGTGATCTTTATCTTTACCTTTCAGGGCCCTTGGGTTTTGAGACTTATAAACAAGCAGGCTTTTAATCATAAACCCACTAGCATTGACACAAAACAATAGGGTTAGTCGATCTTTGGCGGCCTTGAAGCCAGGTGCTGTTTTTTCAGATTTTGATAAAAATGTTCTTGAAGGCATCCTTTTCCAAAAAAGGCCTGTTTCATCAGCGTTGAACACCTGTTCAGGACAGTAACCTTCCTCTTCCAAGACATTTTGAAGCTTTGGAGGAAATTCTGCAGCAGCTGTGTGGTCTGCAGAGGCTGCCTCGCCTACGAGTTTCACATTATGAAGGCTAAAACGATGCTTAAATCTTTCAAACCACCCCTTACTGGCTAAAAACTGTACCGGATCTGAAGATTCACTGCTCTCCATCAATGACTCAGCAAAATGCTTGTGAAGATGCTTGGCCTTTTCTCTGATAATATGCGAGCTTAAAGGAACTTTCTTCCTCGTTTGATCCTCTATCCATATGCTCAACGCCTTTTCAGTTTTTTCAATTCTCACGTCTCGAGAAACAGAAGCAGTTTTTGCACAGAGAAGTCCACCTTCTGTCACACTGTCTCTAATTTTCTTTTCGTTTTTTCGAATTTCCCGAACGCTGGACTCATTCAATCCATATTTTTTTGCGACTGGAGCAACTTTGTCAACTTTCAGTGCATCAAGAATTTTTATTTTTTCAACTAAGGACAACACAACACGTTTTCTTTTCTCAATCTTAGACATGTTAATTCACTCAACCGAAGAAAACAGAACAAAACTCACACTCGAATACTCAACGACACATCGAACACACTTTTACTTTTTACACTCGAACACTGTCACAAAGAGCTGAACGCATACACGTCTCTGGCGAGTGATACTAACTGACTGACGTGTTGTGTGGCGGATGGCGGGAATATGCGCGCGCAGACTACAAAAGCAAAGCAGACGAAGGTAGTGAGTGGAATGGGAAAGAAGCTGGCAGGTAGGGGTGGTAGGGGGATGGGTACCACGAATTGCTTTATAACTACGCTCCTAAGAATTACATACTGAAAATTTGTATCAGCTCAATTCGCGGATAACCGAATCCCGCGGATGCCGAACCCGCGGATAAGGAGGGATTACTGTATATATATATATATATATATATATATTTTTTATGTTAGTTTTGGTTGGTAAAGATTATTTAGATTTTTTGGAGTAGGAGACTAACAGACTTACCTTGGTAAGAGTCCACTCTGTAGTCTTGAAATAGAAACACATAAAAGCACTTAACCAATGATATATTTCAACCACAGTGGTCTTTATCAATCAAAGAGAAAACACAAAAAGAAATATGAGAGAATGATATAAAATAAATATAAGTTGTAATCACAGATTGTGTAGAAATCAGATGTCACAGATGCACAGATTAAAGATATATGTATTGTTTCTATGAGCATATGAGTAATTATAGTTTATATAAGTCTGTCAGGGGAAAAGAGATTGGAGACGTCTGATGAGGCTATTAGGAAAAAAAGTGAACGGATTTATCTGATGTTGAGGTTAGGGGATTCTCTAGACTTGGTATACCACTGGTATGATAGTTCCCATCTTCTCAGTTCTGAGGGATTGCAATCAGGGGGGAGTGATTTAATTATTTTTGTGGTATAGCAGTCATCAAAAGTTGTGATGTGACTCGCAGCATGTTGAGCTGTTGGCCTATCCATATTCATAATTTTAACATCATGTCTGTGGCCATCCGTGATCAGGCCTATGTACTGTGCTGAGCAAAATTTACATTGTAGCTGGTATATGACATTTTTCGATGTACAATTATGATGACCCTGTATTTTGAAGACCATTTTTGTTGTTTGGCTGTTGAAACTATTTGCTGAGGGGTGTATTGGACACGTGTTGCATCTAGGTCTATTGCATGGGAAGGAGCCATGAGGAAGTTTGTGTGGTTTCTCTGCATCAGGGTCTGGTAGTTTAGGATGTACTAGGATGTTTTTCAAGTTGGGAGGTTGCTTGTACCAAATTTGAGGTGGATCGGTGAAAAGATTTTTGGTGTGGACGGAAGCTTGAAGAATTTTGAAGCCATCTCTCAATATCTTGTTGAGTTTATGTAGACCAGGATCGTAGTCTGTTATTAAAGAAAGTTTATTTTGTTCTGTTTGTGGTTTGGGGTGAACCGAGGATTGTGCTGAATGAATTTTTTCAATGAGTCTTTTTGGGTATCCTCTTCTCTGGAAGGCTGTTGATATCTTTCTATTAAAATCTTCCAATTCCCTATCATTCGAACAGATTCTCTTACCCCTGATTGCTTGACTGTATGGAATGGATCGTTTTATGTTTATTGGGGGATTGCTGTCGAAATGGAGATATTGTAGGTGGTTTGTCGGTTTGATGTGAATTCCGGTGTTGATATTTCCATTCTGGAGTGTTACCTCTACATCCAAAAAGGTGATGGCTGATGTAGATTTCTCCCAGGTAAATTGAAGTGTGGAGAATTGTGTCAGGCTGTCTAAAAATGCCTCCAGTGTTGAAGCCCCTTTGTCCAAATTAGGAAGATGTCATCTATATATCTATACCAACATAATGGCTGGTGTGTTTGTGTCTTTAGAAAACCTTCTTCTAACAATCCCATATACAGATTTGCGTACGATGGGGCCATTCTAGTGCCCATTGCTGTTCCCTTTACTTGAAGGTAGTTCCTTCCCTCAAACTGAAAGTTGTTCTTCTCGAGGATGAACCTGGTCAGGTTCACAAGAAAAGGTGTAGTGGGAAAAGGCTTGCCTGGGCGTTTGTTTAGAAAATTCTCTATTGCAGATAGGCCGTGTGCATGAGGGATGTTGGTATAGAGAGGGGTGACATCTATGGTGACCAAAATAGTTACCGGGGGTAGGTACAGATATTTGTGAAAGTCGATCTATGTAATGATTGGTGTCCTGGGTATGTGATGGAAGTTTCTTTACTAAGGGTTGAAGGTGTGAGTCAAAGGAAAGCTGAAATTCTTTCCGTTACTGAATTGCAGCCAGCAATTATTGGTCTACCAGGTGGAGGGATTATGTTTTTGTGGATCTTTGGTAATATATAGAATTGAGGAGTAGAGGGGGTTTTCATTATATAATAATTTTAGAGATTTTTCCGAAATATTTTGCTGACGCATTTCGAAACAATCTTTTCTTTTTCGAAGCTAAGGCTCTACTGGCAGTATTGCACAAGGTATAAAGGTTGTCTGTATAAGATTTATGAGTGTAGTGTGGGTAGGTTTACTATGTAATGGATGTACAGGGTGTTCCCTTCAAAGTGTCTTAAATACAACACATGCAGCCCTTTCAACAATAAACAGAGAAATACAAACTATCCGGTATATACAAAATAACATGTAACGAGTGTCCCAGCTATTATATTGGTCAAACTGGTAGATCATTCAACATACGCTTCAATGAACACACCAACAAAATAAACAACCTAAAACTAAAATCCAGCTACGCAACACACAACACAAACACGCAACACACATACATAGTAATTTAAATATTCTCCACATATTCAACCACAATAAAAACTAAGAACTATAGAAAAATATGAAATATACAAACACTATACAACAAATAAAGAAAATATATTAAATGACCACACACACTTTGAAGCTAACACCCTGTTACATTACATCGTAAACAACCAACAAAACCTACCCCCACTGGGTTCTGCCATATGACTATCGTAGGATTAATGTCCAAGTTTTGAAAAATAAATCCATTAAAACCATTTGAAAAAACAATGTTCTTTGCAACATAAACTGTATTCTCAATTATTAGAATTTTTTTAATAGTATTCATTTGAATTTTCTAAGCTATTATAAAAATAAAAATTATTTAAACCTTAACATATGTTGTAATGTTTTAATGGTAAAAATATAGTCTTAATGACGTTGGTTAACATATTTTTTTTGTTTTTAAATTACTCGCTTTAATGTGTAGAACACGAATATCAACTTTTCTTTCTGCGGAAAATACGGAAAGTTACTTTTTTTCACATTTTAAATGTTAGGTTGTAATGGCATGTATAGCGTAATTGAGTCTTATTGAATTGTTTTAGTTTTTTTTTTTTTTATATTACTCATTTCAACGTGTAGCACATTAATATTAACTTTTTTCTGCGGAAAACACAAAAAGTTAATTTTTCTGCACTTTTTTCATGTTAGCCTGTAATAGCATGTATAGCGTGAACCAGCCACGTGGTAGCTACAGCGCACTACACTACGTCAAAGTCAGTTTATTTTAATACTAAACTTAAATCTAAATATTTAACTATTGGTTATAATTTTATACAATATGACTATATACCTACATTAAAATATACCTACGAAGTATCCAGTCAGGATAGATTTGGTTGTAATTTTCTGCATCGGCAATATGTCTAAATACAGTCGGCGCCGCTTATTGTGATCATATTTGTCAGAAGCATATTTGATAACAATAACCGAACGATAACAATATCCGAACGCTTAATCACGATGTAATCTACAGCCGTACTGCATTGAACTCACTGTATTATGGCCACAACTGTTTGTTCAGTTCTGAAGGATATGTAAGCCTATCATTACATTAAGTAATTCTAATTCTGTAACACTATAATTAAACTGTACTTACCAAATTTTGATGCTATTCTGGACCGTTTTATGTACAGTAGTAGAATTTCTGTAACTTCGTTTTCTACTTGTTAAAATTAGTGGGCATATTTCATGTCAGTTTATTTTATTCCATTGTAGATTTTTTTTAAACACTGAATCTAGCATAATTGAAAAAAAATATATAGAACTACGTAAAACACTTGTTCAAAACATTTTAACACATAAAACTTCATTATAAAACACTTCATTCTTATTTACACTTCAAATTTACATTTACTTTTTCTCGAGAATTCCTCTATATGTGACTGCCTGTAGTCTTCTAGTAAAATATTGTTTTTAAATTGTTCATATTCATAATGTTTGTTGGAATTTTCTGTTTTTTGTTGAACAAACTGCCTTAGAATCTCAAGAGCTTGGTGAACTTCCTGCTTAGATCTTTGCGGTACACATTTATCATTTTCGTCATCATCGGTGCCTTCTTCTTCTTCAGTAACTTTTGATGTTGAAGCAACTAGGCCTACCTCACAAATATCGTCTTCAGTCATTTCCGCTGCTGTTTCAATACTATCATCAACTTCCATCCACTCAGTATATTCTTTTAAGGACAAATCGAAAGGCTTCAAGTTCTCTTCAGAGTCTTCCTCAGATGTAGCTTGCTCTCGATTTTCTTCAACAAAAAAACCACCTTTTCTAAAGCAATTTTTCACAGTGTTTTCAGAAACTTCATTCCAAGATTTTGCTATCAGATGAATAGCATCGAGTAAAGAAGTTTTTTTAGCCAATTCATTTCAGGTAAGGGTTTGAAATTCATCCATATTTTCTATAATTCTAGCATGCATCTCTCGTCGATAAAAACTTTTGAGATTTTTAATTATGCCTTGGTCACATGGCTGAACAATTGATGTAGTATTGGCCGGAAGGTAAATCGCTTTGATGTGTTTTAGCGTAGTGCTTATGTCATTATGTGCATTGCAGTTATCTAGTAGAAGGACAATGTTGCGTTTGAGGCTGGTATCCCATTTACTCAGCCATTCATTAAAAATTTTTGACGTCATCCAAGCATTGGAGTTTGAATGATATTCAACAGGAAGCTTTTTGATACCTTGAAAACACCGTGGATTTTTAAATTTACCGATAATTAAGATTTTTCTTTATGACCAACCATGTTAACACAACACAAAACAGTTATTCTTTGTTTACATATTTTACAGCCGTTAGCACTTTCATTTTTAAAAGTAAGTATGTTCGGGTAAAGTATGATAATAAAGTCCTGTTTCATCTGCATTGTATATGCAGCTAGGAGAATACTCGGCCAAAATCTTTGGCCATTCGTATTGTAACCAGTCCTCAGCTCTAACAAAATCAGCATTTTTATTTTCACCATACGTTATCTTGTAAACAATGTTTTCCCTTTTCTTCCATCGATTGAACCATCCATCTGTGGCTTTAAAATCCTGTTTCCCTATTTTTTTGGCAAGATCCTCAGCTTTTAGATGCATTAGTAGACCGTCAACTCGAGCATCTTTTTCGCGAACATTTTTAAACCACAATTTCAAAGCTGATTCCACTTGCGGATCCTTCCCAGAACAATGTCTTTTGTTGTCAACATTTGTATTACACTTTGATAATGACAAGTTTTTTTCTTTGTTGTTCAATATTTTACATAAGAGAGGTTGAGAAACGCCAAGTTGAGAAGCAGCGTTTCTTTGACTCATTGTTGATAATTTACTGTACCTATCTAGAATATCAAGTTTTTGTTTAAGACTTAAATTGCGTCGTTTCTTTTGAGATTCGGACATCTTGCTATACTGTCCTTTGAAACTTCAAGTAACACTAAACTCTACAAAACAAACGAAAAAGATCTTTAAAAATTAAATTAAGTAAAATCACACTGAAATACTGTAATAAACGTTCATAAAAATTCACTGTTAAAAAATACAGTAGGACTGTACTGTAAATGGTTCAGTAGTAACATCGACTAATGTTAACAAACAACTAAAGTCGACTCAGCCAGGCTAGGGTGTTTGCGTAAACAAAGAGTAAGGGAGACACTCTGAGAACTGTGTTACGTGCTGAAACCGTTATAAAGTACTTCTGTAATTCTAAAAATAAACATTCTATGAATTGGGCGTCATTGTGTATTGCACGTGCTGTTTACACTACTTTGTAGACATTTTTACTTGGTCTATGCTAGTATATGTTGACACATATGATTTTGCATGGCAAATTAAATGATAATAATAAGCGAACAGATGATTACAATAAGCGAACTAATTATAATGTATTAATACACGTCCGTGTTTGTTTTTCAATGAAACGATAACAATAACCGAATGATAACATTAACCGTGATCACAATAAGCGGCGCCGACTGTATTTACCAAAATTACAACCAAATCTATCCTGACTGGATACTTCGTAGGTATATTTTAATATAGGTAAATAGTAATGTTGTATAAAATTACAAATTTAGACGTAGTGCAGTGCGCTATAGCTACTGCGCGCCCGGTTCACGCTATAGGTCTACATGCCTTTACAACTTAACATTTAAAATGTAAAAAAAGTAACTTTCTGTAATTTCCGCGGAAAATAGTTTATATTCGTGTTCTACATATTAAAACCAGTAATTTAAAAACAAAAAATAATTTTTTAAACCAACGTCATTAAGACTATATTTTTTACAGTTTTAATATTAAAAGGGTGAAAGATTTTAACTATTTGTCATTATTTTTAATTTTCTCTAATTTAAATTATTATTAAATATTATTCAGATAAATATTTTATTACATTACACTTTTTGATATCTTAGCAAACAATTAACATTATTAAGAAACAACAATGTAGAGGTACTATTTACTTACACGACCACTGGACTGATCTGGCGATATGCAAAGGCACTACATGCTCCGCAGTATGAGTAGCCTGCATGTCTACAACCATAGCACTGAATGAGAAAATTTCAAAACAACAAAATAAATATTGTAAGATATAAGTCTAAAATTATATGGTATAGTCCATATTGAAAAATTATTATAATTACTCATTAAAAACATTCCATGATAACTTATAATTATTAAAAACTTAGTTTTAAAAGCTTTTGAAATAAAAAATACTGTCATCTATAGATCAAGACTACCCTATAACAAACAACCCTTTTTAAGAAAAAGTTTTAAGTTTTAAGAAAAATATTATTTAAATGACTTAATATTGTAAATTTTTAAATTACTTGAACACTGTATATAATTCAGTATAGGCGGATTTTAAATAATGTACCAACATATTGTCCTGTTAAGGTGTAAATTAGGAGAGGGGGCATTTGCTAGTGTCATCTCAATACAGTATTGATAGATTTTTGGACAGATGGAATGGGAGTGAGGAGGAAAGAGCAGTGTCCTTCAATGAGGCATAGTGCAACCAGGCCACGGGTGGTTGAAAATAGACTCATCCCACCTCCTTTCTACACTCCCCCTGTTCAGAATAGGCATATTTTCAGAATAGCGGAACTCTACTGTATTATAGTTAACAGTGTAAAATATTAATTGAAAATTGAGATAGGACTACTGTGCCTGTAGATATTTAATCAATGATACTTCAATTGATCTGTGATTTTACAATACCCTTCTGAAAGTAAAATTTGAAATTTGCGTATGGGTGTCTATACTTTAAGGGTAAAAAATTGTTTTAATTCATATCACTTGATACCACTACTTACTGATATTTTTCAGCATTAACTTTTGCTATTACTTGCAACCAGACTTTTTGTTAACTAAAAGTTGTTAAATTTTTAACTTACACTTGGAGGAAACGTTTCATCTTGAAGGAAGCTGAAGAAGTCGTAAGACGAAAACGTTTCCTCCAAGTGTAAGTTAACAATTTAACAACTTTTAGTTAAACAAAAGTCTGGTCGCAAGTTATAGCAAAAGTGTAATAATAATTAACAACCAGCTCGCCATGAACAACAAGATTTCGATTTTTCAGCAGAGGTGCTTTACATTAGATCAGTGCATTGTTCAATCCTTCAAGTCACGGACAATGCTGCAGGTCTTGTTTGTGATGCAGCATTGAACTGATCTAGTGTGAAACGCATCTGCTGACAAATATCAGTCATTAAGTGGTTTTTATGCCAATTGATATCAATAAAAACATTTTTTTTAACCTCAAGATGAATAGCACAAAAACTGCAAGCTAGAATAAAAGTTTAATTTTTGTAGTTATGCTTGTCTAAATTTAAATTAATTTACTAACTCTGCAGCATAATACTTACGGAGCAATGATTGCTCGTGCGGGCCCATGCATGAGGTCACTTGCGTTTAACCAATTATCAAGTTGTTTACTCAGTTCTTTACCTAATTAAAACAAAACGAAAATTATAATTTAAAAAACTAAAACTAAGCTATAAAACAGCATACAAACTATGTTTACATAGTTCTTTTCCTAAACAAAACAAATATATTTAAAAAAAACTAAAACATTATATAAGCCATAAAAAACATGTTCTTATTTTTTTTAAATTTAATTTGTAAAACTATTATTAAACTGAACAGAATTTTTTTGTTTCCAATTTTCAAAAGTAAATAACAACAAAAGAATCAATCTACAAGTTTACATATTTATTACAAATTTATAAACTACTACACTTACAATTCTGGAGTTCTGTGTAACATTTTAAAAATGAATAAATTACAAAGTCATATTGTTTATCCACAACTGCTAATAACACCGATAAATTTTTTATACAAATATTGTTTTATTTAATAGTACAACAGTCCCTGAATAATCTGGCACTTTACTACTTCGCGTCATCTAGTAATCAATTTTCAAAAGCTAAAAAGGGACCGCCAGTTGCTTGTGCTACAATTCACAACATTAGAAAAAACAATAATAAGATTAAATCACTTGAAATCGATAATTCCAAAAATGTATGTAAAACATCCTTTTATACAGTAAAACTAAAAATTAAAAAAGTTAAGTGAAAAATCATATTCAAGTCAGTTTCAGGCTATTTAATAAGTTTGAATCACTTTCAAATGTCCTCTTTTTCTTCCCAAAGTTTTATATTTATTTATAACTATAGATTTATTAGCCTGCATTGCACTTTTTGCCATTAACTATGTTAACTTCTATATGACAACCAGTTGTGTGATTAATAAATCAAGATAAAAAAATAATTGCAAAACAAAATAACCAGCTGTCTCAAGAAATTTAAATAAAAATACTTTTATCATCTGAATTGAAATATTTTTTGTACGATCATCAATGTATCTAATAACCTTAGCAAATTGAATCAGAGATCAACAACAGCATAAGCAAAGACAACACTGTGACAAGTGTCAAGCATCTACTTATTTATACCCATGACATAACAAAAGGAGTAATGGAATGTAAAGAGTTGATTTATGTTAACCAAGGAATCATTTTGTGTTAATTACAGTAACATATAACATCTTGGAGTAACTGTGGTGTAATTTTTTTTTTAATAAATAAATAAACCCTTTTAACACAAAACTTTATTTAAAACTTTTTAAATTATCAAATTATTACAAGAACAATTCTAACAGTTGTTCTTGTAATAATTTTTTCTGAAGATGATTGATTTTCAATCGAAATGTACATAAAAAAAGGTTTTGTAGGTAAGAGGTTTTATTTATTTAAAATACATTATCATATGTTTAAAACTTTTAAAATGTGAAAAAAGTAACTTTTTGTATTTTCCGCAGAAAAAAAGTTGATATTCGTGTTCTAGACATTAAAATGAGTAATTTTAAAATAAAAAAAACTTATTTTTACTCAATTTTCTATTTTAAACTCAGGTGATCCCAAATTCTCGCAAAGGTAAGTAGAAAATGATGAACGTGTTCTCTTCAGTGTATTTGGTTTTAAATAGACCTCAGCGACAGAAACTGATGTCAAATTCTTGTTCAGGACGTAAAAATACATAAGAAGAGGAAAAAGAATTCTCAAAAATAGCGGTAGTCCCAGGTCTATATAATTACCCAAAATGCTTAATAGTAGTGATACACATTTTGTACATTGCTGATTATTACAATTTGCGACCTAATTTTGGTTCAATAAAACTTTTATTTTATTGTAGAAATATATATTGTGCAGACAATTTGTAATAAAAATTGAATAATTTCATGAAGTTTTAATATTGAAACATATATTACTAAATACAATCTGTAAAATAAATTTAATTAAATTTTATTGCTATTCATTAAAACGTACTCTTCTTGTACATATTTCATCAATATGTATAAATATTATTTTTAAAAAGTGTATGTCAAATAAATTTCAAATTAAAAGTCCTACCAAAAACAATGAGCTCTAGGCCTAATCTGAACAGCTGTGTTTGAGGAAGAAAACTGGGGAACATAGCCTAACTTTCTTACTTGAGTGTGAATACCAGCTTCCTGCATGAGTTGCTCGTCTGTAAGTCATTGCTTTGGGAAAAAACTAAAAATTCACTAAAAATACGACAATGTGTACAAAAAAACTAATATATTATTGAATATAAAATTCAATTACTACCCGAAGCCGTATAATCTAAGTTGACAGATTTCTTTGTCACTCACTCTAAAACTGAATGAACCACTTTGAACTCTGTATAACTAGCATTACAAGGTTGCCAAATCTATTACAATATTGCCAAACCTATTCAACTGCTGCCACAACATTATATACATTGTATATAGTATGGAATTTAGAACGTATTTGAATTTGTTCATCTATCAATTTGTTATCAATATTATGTTTATAAATTTCAAAAGCTTCACATACGTTCATTTTTAATCCTTTATTTATTTCTTTTATAATTTTCATATTATTTATATTAGGAAACATAAGATTATTATTAATACAATGGGTAGCGAAATTAGACTTATAAATATTTGGTTTTAAAAAGCATTAAAATGTTCTTTATATCTTTCTTTCAAGTTTTTCTTTGTTTGTCCTATATAAACGTTATTACAAAATTCACATTCTAACTTATAAACTCCATTTTTCTCATGTATAGGCCTACTATTTATATTATTATTATGGTTAATTATATTTATTAGTTCTATATGCAATTATTATGTTTTTATTAGTAAATAATTTGGAAATATTTTTTTTTCAAAACCAGTGTATGTAAAAGTACTCCATACAGTATTATTATTATTACTACTATTGTAATGAATATTATTTTTTATTTGTGTTTGTAATATATTATAATTTAATTTATCTACTGTTTTCTTTTTGTAACCATTTTCTACGGCTAGAGTGAATCGACAATGGTCAAGTGACCGAAAGGCGCCTCATCACTCAAGGTAAAATCATTGCACTTAATGGTGGATAAAATTACTTACAATAGTAATATATTAACTTCATAAGGTCAGTGCAACGGAAAAACAATGGATAACGTAAAATATCAAGAATTTAACACCTACCAAAGTAAACAACGGTACCGTAAATATCTTAACCTCAAAATCAAACTCCAGAATTGCATCAACAAAATACACTTTAATAAAAAATGCTTAACACTTAATATAACACCAAAATACGCTAAATTACACTTAAAAAATAAACAAAACACTATTATCAATAAAGCAACAAAAATAGCCGAATTACACATAATTAAACAAAACATTAAATCTGCCTACCATAAAAAAGCCAAATCAACTTACAACTTTACACAACCAATTTGGAAGTACTGAAAACTTTTGATACTCTCACACCGATTATACACGAAAAAACACCACAAATTATAATAAAACATAAAACAAACACAATAAACAGACAAAACAGAAAAATCGAAAATTTATCAAAACAACAACATAACCTAAAAAATAGCCTAGAACCAAGCCACACATCAAAACAACAACATAACCTTAAAAATAGCCTAGAACCAATCCACACCTCTAACAACAATAGAGTGATTCGACAATGGTCAAGTGACCGAAAGGCGCCTCATCACTCAAGGTAAAATCATTGCACTTAATGGTGGATAAAATTAATTACAATAGTAATATATTAACTTCATATATATATATATATATATATATATATATATATATATATATATATATATATATATTTAATAAATTTAAAATATTTCAAACACAAGAATACTTTTAATGAATATATTTATTCAAAGCTTTTCGCCGATAAAAAATTATCAGCATCTTCAGGAAAAATAATTATCTAATAAAACCTAGATACTTTTTTATCGGCGAAAAGCTTTGAATAAATATATTCATTAAAAGTATTCTTGTGTTTGAAATATTTTAAATTTATTAACTATATATACAAGAAAACATATCACCATATTTAATATATATATATATATATATATATATATACACAGTAAACTCCCGATTATCCGTGGAATAGGATGGCCGGCAATGCCGGATAACGAATTCCCCGGATAATCCGCTATGAACGAAGAATACGCAAAACGATCGATAATCGATTATTATACCATAAGTTACTCAAATAATGACCCCCGTTAATGCAATTCACAAATAATCTTCAGAGGACAAAATAATTTAAAATGTCGATGTATTTGACGGATTATAACATGTTTATTTATATGTCTAACTATTTACAATACGTACATAAGTATATGTCAAAAGTAAGTATGTATGTACATATGTAATTTCCTTTACACATAATACTTTCACTTTTTAACAAAAAAATCTGTCACTTTCGTCTGTTTTTTTTGTGAGCATTGATTTAGCTTTAATTTGCGATCTAAGTTTCTTGAGAACCGTTTTGTCGCACAGTGTCTACTTTAGTCACGTGCGTCACAAAGATCGATAATGTATATGACAGACATGGATAATGCATATGTCACGTCTTAGACTATTTATAGTCGAGATTAGCTGCCATTTGTTTACGATCTTATGATATACACATTAGGTTTTCGGGCGCCCAAGCACTTTGTCATTGTCTCTTATATACAGTAGTCTGCTCGCCCCTTTTATTTCGCTGGCCCGCGTCTTCTTCCCTTTCAATGTAAAAATTAGTACGTACATATTTACATATCTATTCCCTTCATCTTAACTTCTATTAAGCCTTATATGTATATACGTCGTAATTTACCGTTTGGAAATTTAAACACATGAATCTGATTGGAATAAAAATCGGATATTTGTAAAACAACTGCCGACCCCGGATAATCCGCAAACCGGTTAATCCGCCCACGGATAATCGGGAGTTTACTATATATATATATATCACTTTCACTTATGTACTTAAACAAGAATCTTACATTAACATACACAGGATACTACATAAAAGGAATAACTAAAACACTAAAACATAATAATATTAACATAGCCTACAAAAACACAGAAAACATAATCAACAAAATAAACCAACCAAAAAAAATATGTCCCACATTTAATAACGGAATATACAAAATCGAATGCCCAGACTGTAATAAAATATACATAGGCCAAACAAAAAAAAATTGAAAGACAGATATCAAGAACACCTCAATACATACATCAAACCTGAAATTTATAACTCAAACTTAGCCACACACGCTATCAAAAACAAACACACATTCCTCACATTAAAAAACGTACACCTAGTAAAAAAAGGTTCAAAAAGGCCACAAAATGACAATCTGGGAACAACTAGAAATTTATTTTAAAAAATAATATCATTAACGAACAAATACAAATAAAATAAAAAAACGATAAATTATTCAATCTAATAGACAATATTAACCCCAAAGCAAACTTTAAAAACTCGCACAGTGCAGTGAATCTAAAAATAGAACAACGGTACACCAAGGTCAACGGGAAATCCACTCAGCTCGCAGTCTACAACAACCCTGTTCAGTATGCCCGAGGATGACGGCACAACCAGCCATTGAAAGTTAGCTCGCATAAATACCAAGTAAGATTCTTGTTTAAGTACATAAGTGAAAGTGATAAGTGTATACAAGAAAACAGTGTAGCATAACTACAAATATGGATATCACCCCACAAGGTAATCAAGCAACCAAACTATTGAACAAATTTGAAAAACTTAGAAAACAAATCATAAATATTAACCATAATATAGATTATTCTCAATATTCGACGAAGTTACCAATAAATTATCGTAGATATAGTTACTATCCTTTAAAACTTATCTCCTGCTAACGTTTTCTTATACACATAGTCACCTAGAGTTTATTCATATTCCTTCCTTCATCTATGAAAGGAATCATTAGTAGGTACCTACATTAGTAGGTAGTATCTTGAAACTAATTTTAGGTAAAAGCCTAGAAAAGGTTGTAACATGTAAACAAGATATTTGAACTGTTGCATTAGGAAATTTGTTATATCAAATAACCTAACAAATAAAATTAAAACAAGATAATCTAATAATAATAAAATTAAACAAAATTGTAAACTATAGTAACATAGGGCATAAGTAATTACTTGAGAGATAGAAGGTGAAAAACGGTTGTAAACAATGAATTGAAAGGTTATGTTTGTAAAAATCCAGCTCAAAACACACATTTCGGAATTATTAAAAAAGTAAAACGCAAAGACACTTCACACACAAATAATAGTAATTAAATAAACACTGGAAGGTTTGTTAAGGATAGGAAAGTTGAAACAGTATCTTAACAAAATTAAAACGGGTAAAACAATTGTGTTGGCGCTTTAGCAGATGTAAAGCAAAGAAGTAGGTCAGTCTACAGTCGACTCTAGTGGGAAAAAATCGAACTAAATTACATGGAAGATGAGGTATGGAAAAGGAATAGCCGCCATATTTTTTAAACATTTTTAAAAGAAAGGACGCGTTAGTTCAGTGTAGCGTGGGGTAGCCAAAGGAATAGGAGCAGTTTTTAGAAGTCAAAATACCATTTGAAGAATTTCGTCAAAATTGTACAAATTTGTGAAGAAACTTGGCCAAATTAAAACAAGGATAAGTGAATTTAAAGCTATAATACAGTATTAATGTAATTTGAAGTAACTAAAAGGAATTTAATTGTGTGAAATATAAAATTTAAAGAGAAATGAATCCTGTATGAAGATCCAGCCAAACTTCGATAATTTATAAGTTAAGTACATAGCGCTATACAAATAAACTTTAGTGAACTTTTAAAATCATAAGGAATTTAAAATTGTACATTATTAGAATATCTTGTAATTAATTAATAGTTAGTAATAAGAAACATAATCCAGTTCAAACAGTTTAGGGACCTTTTTGCTTATTCCAAATTTAAGTTTTTTCATCAGGAAGCTATTTATTAAAACTATTTTCTAAATTTAATCTTGTTTATCAAAATTTATTTAATTTAACCAAAGAGTTAAAAGATATAGCCCATGCATATAAACCCCCCGAGATATTAAGAGATCTTAGAAAATAGCCTAGGGTATAAAATTTTGTAACTAAAATTGAAGGAATTGAGTTTAGCCTATTGTGTTAAAACTTGTTAAGTTTTATTTATTTTTTGTTCTGTTTATTGTGTGAATTAAAAAATTGTTGTAATAAAGAATTTAAATTATTAGTGAGATATATGTTTTGTGTTACAAAAAGAAATATTTATGTTATAAAAATAAATATTACAATATATATATATAAACAGAGCGTAGTATATAAAGCTACATTAGTTATACATTCACACAACTATGACACTTTTGAAAAAGTACAGATGTTCTGAAATAAAATTTATTACAAACATTTTAAATTATTAAATAGTTTAAATTAACAATAGCAAATTTAAAAAAATTGTTAGGTTTTTTAAAGCGGATCTAGCTTGCACTTACCCAATCCAACTTTATCTCTTTCAGCTTATGAGGTATTTGCCAATTAGTTTGGATCTATTTTGTTGAAATGTAAAATAAGTTCCGCCACTAATTGTTTTTTTGCTATGTCGACTTCCCTAACCAAGTTGAAAAAATAATTTTATAAATTTTTCAAGGCCATATTTAGTGTTTGTAAACCTCTAGGCTGTATATATAATACAGCTCAATTAGCCTAAAGGCAAATAGGAGTAAAGTGTCTAAACCTACATTAAAGCGAAGAATATATGTTTTAGCAGTAGAGGCTAGAAACCAACCCAGAATAACAACTCTTAAGAAAATAGACATATATAAAATTTTATTGTATAAAAATCTACAAACTTTACTGTTTTATTATTAACAACACTAAATTTTTATAGAGACCGTTTAGGCAAAAATTAATTATTTTATTATGCTAGGTGAAAAGAGAGATATTTTGGGTTTATCCTGAGCTTACCTTCAAACAATCTTTTATAAGTTGCTTGATGTAATCATCTTGAATTCACTGATTAAACTTATTTTAAAAATACTTAACTAAGTGAATACGTAATTGCTTACTTATTACGTAGCAAGAAAGCAGCAATTATGTATTCACTTAGTTAAGTATTTTTAAAATTAGTTTTATAAGTAATAATCACTCCATTTCCTTACAAATTATGTATCATAAAATGAAAGCAAATCATTTTCATAAAATTATCATGCTAATAAAAACAATTTCCATACATGAAAAAATTCTTCTTCTTGTGAAAAAGCAATATATATAAATTTACTTAATAAATGTATTATTTTGTTTGTATAACTTTGTAGTATTAAGAAAAATAGCTGATAAACCTAATGTTATTTAAAATAAAAGTCTAGAATTTATGTTTAAACCGCAGTAGATTTAACTATAGCAGAGTCTCAATAATCTAGCAAATAGGAGGAACTACTATTGGTATTAAAGTACTGATTATTTATGTCTCCCTTTATTGGTAAAGGTGTGATTTTTTCAGGGTTGTATTGCTTTGTACCAGTTAACATATTTTATTGATTTATACAAATCAATTTTTTGGTAACAAAATTCAATATTCTACATCGAGATATGAATAAAATCAATTCATTTTATCTTAGAAACAATTAATACACATTCACACTCATTATTGCTGGCTATGATTGTTGATATAATAACCTACAAAGGGTCAATCTGATATTTGGCAAGATTATTTAACAACTTCGATGTGTCAAAAAGGACATTTTTATATGGCAAAACTAATTTATTTAGAGATGACTGGTTTTGTCACCTTATGACGATAAGATAGTAACAAGTGAAAGTAGTATACAGGGATATAAATCTAGATTTATAAATGAATAAAACAAGTTGGGAAGAAAAGGTTCTGAAGATGACTTAGAAATAGCTTTGTACAGTTTTTTTTTCATATAACTTTTTTTATTGTATATAAGTATAAAAGAATTTTTTACAATGTTTTATGTTTTTGAAGACAGCCTTAATCCCTTCATAATTTTTTCTAACATCGTAAATCGTAGCACGACCAATTACAGCCATCTTGATAATTCCTGAAAATAGCAAAAGTATTGGAGGGACTGGCATAGTGAAGTGCCAGATTACAGAGGGACTGCTTTGAACATTTAGGAAATGACTCCAGGTTTGTTTACCAATTAAAAGATGTTCTTAAAAACTAACCAAAAATATATGGAGTTCAACTTAACTCAATAAATTAACTGTTATTCATACTTTGGAGATATGACTCATTTGGAATTGTCGAGGTAATTTTATTTTATGATATTTGTTTTTGTGAGCTTTCCAAAAAAACAAATATAAAATAAGAAAATATATGTTAAAAGCAGGATCAAACTTAAAAACAAAACACACATTTAAACAAAATTTGATTATATTTTTAAAAAATGTTTGTTAATTATACGTATATATAATCCTAACAGCCATTTTGTTCAATCTAACCACAGTCAAGTACTTTATATACATAAGTGAATAAAAGATATTTTACAATAAACAAACATTTAATAGAATTTATATTTGTTAAAACGGGTAATAATTTTAAAATAATAATGCCGTTATGAACCTTAAAAATCACCAAAATAAAATATTACTATAGTAAAATATGAGCACAGAAAATACTAAAAAATACACAAAACAATTTTTTTTATTACCAGCATAAATATGTAATATTTATTACAATGTACTGCACTTAGTAGAAACAAAATTAAAACATTTACTGCTAATTTTATTACATTACTTGCAATATAAGCTCTTTTGTAACGTTAGACTTTTGGTTACTCCATGGTAATTTTAATCCAACTATGTTTACACCTCTTCATTCATACAAAAAAGAAAACTGCATAGGATTAAAAAATTACACCTTAATGAGACTCCATTTTTATGGGTTGAAATTGCCCCATTTCAAAACTTGTAAAGTAACATTACAGTTTTTTATTGTGTGCCTGTTACACAATGTTAATGATTTGGTCCTGTTGATTTGAATATTACCTATTCTTTGTAACTCCAAGAGAAATTAGTAGACTTAATACCTTGTGATCAACAATCCTTAGTACAGGTGGTACATTGCATCATCAGAAATGTTTAAAATTTGAGGGATATTTACATGATAATCTACATCTAATACATAAGAATGAAACACAAATTTGTATTAACAAGTATAACATAACAGGCAGACAATAATACGGCTATTAATTGATGGTTTTATCTCGGTTCATATAATTCTCACCTGAAAAATGTTTGAATTATCTATTTAATATAGTAAACAGATATACACATGTAAGACCTTAGAATGTAAGCAAAATACACATAACAATGTAAGTTTCTATAAACCAAAAAAAATGTGAATTGCAATAACACACACACTAAAGATGTTTGAGCGCTTGAAATAATCATTGAACAAATGACAAGCTAAATATGGAGACCAGAGTTTATTTATTTGTTGCCCTTATCAAGCCTGTAGTGCTAAGTCCTTACATTTAGAGTGTAAGTGAGTAATGTGGGGAGGCATAACATCAAACCCCTACACTTTACTTGAACATTACTCACTTCAAGACTAAATGTAAGGGCTTTGTGTTTCATAGCCCTACATGCTTGATAAGGGCAACAAATAAATACATAAACTTCTGATATTCAAGAGGCTTGTCATTTGTTTAATCACTAAACGATTTGTTTATGAGAAAAGCAGGAACAAGAGAAACTGAATATGTTTTGAAATAAGGTATTAGTTTTAACACATGATAAAGATTGCATAATAAAAAAAGTTGTTCAATAGTTTTAGCGTTAACTAAACATGGTTATAAATTCTAGATAAAAATAAAATAGTTTTAAAATAAATAAGGTTTTCTATATTTATGGTACTTTTTAATTTGGAGTCATGATTAGTATTATTATTCATTATTGGTTATAAACAGAAAATTTCTAAAATCTTTTCAGAAGTGACTAAATTTTAAAGCTAAAACAATTTATAACAAATTCAGTATATTTGAAAATTCTATTTTAGACAAAAATGCTTGTTTATTGTAAAAAACCTTAAATAATAAATTAAATAATTATTTCACTTAATAATTGTGTAAAAAAAATGTACTTATTACTGTTAAAAACAAAAGATTTTTGTTATTAAATATACACAATTTACACATTTTGTTTTTGTTTTTGGGTCCCTTAAAACAAGTCAACAATGTTTACATTTTGTTCATTACAATTAAAAAAAAATAATAATAATTGAACTAACATTAATCAAAGCAGAACAGTATTTAGGTTCAACCATCAAAATTCACTGTACTTTTTCTACATAAAAAATTACTGTATTACTATTTTACTTCCTATATTTGTATTTAAAACCAACCATACACGTTCACATTTTAAAACCAAAATCTCAAATGCCCTTCTTTTGATACTTATACTTGCATATTACATTAACAACTGTTGTAATTTTAGGAAAGTGAAATGTGTCATTAAACTATATATACAAAATATAATCCTATTTCATTACTACTTTCTTGTAACAGAGGAACAATAAATTATTTACAAGTATAAAACTGTTAACAGTATAAGCCGGATAAACTTTTAATACAAATAAAAAAAAGTAAGTCAAATACATTTTATGTTGTCGTTCTTGTTATTGTCATTTGTGAAAATTGTATCAGCTCTGTCAACATGACTTACATTTTGTATCTTTGTTTTATGCTGTACAATGTAAAATCGTACAACAGATGTGACCATATTTCTCATGAGTTTTCATAAAACATTTTTTATTATTCAAATCAAATCTATATTACTTCTTTAATGAATTAATTAAGTCACATTGAATGTCTTATGAATTAAGTCTTTTTCTAAATGAAATTCCATTACATTTTTCTAATTTTTTCAAAACCAAAAAATCCTGTTATACAATTTCTGATCTTTAGATTAAAAAAAAATGACTTTATTGAATGAAACAAGATATAATACAAACTGTCTCTACCTGCGTATACTTATGTCAATAGACCTTCAAATACTCACAGGTAACTTTTGCGACAATTATGGAGTAAGATGGCTATTCTGTCAGTACAGAACCTTTATATGTTTGTCACACATAAATTCAGTTTGACCAATTTTAGCTACTGATTTGCACAGACACAACAGTTTTGAGGTGTAGTAAAACCTTGTGTAGTAGTTTACGCATCATTTCATTGCGACACTATTTGTGTATTTTATTAAAATAGGTGTTTAAATGTTAGATAATTGAAAATTATATACAGCAGAGTCTCCAAAATCAAAGTCCCGATATTTCGAGCTTCCGTATAGTATAATTCGAGCCTATTTTATCTATTTGAAAGGAAATGAGTTATACATCCCAGAAATGTTTATAGCCATAAAAAAATGAACCAGGTGTTCAAGAAATGTTTATATCAATAAGGTATTTTTCTATCTCCCCATTCTGTTTTAGTTGTTGTTATGCAGTCAGTTAGGTCACTCACTGTTATGTTGTGCTTGAAGTCCATACCAGTTATGTTTAGATAACAGAAGGTCAATGGGTCATAAATATCTTTCTTTATTTACGCTGTGAGTTTTGAGTCAACAAATATCCCTGCACAAATGTATAGTCTTGTGCCTGACATATCAGAAAATAAACTCTCTTGAAGCAAACAAATCAATGAAACTCTGATGACACTCATGATTAGCTGGACTGGTCCTTAATCCCACTATTAACAAATCCTCAGGAATTTTGTCTGTGTAATCGAGTCTTGGTCCCATTTAGCTCGAATTATCGAGACGCTACTGTATAACATTTCTGTTAAGAATAGTGTGATACGATGAAATGGAAATGTATTTAATAATTATAACATGAATACATATAAGACTTTGGTTGAACAATATTTTCGAGAAGAATGTAGTGATGACACAGAATTTATTTAAAAATTGGATTATAATGAAAAGGGCAAAATATGAATGAGTTAAATCACGATTATCATACATGAACAACAGGTGAAAAAGTGACAAAAACATAAATGTGCCAAGGATAAAAAAAGTTATTGAGAGGGCCTGAAGGAGAAAATGAAGTGAATATAAATCTTTTTATAGACAAAGGCAAAACTTTACTTTTAAAAAAGCTCTTAGTTGGGAAAGAAATGTTTACACTAGACCACTAATTGTAGGACTAATGAATGATGATAAAGAAGCTGCAACACCTTTAGAGTGTTTCAAACATTTTGTAGATGACCAGATTAAATATGTCCTTTTCAATTCCATAACAAATAAATAACAAATTGAGATAAGTATTGATTCTTTTATGAAAAAACATCAAAAGGGATTTTATGACAAATTTAATTTTTCCCACATCAGTGCAGAATAATTAAAATGTTGCTGAAAGTATTCCAAAAAACCAGATGTAAACAGTTTATTTATTTGCAAAATGCAATGAGATCACACACATTAGTTATGTTTCAGACGTGGGTAAAAATTTACAATTGGGAACTAATTAGTCGCCTGCTTCCGCGGAGTAATACCTTTTGGTAGGCGATGTCATGTTGTATAAAATTACAACCCGATTTATCCTAACTGAATAATTCATATGTATATTTTATTATAGGTAATGTATAAAATTATAACCAAACCTATCTTGACTGGATACTTTATAGTTAAATAGTAATGTTATATATGTAGTACAGAGTGTCGTTGCTGCTGCACGTCCAAAAATGAGTCCCAACTAAAATGTGATAATAGATAACTTTCCGACAAAAAAAAAAAATTACTCATCTATAATATATATAGCCTTAGAACATGTTTTCTATCATTATTATTCTACATTCCGCATGTTTTATTTTAACTGATAATGAATGTCAAGCTAAACATTGCCATCACAATTCTTTAACAGTAACATGATTTGGTTATTATTATTCTACATTCCACATGTTTTATTTTCAAACCATTTTCTGACAAAGGAAATTTGAAACTTAACAAATTTTTAAGGCTTTTAAAAGAAAAAGAAGATATAATTTAACTATAGTAAACAATATTGTAAACTCTAATAACATTCTAAAATTTATTTTGTTGTCCTCCAGAATACATTTCTTTCTTTACGAATAAATAAGATAACAAACTTAGAAAATATTTCTAAATACTACTCAAATAGTGAAAAATAGAAATAAATAGTTTGCAATTTTTTAATGTGAGTAGATGCGCTGGAAAAATCTTGTGAGTATTTAACGGTTAAAAATGAAATCTTAATAATAGAAAAAAAATGTTACACATTTAGCAATAACTAACCTAAATTATCCAAACAGCAGAAGGGCAAATCTTTTAAATATAATGTTTTGTTTATATTAATATGTTGTTTTTCTCAAGTTTTCTACTTTTAAATAAAAATTCCTATATTCTTTTCTTGAACTGTGTGTAAACAAATAATAACACATACAAGACTTCTTAAGCCTTGTAATTTTTCCCCTCCTGAAAGATAAAAACATTAATTAATCTCTGGAATTAATAAAATTTTATTTAATGTAGCTGATTTGTATACTATCATTCACTAAAAACAATTTGTTTTGTCAATTTTACACAAAACAATACATAATAAAATGAATAACTAAATTTATAATTACATCTAAAAATTGTTTTAGATAGAAATCAGAAATCCACTAGTACTTACAGACACGAATATTTATGTATGTTATAAATCCTTGGATAACTTTATATAAATATTATATATCAATATTATATCAGTATAATATATTCTAATTTCAAGCTTTGTTTGAACTTTTGTTAAGAAGATATGGCAGTGAGCAACACATTTTATAATACGTTTACACATGATTAACTCTGAAGATTATATTTACTAAACAAATTAATTCTCTGTACAAAACATTTCACAAACATCAGAATTAAATTTCTACAACCTTACAGTATATTATCAATAATGCATGATTACATACTTCATGATAGAAATTAATTATTGCAATATAGGTTGTAATTAAAATATCTATGTATACAACTGCTAAAGAAATGTTAAATAGTTTAGACATTATTTGGAAATAAAACAACAAATACAGAAGATGGTTTACATGTAATATTTTCCTGAATTACTTTAGTTAAAAATAAATCAGTAAATAAAAATGTTTTATACGTGAATGGGTTAGTGCGGGATTGTATGCTGCAGAATACAATTATTCTGTTCTCCCAAGGATTTTAAGCGCCTTTACAAAGAAATATGAATTCTCAAGTAATTATGTATTACAAACCGATACTGATAAGATAATTCCAAAACCAATGAATAAATTATGAATGAAGTTGAGGTAAAAAACAAAAAACCTAGAGAAACTCTTTTGCACCAGTACCTAAACAGGAAAGTATTGATAACAAATACAAGATGTACACAAACTCAAAAATTTATAATTTTGAAAAATTATTACACGTCTTTTATTTGTTATTAACATAACCTCACAAACTAAGCTCAAAGAATAGTTCGTATGAAAGTATTGGAATATTACTGAGTTTTCTAGCGAGTAATAACTATTTTTTAAGAACTTTTGAAATACATTTCTGAATGGAAAGTTGTTTGAAGAAATATACATGACCCAAATAGAAAGTTTTTAAGACAAAATCTGTCCAATCATGCAAACTTCTAAAAAATATATGAACTGATGTAAGTTTAGAAAGCATGGAAGAAGACATTTAGAGAATCCATTATAAAATTTTTAAACTTGTAAAATAATATAACATTTTCTTTACAACCTATCATCAGAAGATGCAGGATAACTAAAAAATTATAATATAATTAGGCATAACACATTAGGAATAACAAATATAAGGTATAATTTTTCAAGAGACCGGTTAGTTTGCTCCAAAATGACGACCTTCATTTTCTAATATCAAGACTGATAGATGCTGAATTATTCTTCACAGATGATTAGTCATATTTTGTTCATAATCTGTCCAGGTCTGGTAAATGGTTTTTGTCAAACAATACAATAATCAATTTAAACTTTGTACTATCAAAGTTAACTTATAGTTGGAGAAAATGTTTTTGTCTTACGACTTCTTCTCGTAAGACGAAAACATTTCCTCCAAGTGTAGGTTAACAATTTAACAACTAATATTCAATAGAATGTTTGGTTGCATGGAATTTCAAATTGTAATAAGTAATTAGCAACCAGCTTGTCATGAACAACAAAATTTTGAAATTTCAAAAAATTCGAATAGCCAAATACACACAAGGTTTAAAACATAATCTAAACATTTATAATTTTAAACATATTTTGTTTTACTCTAATTTAAATTAATATTCCATGTGTGCTGAGTTTGAAAATAATACTTCTGTTATTACCAAAATGTTTACAACCAACAAATTCTAAGTATAAAGTGTCATTTTTATCAAAAATTTGTCAATTGATTACATTGAACTATATATTATAATAAAATAGCCTTAATTTTTTTGGTAAATAGGATCTCTAATTCCATTTCCTACAATATTTTGCATTTCTTTAGTTACAGTTGTTTGTTTCCTTCGTATCAGCATTACCTCACTCTAGTGTTTTTCCGCTTTTTTCAGTGTTAGTAAAGGGGGTGAGCTGGTTGGTCCTCGTCCTGCCCCTGGATAGCTGTGTATTTTGTGCGAAAAGAGCAATTGTCACAGTGAACCAAACGCCAGCATTAGCTTTCCTCGAGAAAGCCCCACTAGGATGCAACATAGCCTCTCTATCTGTCCTTCTCAGGACATCCGACGTGCTTTGCCGGCGGCTAAGCAAGACCATCCAAATAGACTTAAAGTGTTGTTTTGGAAAACGCAACGACAAAGTATTGACTCAATACGCCGATTTTACAATATTGACAAAAATCTAATAATGAGACGGAGAGGGAAGGGATCTCAAAAAAGACTAGAACTTTGGTGCCCAACTAGGACCTTCGCATATAGATTACTATGTGAAGCCAAGAGGAAAGCTAGAAGGAAAGATGGGCACATATCAATTGGAACCACCTTTCATGATCGCAGCAAACAAAAGACGGTGAAACAGAGTGGAGCATTGGTGGAGGATAGCAACAGTAAGCTCGTAGTCATGCACTGGAATGCCAGAAGTTTAAGGCTGAAGGTCGATGAACTGAAGAAGGCCATGGAAGAAGAAAAAGCTAAAATAGTATGCATCCAGGAAGCATCCCTGCCGGAAGACAGCAAGTACCACCCTCGTTTTAGAGAATACCAATTGTTCAACGTCCCCAGGATTGACCGAGGAGGTGGAGGGCTAGTAACGCTTATCCATAATTCAATAACTGTAAAAGGCGAAGAAGTCTTTAGGAATGATTGTTTAGAGTTTGGAAAATACAACCTCCAAGTTAACAATGACCTCAGCTTCTCACTTATCAACGTGTACATACCGGATCAAAGGGTACATGAAGAGGACCTGGACAGACTGGCCTGCGATGACAGGAACGTGCTGTGGGTTGGCGATTTTAACAGCAAGCATGGCAGCTGGAACAAAGGTCCTTGTAACAGGAACGGGCCAATGCTTTACAGGTGGTTATTAAATAACAGCCAGATCTTAATCAATAAGCCATATATACCCACATTCCAATCGGCATCTACGAACACATTAAGCACCCTGGACCTGTCTATAGCTTCCCCGCTTCTCCGGAAAAATATTTCAAACTGGAGGGTCGGCGATGACCTGGGAAGTGACCACTTTCCTGTGTTTTTCGAGATTGACGTCGGCAGGACCTTGAATCCAAATCGGTCGGCGGTCCATAGCGGGTTTCGGTTATCCAAAGCGAACTGGGATCTCTTTAAAAAGACAACAGAGGAGCTGAGCGAAGTCAACAAGCGAAGCGCATCTTATTTGCAATCTGCTATAATAACAGCAGCAAAACAAGCTATCCCAACCAAATCGGGAAATGACTCCAACAAAAAAATGAATACATGGTGGTGCAAAGAAATTGAAACTCTTCGGAAAGACCGCATCATGGCCAGGAAAAAATGGAAAAAATTAAAATCTTCGGACAGCCGGGTAACATATAATAGATGCAACGCCCTTCTTCGGAAAGCAATCATTTCAGCAAAAAGAAGATCATGGAGGAGCTTCGTTGGATCCATGAATGTAAATACACCGTCCAGTACAGTCTGGAAGCGATTTAGAGCAATAAATGGCGAATCCTTGCGGAAGGTTGCTGCAATCACGAATACGGGCGGCGAGTTGTTGACTGATGATGTCCAGAAGGCTGAGGAGTTCGGGAGATTCTATTCTGCAAGGTCTGGGCGCAAAATCCCTTGGCCGAAGCGCCTCACTCCACACGAGCAAATGTTAACGTGCCGGTCAGATCTTCTATGTTACTGTGATGACCTGGATGACAAGGCCATCCTCATGTCAGAATTGGAGTACTGCTTAGCCGACTTGAAAAGCGCAGCTCCAGGAGATGACAACATCCATAATGAAATGTTAACTCACTGCTCGGGAAGGATGAAAGAGCTAATGTTAAGCACATTCAACTCCATTTGGGATTCGGGCGAGATCCCTCAGAATTGGAGGACTAGCAAAGTCATACCGCTTCCTAAGCCAGGGAAAGATAAATCGAGGATCGCTTCGTATCGTCCAATAGCTCTAACATCGTGCCTAGGCAAACTAATGGAACGCATTGTTTGTAAGAGGTTGTCATGGAGATTGGAATCTGGGAACATGCTGGCTGATACACAATTCGGCTTTCGACGTCACAGGAGCACCACAGATGCGTTACTATACTTCACGAGTGAAATATACAAAGGTTTCGAACGCAAGCATTGCACTGTAGCGGTGATGGTGGACTTTGAAGCTGCATTTGATAAAATCCCCCACAAATCCATTGTACTTCAATGCATGAAGCTCGGCATTAAGGGTAAAATGCTTAAATTCATAAAAAACTTTTTGTGTGACCGGCTTGTGGTAGTCTCAGTCAACGGGGCAGATTCCTCGTCGTTTCGCATGGAGAACGGAATTCCTCAGGGCGGAATAATTTGCCCGTTACTATTCAATATAGCATTGCATGACATGGCCAAGGATTTCCCCAGGGAGGTTCGCAGCATGACCTTCGCGGACGACGAGACCATTTGGGTGACGTCTTCCGACGGGGTGGAGGCTTCCCTCAGGATGCAAGAGGCTCTAGATGCACTGTCAAATTGGTGCTCCAAATGGTCGCTCTCAATATCAGTGGATAAAACCGAGTGCACGTTATTCACCAGGCGCAACAATCAAGCCACCTTCATCCCCGAGCTAACTATCAACGGAAAGGCACTGAGATTTAACAAAAACCCAAAATTACTGGGAGTTGTTATGGACCCTAAACTTCGCTGGGGTAGTCACGTGAACTATGTCACAGAGAGCTGCTCTTCGAGACTCAATGCTCTAAAAGCGGTTGCAAGTCGTAACTGGGGAGCCGATACGCCAACCTTGAGAATGTTCTACCAAAGTTACATAAGATCTAAAACAACGTACGCCTGCGAAGTCTGGGGATCTGCTGCAAAAACGCATCTAAAGAAGATCGAAGCGATCCAAGCGGCCGCCATTCGACTATGTTTGGGATGTACAAGAACGACTCCTGTGGCAGCCATGGAGACGGAGCTGGATATAGAACCCATTCCTGTCTTTATAGACAGTCAAATATGGTCGAAGTTTCTAACTACAGCTGCTAGAGGCTCAAGTTACCCTCTGCGTGTTATACTCAATACAAAGTGCCGTGTAAAACAATCTTTCTGCCACAAAATCAACTCACTGATGGAATTGATGCCGGGATACGCCACCCTTGAACAAATCCCCACGTTCTATGAGGAACCTCCAAATGACTGGCCTGAAATGATTATAAATCTGCAACTGCCTCACGGCGGAAACAAGGGAGACCACAGAGAAGTGCTGAAAGCGGAGACTCTTGAAATGATTCGAACCCAGTACGATGGATACATAAAAATTTTTACCGACGGATCCCTGGATAAAGAACTAGGCATTTCTGGAGCAGGGTACTACAACGAGTCGAATGGAGATAGATTTTTCATCCCAGCGAACTCCAGCTCAAGTATGGATGCAGAGCTGCTCGGTATTAACGCCGCATTGTCGAGCTGTCTGGGGATGATGGCCAAGTCAAAGATATGCATCCTTTCGGACTCTAAGTCAGCTCTACAGTCGCTGGCTCATCCCTCCACTGGACCATATTCATTCCGTATAGCAGAAATCAGGAGGTTGATAAAAAAGATCAATTGTGACGGAAACGAAGTCTGCCTTCAATGGATCCCTGCCCATGTCGGTATTCCGGGCAACGAGGAAGCGGATGCAATAGCAAAACAAGCTTCTAGAATGAAGCCCACAAATAAGGAGCAGCACTCCCTACTGCACTGTAAAAATGCCGGGAAAAGGTACTTTAGAGACGCCTGGGCTGCCCGGTGGGAAGCTGAAGCGACTGGACGACACCTGTTCCATTTGCAAAACAAACTTGCGTCGGCCGACAATTACAGAGACATCAAACGTCAAGTCGCGACATTTGCGGCAAGAGCCAGGACGGGACATCTGGTCACGGAAGCTTATTTATACCGGTTTAACCTTGCTGAATCACCTTTGTGCGCTCTTTGTGATGAGGAGCAAGACGAAACCATCGAGCACATTCTTCGGGATTGCACTTACCCCATCCCGGCGAGGGACCACATGAGGGTTGAACTGGAGAAGTGGCAGGACTTCCTCCTGAACAGAGGGCTGTGGAGTTTGGCGTTCCGAATATATAGTGGACATCGGGCTATCGGCTACACCTAGAGCTGGACGCCTGGACTAAGAAGTACAAGTACAAGTCAGTGTTAGTAAAAACTGTACAAACAGTTTCTTTTATAAAATGTAATGAGTTTATAGTTAATTAAATATCAAACAATTGGTAATATTTTTTTTAGTATAAAATTAGACCACAAAGAACACGGCATACTACGTTGTACCGAAGATCTTAGAAAATTGTATAAAAGAAAGAAAGCTTTTAGAAGAGTAGTGCCCATGGCACTGGAGACTTAAACCATAAACTCATCATTGCTAATAAAATAGTCAAGTTTAAAAAAAATCTAGGCTGCCTGACAAGCCTAAATTTGATGTGTTATATAATCATGTTGATCTTTTCTTTGAAAAATAGCGTAATGTGAATGAAGACCCAGTGAAACAGTTCCATCAGGCCATACATTATGTTGTGAAGTGTTACCAAACATAGAGGAACATCAACATGGCAGAGAATCAATGCTGTTCACTTCATTAAGTGAACACTTAGGAGAAAAAACTATATTAAAACTCTGCCCTAGCCACTGAGCTGTTTTATAGTTCTGGACTACTTCATAGAAGAATCAGACAGTACTATTTGGAATAAATTTGGATTGTGTAAGTCCTGAAATCAAGTTTCCTGAAATGACATTATTATTATAAACATAGATATTTCAAGAACAACTTTTTTAAATATATGAAGCTTGCCTTTTAAGCGTTTATTATTTGTCTGTACTGAAACTTAGGAAAATATCAGAGAATTTTGTAAAACAATGGAAAAAATTGCATAAATTGAAGTTCCATTGAATTGAGTGCTCTGGTAGCCACCTTAACAAATGTGTTACATTCATTGACGTTAACAATCAAGGATTAATAAAACTGACTTTATTAATATCTGGAATTACTAAAGTCTACTAGTAAAGAAATTTATGATACGATAAACTTTCACAAAATTTGTAATAAAGATAAAATGCAACAAGTGTGGCAGTAGCCATGCAGAAAATAATGAAAGCCCAATAAATATAAATGAAGGGATCCTACAGAAGTCTTTGAGTACTGATGTAGAAAATTTCAATTCTGAACCAGATGAGAATCAATTAATAATATATAGCCACAAAAAACAAAACTAAGGCTCAAATAAGCCTTTTCAATCAAAACAAAGACTATAATACACAGTCCACTATAAAAGTAATGTATATAATTTGATTGTGATGCGACTATCCTTCGCAGCACAGGTTAAAACAGGCCTGTGGTGAAGTTTTGTCTTCCCAACCCAGCTGGTCACCGGTTTGCTCCAAGCAGTCTGAATGAAAATAGGTGCCTCACAGCGAAACACAGAGTTTTTCGACTTTGTAACATGGAATTTGCTTGAACAATGAATGATACACCATCAAATTTTGTGTATCAATTGGAAAGAATACAACTAAAATATTTCAGATACTGCAAAAAACGTTCAAGAACAATCGCATTTCAAGGTAACCGTCACAAAAGCCGTTCTGGATGAAGTTTGTAAACCTTTTACCTGGAGGTGGTCAAGACATTGAAACGTCAGATCACGTGCATGAGGATTGACATCATGTACGGCCAAGCTCCCTCAACCACACGGCATTCAATGCTACAAACGTCCTGGTCTGGAGCAACGCCACAGTGATCTATCAGCCAGTGATCTCTGCAAGTATATTGATGCTAGGGGGGAAGTATATTGAAGAATATGTCCTGTATTTTAAGCATATTTACTGCTACGCTAAATTAATCTATTTTTCCTAGAAAATGTGCATTACTTTTATAATGGACCTTAAACCCAGAGAAATGTGTTCCAAGAAGCTAAACAGTTTTGATATTATACTTCTGCCTAAAAAAGTTTGAAAAGTAGGAATGAAAATGCCAGAAATTGAATAAACCTATTTTTTATTGAAAGGAGTCTGTTACCTCAGAAAAAAATGTGGTATTTGTTCTAGAGTTGCATAATGCTAAATGTTAATGTTTAATGTTAAATTAAAAAAGAGTACGTATCAGTTGAATGTTTTTATTTTATTATAAGGTAAATTTTCCCTATTCAAAAGCATTAAAGAGATAATATTATGAGAGAACTGTAGGGGATAAAGCCTAGATTATGTAACTTACTAAGCGATTAACTATATTCAGATAATATACTTTAAAAAATTAATAATTCCTTCACTTTCACTTATCCTTCTACATGATTACACACCACGTATACATATCTGAGTGTGTTTGTGTATGAACTCAGTATACAAATGTAAAATAAAATTAATGACAAACACTTAATCATCATGTTAAATATACATAGGAATTATAACAAACTCAGTAAACAAAAGACAATACAACCAATAGTAACAAATAAATTATAAGAGCTTAAATAAAAATAAAAGCTTTTGATTTAAGTAATATTTTTTACCATGTATATAAGAAGTGGGAAGAATAATATCATCGACAACTAATCTAACCTTCCCTTTCACCATTACAAAGCTTACTTAATGATTAACAACACCGATGCCATATTATAATCACAGTCTTTTATAAATTTGATCTGGTCTATACAACGTAGATACATAATGTTATATACAATGTTTGATTTTGCCACTCGGATTAAGTACAAAATGTTCAATTCAGCAACACTTTTTTGATGTTTTTGGCAGTTAGTAGCAGGCCAAAGTCTTCGTCATCTGAAATGATTTAAACAAACATCTTCAAGTAAATATATGTAACAATTTTTTAACAGAAAGTACAGAAGAACCTCTCTCTTTCACCCTGGTTTGGACCATCTCTACAGTTAATCCGATTGTACTGCTCCCCCCCACTTAAGAAATTCACTGTCTGGCATGCTGACATTGGTTTTAATAAACTTATTTAAATAATAACACTCTTATCTGACTCCCCCACCCCTCAAACATCACCCATATATTCAAGTCATAAACAGTTAAATTTTTTATTTCACTATTTTGAATTTTCTTTAGTTTATATATTTTTTATTATTATTTATAAAAAATGTTACAGTTTGAAGCTTAGCGTTTCTTATATTCTATCTCTAACATTTACACAACTAATGTTCACTTCACATTTGTACAAATATGTAATATCTAAAATAATACAAAAATATTCCCACTTCAATCTTTTTAATTAAGTTTCAAATTACTACATTAATTCTCACTATCTAATAACAACCGCTCCAATACGTCACACGTCCGTAATACACAGCGGATAATAAAGACTAAACTTTACCTAAATTACCAGTTAATAAGTTGGTTCTAAGAACTAGGTCGGCAGTGAAGAAAGTCGTTTTTAAGTCATTAGAAGGCACATGAAGACCATAACATAATAAGAAGGGCCAAGTTGTACTAAACATTCAACAAAAAACAAGTTGTGGCTAAAGATGCTCCAGCTAATATACTCCAGTCAAATAATCGATAATGTGCATTGAGCGGCACTAATCTTTTTATTTTACTATTTCTTAGTATTTTCTAATAATCCGGCCATATCCCCAGTCCCAAAGGTGACAAATTAGAGGGGTTCTACTGTGAACAGGTTCTGTATATTCACAATGATTTTGTATTATATAACTCTGAAAGGGAATATTTATTAATTGATTAATTAGAATAAAACCAAAACTTTTATAACAGGCTTCGCACAAAAGACAGACATTTTCCCTCTAATAGTAGTAATTATTTTATTATCTTGTACTTATTATTGTTTTTGGAAAATCAACTACCAGAACATTTAGAAATCATTCCACTATTGTGTAGACATGAAATGACTTTTTTTTTGCTAGATGGTGCCTACTGTACGATTTTGTTGTGAAGTTAGATATTATTTGAACGCATATTTAAGAACAACTTCATTGGGAAAAGAGGACCAATCATCTGGAAGCCTAGATCACCTGATCTGGTACCAATTGACTATTTTCAGTGGGGTTATATAAAGTCATTAATACACACTAACAAATTAATGCAGAAGAATTTACTGTAGTTTATTTCTAACATACAACAAATATCTCTAAATAATTTTGGGGCCTATTTTATCTGCTTTCACAGGTGAAAAACCATAAGAAAACAACATTTACATCACTTAACTAAAAGTTTCAGTGCAGTCTTGTATCATCGGAGGAGTTGAAATCTTGACAAAAACTTTTGCTAGCTGCCAATTGCCAACAAAGCATTACAAATGCTTCAATGAACTTTGTTTCCTATTTTTCAGTGTAGAATTATGTCCTGAAGTATTTATTTTTCTTTATGAATCATATTTTAGATTTATTAATAAATAGAAGAGATGATTTTACTGCCTTAATAAATTATTTATTTAGTAATTAACAAATGGATAATAAGTGACTAGTAAGTAATAGAGTTACCTTGTAAGTTAAGGTTATAAATAACAGCACACAAACTTACTTTATTGTCGTACTTGTTTCAATTACTTATGTCATCATAATCACAAAGTTGCAGTTGTAAATTTGTAGTGATGTTACTGAAGATGATGACATAAGTAATCAAAACACGTATGACAAAGTATATTGTTTTGTGAGTTTGTGTGCTTTTATTTATTTGTATTTAAGTAATTAGTAGTACAAACTAACTCCTTTTCTTTAAACCCAAAGTCGATATATAGTTGAAAGAGTTCTATTTTCTCTTGAACTCTGACAATTCAGTTTAAGTCTTTGAATCCAACATTGGAATCCCCTTTTTATTGTTACCCTCCTCTCTATTTACAGCAACCTTTCATGCAGACACTTTCTACAAGACAGTCTTCTTATAGTCATCGTTTTGGTGTTTCAATACATTTTGTGTTATTCCTCGAGAGAATGGGATTAAATAATGACAAATATTAGTTTCTCTGGTTGCATAGATGTAAGTGTAAAAAACCTTTTTTGTGTTAGATTCTAATAAATTTTAAAATTATCATTAATACAAATCTGCACAAGAATTTTATCTTAAGGTCGGAGATTTATGTAGCTTAAAGCACCATGTCTTCTGAATATACACTAATAATGGAGTTTAATAAGAGGAAAGTTAGGTTTAAATTTTAAAGTAAATTTTATACCTGTACGCCCATCCTCAGCAACTGTTCCAGTGCTATATGAACCTATGAGGAGGGGGAGGATGAGGGCGATGGTAAGGTGGTGGAGGGTATACTCTACGAAAGGGAGGTACAAGAAGGGGGTGTGCATTTCCATCTCCCAAATCTAACTCTAGCTCAACCAAATGTTGGTGTTGTTCTTGTAGCTGTAACTGCCCAAGAGAAGCCGTTGCCATGGCAACATCTGGCATTATATCTGATAGATGACCTTCATTGTCTGATGGCATACAGCACTGAAACAAAATAGCATGATAAATACATACGATTTACTTAGATAATGAAAATGTATTAAAAACACGAAGGTTACTTCCGTAAAAGTAATTTGAAAAAATACTGACATCAAATTCGTTTATTTTAAGAGCAACATTGGTTCAATGGCTAATGAGCCAATTTCGTTGATTTTATAACTAGCAATCATTATTAGTACCAGGTGCTGTCCTTTCTTTTAGAATAGATTATAATGTACTGTAAACATATGTTTATAATAATAAACCTAATTAAAGTCTTTAAATAAATTTATGTTATCTTTCAATAATGACAGAAAAAAGACTAAATGATCTACAAAACCGTAGTACTACGAAAACCTTCATTATAAAAAATTCTTGCAATTAATTTACAGTTAAATTACTTTTACAAAGCAAAAAATAAACTAAATAAATCTCACACCTACTTATGAATTTTTAATCTATATTATTATTTTTGTTAAAGTTTCCATGTCATGGCAGGTTTGTGTGTGATAGGAAAAAATATTTTAAGTTATGCTTGTTTCCATACAAACCAGAGTATCCGCATGGCAGGGAATACTACAGAATAAACAATACTGGGCTTTTGCATCTATAATATACCATGGACATCGGGCTATCGGCTACACCTGAAGCTGGACACCTGTATGAAGAAGGACTTTTTTCCATGTTGATCTTAGCTAATAGTTTTCAAATTTATTTTAAAATATAAACCTTGCTACATAGCATCACTTGTATAATGCAGTTATTGGTGATGTGTCTCATTTTCAACTCTGATTCCCACAAAATCCAAGTTTATGCAGTATAGTATAGGACTTGTGAAACATCATGAAACCTGGCTAGGGAAAAAGTGGTGGTAGAGCGGGGACAACCGCGTTGGAGGGGTAACGAGAGACTGAACAAAAACTGAAACACGTGGCAAAATATCTGTATAATTGCTAGCAAGACAACCGAATACAGTCACAGCGACGTCTCAAGACAGACTGGTATTCCGCACCTACCACCACTACAAAACCAATGCAGATGGCTAGAAGAGCTATAAGAGGAGAAACTTTTTTGAAAGCCCTGACTATGGAAATTTCTCATTATAGATGCTCCATAAATGATATTTTACCTGAGCTGGTTGTAAATTACGATAAAGATCTCCTTCAGTAATGATTGCAGGTAATTCTGCTCTTGAGGGCGGTCCAGGACCAGGTCCTGAAGATGCTAGTGCTCGAGGGAATGTTAATGTATTTCGAGGATAACCACCTCCAACTGCTTCTTCTTCTTCTTCTTCAGTACAATAGCACGCTGCATTCTAGACAAAACATCATGTCTAATAAATAAACTTACATAAAAATGTCTACTATAAATAATATCAATAAAATTAATATATCCGTCACTTTATTTAATTTATTATTAATTCATTTATTCGGTATTGTATCAAACCTTTACAGATATCTAGATCCTGTTGCCCCTACACCTTCTATTTAGGAAGTAGGGATCAGAAAGGATACTTCAGTAAAAATTATTCCTTAGTAATAATCAAGCTGCCAGTTAAGGACACTAACTTGGAAGTGACCATATTATTTTTTCCGATCATCATTGAACAACAATGATAATTTTCCGACTATAATTTTTTTACTGGATAAAGTCAGTCACTTAATCAGTTAACTTTTTTAACAAGATACCAATAGCCCAAAAACTGTAAAAGATATATTTTTTGCACAGAAATACTAAAAATCTTTAAAAAATATTTTTAACAAAAAACTCTGTATTGTAAGAAAGAGACTATATTATTGATTTTATTAACACTTTACACTTGTCCATTAAGCTCAGGTTGACAGCTGCCATTTTGCCTGAACACTCGTCTGTCGACCTAGAGTTGACGTCCATTTTAATCATCTACAGCTCACCCATGTCATTTAACAAATATTTTTATTTTATTATCATTTATATTTAAAGTGATGTCGATATAGTTGATTGTTTTATTTGTTTCTGTTTTAACGGTGAATTGTATGTTTTCGTTGTATGTATTTAGTTTGTTTAATATTATGACGTGTTCGTTGTGAATGGTAGGTTGTCTACATACCTTGTCCATAGTGAAATATTATGTGTGTTTAGTATAGGTTTAATTATTATTTGTTCAAAGTGTTGTAAATATATTTCTGAGATGACTGATGATATGGGTGATCCCATGGGGAGTCCAGTTGTTTGTTTATAGTATTTATTGTTAAATTGGAAGTAATTTTGGTTACATATGTGTTTGGTTAGCGTAATGATACTATCTATTGTGTTTCTTTTTTCGTTATTGTGTATTAGTTTGTTTTTTATTATTTCTATGGTTTCTTCTATTGGGATGCTAGGGTACATGTTAGTTATGTCATAACTTATTATTTTTGTGTTGCTGTTTGTTTCTATGTTTTTTATTTTATTATTTAATTCGTTGTTGTTAATTAAGTAACACAAAACAAATTCAGAAAAACACAACCTATCAGGAATTTACAAAATTACATGTAACAACTGTAACGCATTTTACATAGGGAAAACAACCAAATCATTTAGAATAAAATTTGAAGAACATTATAGAGCATTCAAAAACAAAAATTCAAAAGTATCAAATGTTGCAGCACGCCTAATATCACATAAACATGAAATACACAATTACGAAAATAACCTAACCATACTTGAAATAAATAATAACCCAATAGAACTAAACTCACTAGAAAAATACCACATTATAAAAACATACACAACAATTTAATGAATCTACAAACAACATATACAGAAGACATACTATATAGAAATATCATACACACAGATCAATCCTGGTAGCTGAATCCTGGAATAATATCAGGAACACTTTACTGCAGAAATCTTGGAAGAAGCTATGGCCTAGCCTCAAATTTGTGGAAACACCACTTAGAACACGGGATGATGAAACCGAGCTGTTTCAGCTGTCGTTCAAAAAGTACCAGGATGTGTAGATGCTGAAGAAAGTTGCCTGGAAGAGTGAACAGCACTAGATAACAATGAAGAATATACCAAGCATGACAAGGTGTCTATGATCCAGGATCAAGACGATGGCAGGGTAGTAGATAGCGATAACAAGGAAAAAGATGCCTCTACAAATGCTGTTACTTATGTCGACGCTGCCGCCACTCTCGACCAGTGGCGGCTCCTGCCCAATTACATTGGTGGGGCTCATGACAAGGGGTCTCCCCAGTACCCTACGAGGTGCGGAGAAAATTTTGAAATTTGATACCCATTCAACTCATTTTATATTCTAAGCACCTACAACTTTTATTAAGTTATACTTATTGATTAATATATAAACATTGCTATAACTAATAGACGTATTAAGGTGTGATTTACAAAATGTTGTAAGGTTGGGTAGTTAAGTGATCGCCTATTGGTTGCTAAAGCGTGGAGTACTCAACGAGTAGTGTGAATCATGTGTTACTTTTAAGAGTATATTAGGCCACCGTGTATGCTCATCAAAGGATCTATAAATGGAAACAATACTTATCTAGTACATAAATATTATTCTTTAAAATGAGTTTAAAATAGTAGTTTCATAAACGCATATTATTATTAAATATAAAATATGATTTGTTTACTTTGAGTCAAACGCACCAACATTTATTTGTGAGAACATTACAAATAAGCCTACAATGCTGCTTCCTAATCAGCAGCACTGATTAGTCATTTCTCAGCGCATGCGCAAGATGACGGGACTCCATCCCAGGCCACCCGTAACACGCGCATTGAGTGCCGTCACAGCACGGTTTTGGCTGTTTCAGCTTATTCCATGCACTAGTCAGGGGCTCTCTGCTGTGAGCCCCGCGCGGAGCTTGCGGCTAATTTTGTGCGTCAATTGCTAAATATTTTATGGTTTTAACATTTTTTAAATAATTCTAAGCTCTTCTTAACCTAATTTAAGATAAATGAATATTAATTAAAAATTAATTTTTGTAATTGGGAGGGCTGCGCCCCAGAGCCCTTTTGGACAAACCGCCACTGCTCTCGACATTGCGTTGCGTTACGTAGAAAACATGCACCTGCAACCCCTAATGATGTTATGCTAATGCTATTGTGGCTCAATATCTCATCCTTGGAAAGGTTTACGTCTCTTCGCCAGTTGAAGGTTACTGATTTTAAGTGAAAAATATAGTTAAGTATGTGTGTCTTTTCTTTTAAAGTGAAACATATAGTTTAGTGTTTGTCTTTTTTATTTTTAAATTGCTGCCAATAAATTCTATGTTAATGAAGTGATACAGTAGTACAGTATAGACCTTCATATTATATCACGTTTTCACAGTGTTAAATGCCTCAAATCCCACTAGCAGAACTTTACTTTCGGTAACGAAATCACACGCTTCAGGCAATTCCTCGCCAATTTAGGTTTCAATATGAAGTTTTATAAAATACTTTCTAAATTAACACTTTGCTACCGCAATGTTAACAAAATAACTATTGGTATAGACCAGCCAGTTCACATATACACCGTATGGTCTCTCATCCTGGACCGACATCTCACATATGTGCCGCTCTGGGTAGTTGAAATGGACCCATGGCTCATATTTGCGACACTGTTTGCGTGTTACTTTTATTCCTCTGACAAATCAGTGATTTATTTCAATGATTTGATATATTCGTATCAGACTATAGACATGCCTGACGTTAATGTGGGACATTTGGTCTTTAGTTATCAAGGTCAATGACGTCAAAATTCTCCTAACACATTGTTTATTCCTCGTGCACTATTATTTTCATTAGAATCACAATGAATGTACTCTAAATGGCATTTATCAACACAGAATGTAAACCTGTCACAAGTGATGAGTGTGTTTATATTCTGTTAGCCTACTGTATATGGAACACAAATGTAAATATATTTTGTCTCTGATACAATAATGTTTATAATGTCAGCATCTTTCAATAAGATATGTAGCCTATATAAGCAATCTGTGTACCATGACTAGCCAAGGCAAGTTAGTTGATATAATTAAACAACTATGCCTTTGTATGACATTTCTGTTTTTACGTCTATATAGTGTTATTTCTAATATATTACACATCTAAGCCCTGTTTTATATAAGTAACAAAATTCAATAGCCTATATACTTTTTATAATTTATTAAATTTTACATACTTTTAAAAATTTGTTTTCATCAAAATAATATTTGGTTTCGGATTTGAGGGGCAAACCGTAGTGCCTCATACGTGAGAAGCCCGTATGATAAGAATTTCGTGCTATAGACTAACCGGCTCATATATGCGCCATCCTAAAAAAAACACTAAAAACAGCAGAAACAAAAACATACAACAAACACACATACGCTAGGGGTTTGTATGAAGTATAATAAGTTATTATAACATCTTTCCACATTTTGTCTGTAATGAAGGTCAGGCCCACGTTAATATGGTCTGTGTGGAAAGATCGAATTCATACCACCGGTCTGCGCTGCTTGGTAGCGAACGTGTTAATAAAGTCCTTCGAAATTTATATAACAAGCTATATACACAATTAGGTCAAGAGTAATGTTTCTAACATCAAAGGTAAATTGAAGTGTGGAGAAGTCTGGGAGAAATCTACATCAGCCATCACCTTTTTGGATGTAGAGGTAACAATCCAGAATGGAAATATCAACACAGGAATTCACATCAAACCGACAAACCACTTACAATATCTCCATTTCGACAGCAACCACTCAATAAACATAAAACGATCCATTCCATACAGTCAAGCAATCAGGAGAATCTGTTCGAATGGTAGGGAATTGGAAGATTTTAATAGAAAGATATCAACAGCCTTCCAGAGGGTACCAGAGGATACCCAAAAAGACTCATTGAAAACCAAATTCATTCAGCACAATCCTCGGTTCACCCCAAACCACAAACAGAACAAAATAAACTGTCTTTAATAACAGACTACCATCCTGGTCTACATAAACTCAACAAGATATTGAGAGATGGCTTCAAAATTCTTCAAGCTTCCGTCCACACCAAAAATCTTTTCACCGATCCACCTCAAATTTGGTACAAGCAACCTCCCAACTTGAAAAACATCCTAGTACATCCTAAACTACCAGACCCTGATGCAGAGAAACCACACAAACTTCCTCATGGCTCTTTCCCATGCAATAGACCTAGATGCAAGACGTGTCCAATACACCCCTCAGCAAATAGTTTCAACAATAGCCAAACAACAAAAATGGTCTTCAAAATACAGGGTCATCATAATTGTACATCGAAAAATGTCATATACCAGCTACAATGTAAATTTTGCTCAGCACAGTACATAGGCCTGACCACGGATGGTCTGAATATCAGAATGAATGGCCACAGACAAGATGTTAAAATTATGAATATGGATAGGCCAACAGCTCAACATGCTGCGAGTCACATCACAACTTTTGATGACTGCTATACCACAAAAATAATTAAATCACTCCCCACTGATTGCAATCCCTCAGAACTGAGAAGATGGGAACTATCATACCAGTGGTATACCAAGTCCAGAGAATCCCCTAACCTCAACATCAGATAAATCCATTCACTTTTTTTCCTAATAGCCTCATCAGACGTCTCCAATCTCTTTTCCCCTGACAGACTTATATAAACTATAATCACTCATATGCTCTTGGAAACAATACATATATCTTTAATCTGTGCATCTGTGACATCTGATTTCTACACAATCTGTGATTACAGCTTATATTTATTTTATTTTATTCTCATATTTCATTTTGTTTTCTCTTTGATTGACAAAGGCCACTGTGTGGTTGAAATATATCATTGTTCAAGTGCTTTTATGTGTTTCTATTTCAAAACTACAGAGTGGACTCTTACCAAGGTAAGTCTGTCAGTCTCCTAGTCCAAAATATCTAAATAATCTTTACCAACCAAAACTAACCTAAATATATATATATATATATTCTTGATATTTTACGTTATCCATTGTTTTTCCGTTGCACTGACTTTATGAAGTTAATATATTACTATTGTAAGTAATTTTATCCACCATTAAGTGCAATAATTTTACCTTGAGTGATGAGGCACCTTTCGGTCACTTGACCATTGTCGAATCACTGATATTTTTCTGGTGTAGATGTTCGGTCCGTGATATTGGTATTTGTTGACTTAAAAACATCATACACACAGATCAAGAGAAAGTGCGTGTAACGTCAACAAATACCAATATCACGGACCGAACATCTACACCAGAAAAATATCAGTGATTCGACAATGGTCAAGTGACCGAAAGGTGCCTCATCACTCAAGGTAAAATTATTGCACTTAATGGTGGATAAAATTACTTACAATAGTAATATATTAACTTCATATATATATATATATATATATATATATATATATATATTAGGTGTGCTGCAAAAATAGAAAAAATAACAAATATATACAACAAAGAATACTACACTCCAACTTACAAACCAAACAACAAAATAATAAAATATCTTAATAACACAAACCACATAACAAATTCAGAAAAACATAACCTATCAGGAATTTACAAAATCACATGCAACAACTGTAACGCTTTTTACATAGGAAAAACAACCAGAACATTTAAAATAAGATTTGAAGAACATTATAGAGCATTCAAAAACAAAAATTCTAAAGTATCAAATGTGCAGCACACCTAATATCCCATAAACACGAAATAACAAATTACGAAAATAACCTAACCATACTGGAAATAAATAACAACCCAATAGAACTAAACTCACTAGAAAAATACCACATTTATAAAAACATACACAACAACTTAATGAATCTACAAACAACATATACAGAAGACATACTATATAGAAATATCATACACACAGATCAAGAAAAAGTGCGCGTAACGTCAACAAACACCGGCTTCACGGACCGAGCATCCATAGCAGAGAAACATCAGTGATTCGACAATGGTCAACGACCGAAAGGTGCCTCATCACTCAAGGTAAAATTATTGCACTTAATGGTGGATAAAATTACTTACATAGTAATATATTAACTTCATAAAGTCAGTGCAACGGAAAAACAATGGATAATGTTAAATATCAAGAATATATATATATATATATATATATATATATATATATATATATATATATATATATATATATATTTATAGGTTAGTTTTGGTTGGTAAAGATTATTTAGATTTTTTGGACTAGGAGACTGACAGACTTACATTGGTAAGAGTCCACACTGTAGTCTTGAAAAAGAAACACATAAAAGCACTTAAACAATGATATATTTCAACCACACAGTGGTCTTTGTCAATCGAAAAGAAAACACAAAAAGAAATATGAGAGAATGAAATAAAATAATCCTGAATTATTTTATTTTATTTCATTCTCTCATATTTCTTTTTGTGTTTTCTTTTCGATTGACAAAGACCACTGTGTGGTTGAAATATATCATTGTTTAAGTGCTTTTATGTGTTTCTATCTCAAGACTACAGTGTGGACTCTTACCTAGGTAAGTCTGTCAGTCTCCTAGTCCAAAAAATGTAAATAATCTTTACCAACCAAAACTAAAATATAAATATATATATATATATATATATATATATATATATATATATATATATATATTTAGGTTAGTTTTGGTTGGTAAAGATTATTTAGTCCAAAAAATCTAAATATATATATATATATATATATATATATATATATATATATATATATATATTTAGGTTAGTCTTGGTTGGTAAAGATTATTTAGATTTTTTGGACTAGAAGACTGACAGACTTACCTTGGTAAGAATCCACTCTGTAGTCTTGAAATAGAAACACATAAAAGCACTTAAACAATGATATATTTCAACCACACAGTGGTCTTTGTCAATCGAAAAGAAAACACAAAAAGAAATATGAGAGAATGAAATAAAATAATCCTGTTATTTTATTTTATTTCATTCTCTCATATTTCTTTTTGTGTTTTCTTTTCGATTGACAAAGACCACTGTGTGGTTGAAATATATCATTGTTTAAGTGCTTTTATGTGTTTCTATCTCAAGACTACAGTGTGGACTCTTACCTAGGTAAGTCTGTCAGTCTCCTAGTCCAAAAAGTGTAAATAATCTTTACCAACCAAAACTAACCTATAAATAAATATATATATATATATATATATATATATATATATATATATATATATATATATATATATATAATATATATATATATATATATATATATATATATATATATATATATATATATATATATATATATATATTTAGGTTAGTTTTGGTCGGTAAAGATTATTTAGTCCAAAAAATCTAAATATATATATATATATATATATATATATATATATATATATATATATATATATGTGTATATATTTAGGTTAGTCTTGGTTGGTAAAGATTATTTAGATTTTTTGGACTAGGAGACTGACAGACTTACCTTGGTAAGAGTCCACTCTGTAGTCTTGAAATAGAAACACATAAAAGCACTTAAACAATGATATATTTCAACCACACAGTGGTCTTTGTCAATCGAAAAGAAATATGAGAGAATGAAATAAAATAATCCTGAATTATTTTATTTCATTCTCTCATATTTCTTTTTGTGTTTTCTTTTCGATTGACAAAGACCACTGTGTGGTTAAAATATATCATTGTTTAAGTGCTTTTATGTGTTTCTATTTCAAGACTACAGAGTGGACTCTTACCAAGGTAAGTCTGTCAGTCTCCTAGTCCAAAAAATCTATATATATATATATATATATATATATATATATATATATATATATATATATATATTCTTGATATTTAACGATATCCATTGTTTTTCCGTTGCACTGACTTTATGAAGTTAATATATTACTATTGTAAGTAATTTTATCCACCATTAAGTGCAATAATTTTACCTTGAGTGATGAGGCACCTTTCGGTCAATTGACCATTGTCGAATCACTGATGTTTTTCTGTTGTAGATGTTCGGTCTGTGAAGTTGGTGTTTGTTGACGTTACGCGCACTTTTTCTTGATCTGTGTGTATGATATTTCTAAAGTATCAAATGTTGCAGCACACCTAATATCCCATAAACACGAAATAACAAATTACGAAAATAACCTAACCATACTTGAAATAAATAACAACCCAATAGAACTAAACTCAATAGAAAAATACCACATTTATAAAAACATACACAACAATTTAATGAATCTACAAACAACATATACAGAAGACATACTATATAGAAATATCATACACACAGATCAAGAAAAAGTGCGCGTTTCGTCAACAAACACCAACTTCTCAGACCGAACATCTACAACAGAAAAACATCAGTGATTCGACAATGGTCAATTGACCGAAAGGTGCCTCATCACTCAAGGTAAAATTATTGCACTTAATGGTGGATAAAATTACTTACAATAGTAATATATTAACTTCATATATATATATATCAAGAAATTTATTTATTAATACTAGAAAATATAACTTACTTCAAGTAAATCCGCAACTTGATCAGGCAGGTTAAATTCACGCACAACTCTAAGACGTATTTGTCGATTCACTTCATGACGTGATGATAAAGGTAAAGCTACTGCTCTCTGACAGCTGGGAGATTGTCGTAATTTTTGTTCTCTTTTCAACATAGCTGCCATTGTTGCAGGGTCAGGCACTATTCATTAACATAGTTTTATTAAAAATAAGCTACATTGTGAAATAAATTAATACTAGAAATCTAATAAAATACCTGTATTCCTTATTCACTAACATAAAAATAATTCATATTATAACCCACATAAACATATAGATATTAAATTAACTCATGAGAATCAAATATGATAAGTTTTTCAGGCTATGCCTATTACATATGGTTATGATAAATACAGTTTAATACTTGTTTTAATAAAATCTTTATTTCATTGTGTAGGCCAAAGTACAGTGATTTATTCAAAGTTATTCCAATTTATCAAACAACAATCTTAAAATGTATATTTGTTCATCATTGTCATAAGTTTAAAAGAATTGGATTTAAATCTGGTACAGCATAGGTTCACGCAAGTGGGAGAATATGGCTGACTGTGGAAGGTATGACACAAGTTCAAAGCATGCTTATGCCTGTGTATACATTAGCTTATTGTACTCTGGCTGTTTTAGAGAACAAATCATAGCTCAAACAGTCCACAATTTTGTTATCTTGGGACATTAGTGACGCGGAATCTTTTTTTTTTAGCCAGGTCATAAACATTGACTTTCTGCTGTTTGAATTTGTAGTAGCAGTTGCTAATTATTATACGAAGCATTATCCACCACAAAAATAAATTTCTTTAAAAATTTCTGATTAGCTGGGTTGAATCCATTTCGCATACTCTTCTGCATTTGTGTCGTGATAGTCTCCTGTTTTCTGACCTGCTCTAAAGATCAAAAGTGCATTTCCCATAACTCCTGTTTCATTGCCAGCGTGGAATATGATTAGTCTTGATCTCTTTGAAATTTTTTTCTCGTGGTGTGTGTGGAATGAATACACAAATTATCTAAATAGGTCTTTTTATGCCCTATATTGTCAGAATTTATTTAAATAGAATACCTTTTAGAGCATATGTCATCTTTTTTGATCATGACCCTCCTGTCATTTTTAGTTTTTTCCTATTTAAATCCCATAGATCTTAAAGTTTTGTCCAAAATTCCATGAGTAAAATTAAATTCTGGATATTCAAGCTTAAAACTTTCAACACACTGTTCATTCTTGGGAGTGTGTGAGGAGTCGTATGAAAATTATAACAACTATTTTTCGTAGAGCAAATTTGTGAAAATCATTGATAACTGTAATAGAACTGTTTTCCGAGTTACATTCCAACAAGTCAGCTATCAAATCCCCCTCTATGCCATACTAGACAAACCCCATAATATTTGAACCAAATCCGTCTACTGCACACACGCTGAACAAAACTTTGACGGTCAGTACTTGTATGAATCATACTTTTTCATATAATTTATGATTATATTAGATGTAATGTAATATAGTATGCAGAAGTATCTTTAGAGCTTTTTCAAAAATTTTGCTAGTTTTAAATGTCAGTAAAGTTATATTTACCAGGAATAGATGCAGCAAGAACATCAACACCTAATGGACGAGGCTTGTCCTCAACCATGTACAGTGTGTCTGGAATGTCAGGGATATATCGAACCCTCCGTAATCGTAACAGTTCTACATCTTGAACAAGCTGATCTTCCAAAAGTGCCTGTAAATTTCCGTAGAATATGAAATACTTAGTAGCAGGTTAATGAAAAAATTTTTAGTGATTACCATTGTACATAGCAACTCACTTCTTGGAAACACATATGCAAAAGTATATTGTTTTTAAATAGATTCAAATCACATTAAAGACGGCATGTTATACATGACCTAACTTCATGTCGATAACAGACGCTAAAAATGTAGTCAGTTGATAAAAATGACTCAAAGCCAATGTATTTTAAAACACTAAACAATCATTACAAAAATATGTACGACACAAAAGCCATTCCATCCTGTATAACTTTTGTTTACCATACTCCATAACAGTACTTTAAGACTAGTTTTTTAAATCTTTAAAACAATTATAATGACAATTAGTGGTCAAAATCTTTTTTAATCCCCCAGTAGTGGCACTGATTTTAAAACGCAAAATGTAGCACACAAAGTTTTCATCTACGACCATCTCCATTTTATTACAAATAAAATGGAAATAATAAAATACAACACATAATATAAAATAATAATAATAATAAAAAATAATAATAATGAATAAAATTACAAATACAATATTGTCCATCTTTATTTCACAATTACAATATAACTTCAATAATAGTCATCTCAGTTTGTACATAACCTAATTTGTACATCATAGCAAATAAAGTATTCTTGAATTTTGTAGTCCATTACTTTCGGTGAATCTTAATTGATCACTTCAACATTAGTTTATGACTATCTGAACTTTAAATTTTGTAAATTTGTGAAAACTTACTGAGACAAAACGTTTTGTCAGGAACTTCTGACAGAAGACACTGATGAAAATCACCACATAGTGATCGTAAACATTCTGTCGTTTTATGTTTTCACAAATTTACAAAATTTAAAGTTCAGATAGTCATAAACTAATGTTAAAGTAAAATTAAGTATGTTTTTACAGTTCTATATTTAACATATAAGGACAGAATAATTTTCTTTACTTAACTAACTACAAATAATCAAAAACACTTTGGATTAGAAAAATTGTCTCTAAATCTAGTTTGAGATGGTTGCGGTTGTAAGTTCCAAAGTGTATTTTTGTCTTTGCTTATATAAGCCTTTCTTCCTTTCTTTCGTGTAACTATTGTACTGTTTATTCTCTCTTCCAAAAAAAATTCTTGAATGTCATCAAAATCGTTGAGTAAAAACAGATGTTTTGGGACTTGATTATTATCTTCTTGGAATTCGACTATCTCCTACTCCTCCCTTTCATAATGGCTAATTTCTTGCAATATACAAAACCACCATCAACAACATCGATGTCTACACAACTGTTATAAAAAATAAACCGTCTTGCAAATGAAATGGTTGGTCTAGGAACATCAAACTCTTCCCATTTCATACTAAATAGTACACCTATTTATTCTCTCTTCTTCTCTGGGGTTCATATTAAAATAAATATGCTCTAAAATATTTCTAATATCTGCACAAGTTAAATCAATACTTAATTTACAATTATATCACTATTTTTTGAAAAAAATCTAAAATTACAAATTTCAAACCGCATAAGGTGGCAAACAGATATTTACTACTCTGAGATATTAGTAACTCGAGAGGTGGCACACGAAGAAATTCTCCAAGCTATTTTATGAATCACCGTCCAACAGAAACTAAATAACAACTTGTAAAATGAACATTATACGGAGTTTGATAAATGCCAATAATCCGCTACTATTGTTGTTGAACACTTTTTTTAGAAACATGAAGGAAAACTCCGCTGTCACCTCTGACGGGTTAAAAAAAAGTAAAAAAAACTGATTTAAAAAAATGCCAGAAAAAACCTTCATGTCTAAAAACAGGGCTATTATATAGAAGCTTTAGAAAAGCTACAAAAATTAGATTCCTTTTTAAACAATAAATCAAAACTTTAATCTATTCTCTATTTAAAACACTGATATGGAATAAAGAACTAAAAACCAATGAGACCTGCAATGAAAAAGTCAAACAGACATGAACTCATGTTGCTAAAGCCGTACATTACAAAGCAAGACCACAGTTAGGACTCAACATACCAACAATGCACATAAGCAGCAAATGATAAATTAATACAGGATGGTGTGGTAATACAAACCATAAATAATATATAAAAAATACATTTTTTCAACACTTTATGTGTTTCTTGTTAAGTACTTAGTTTATAAGATCATGTTGTATGAGTGACCATACTCATGTCACGTAAGACAAAAAACTGAGATATGCTTCTTGAACTTGTAAACATGACTACTCGCAGTTGAAATGCATGCAATAACATAACTAAACTACTGATAAAACAATGAACTTAAGGATGAAATAATATGCACATTATTTAAAACTTAGGCTTGCCTTTAATTTAAAAACAAAAAAGCATTTAAAATTATGGAAAACAGTACTTCACTGGAGAGGAAAAAATAATTTTTCCAAAATTGAATAAATATAGGCTTTTTTTCTAAAACAACTAAAAAAAATCAAAAAATGTATTAGTTGAAAATTATTAAACTTCTAGAAGAGGAACATGATGTTTAAACCGTCTTATAATTTTAAGAATCAAAATGCTTTGATCTGACCAATGAGTCTCGTGATAAAAGAATAAACAGATGGAACCTCGAATATGATTAAAACACAAGTGTTATTAATGAATATTTCAAGACTTTATTAGAATGTCACACAAATGGTAGGTTGATTTTTCAAAAATAATTTTTTAAAGAATTTTAGCCTCAAGAATTTTCTTGCCGATGATCAACAGTGAAAGTTTTATATTTGAACATGTGACATAACATGTTGCCAAATTTACAATTAAAAAGTAAATTTATCTAAAAACTTACTAAGATATAATATTTTCAATCACACTAAGCAAATCCTCATTCGTGTACTGATGAAGATTGGTGGTGACAATGATCTTGTACACAATATAAACACACATTTATAGTCAATTCCTACTTAAGTCAACAAACAAAAATTTTATTTTAGTTACTTTTTATTAAATAATTACAATAAATATAAATAAAGTAACATAACCCATGCGTTAAAACACCTGTTCTACCACATAGCCTGTAACATAAAAGCTACTGTTTTATGAAATCATATATTATCTCATATTTTAAGCCGAATAGTACAAAATAACTATATTGCATACCTTGCTCCTTTCATGTAAAGTTTTTCTCCCATATAAAGCTTAAATGAATTCATTAAATTTAATTAATGAATCAACATTTGTAAAACTATAATAACATCAACTGTCATCCACTACAGGTTTTAAAAAAATGTATTTGAACTTGAGTAGATGAATAAAAAGTATTTTATTAACAACTGAAAATTTGGACAAGATATATGCAAGGAGAGCGTGAACTAATAGAAGGAGTTCAAAAACATAAATTTTATCGAATTACTTTAGAGTTTCGATAAGTATCTAATTTCCCAATATAAACAGCTGAAATAATGTTGATTAAACATTACATCTTGAAAATTATCAACGTTGCTGTATACCATATTATATTGAGAGATTGTTGTATTGTTTCTATTACAATACAAAATCCCAGTATTAACAAAAATAATAGATATAACTATATGAAGCAACTGTGGCGTAATGTTTATTTTTAAATAAATAAAACCTCTAAACCACAAATAACATTTTATTTAAACCTTATGTACATTTCGATTGCCCAGCAATCATCTTCAGAGGTATTTAAAAAATACAACCTATGTATTTTATACAACCGTTGTATTTTTTAAATACCTCTGAAGATGATTGCTGGGCAATCGAAATGTACATAAGGTTTAAATAAAATGTTATTTGTGGTTTAGAGGTTTTATTTATTTAAAAATAAAAATAATAGAGGTCATAAATTAATAACTCACTAATGTATATTATATTCAAACTAACCTTAAGCTCTTCATAATAAGGCATAAACAATCTTGGTCGAACAAATAGTCCATTGTTATGTGGACTAACTCGTACCCAAGCATTGACCCGTATAGCATCTCTTTGGTCCGAACCAATCATATGACTAGGAGGTGTAGATACAAGTCCTCTTCTAATTGCTGCACCCAGTGTTTCTGAAGATGCAGGGGCTACATGGTCCATTCTAACTAAAGGAAGAAGTTCTGATAATATTTCTCTAAGCTCAACATCACTGAGATCTCTCTTCTTCACACCTTTCCTAGTTACCGAATGTGCTGTATGGCTCAAAATATTAGGTTCTGTACAAAAATTACGTAACTTTAATTATTAATTGTTTTTTATTAAAGACCTACATTCTTTTTCTACAATTAACACTTTAGCTGTGTCCAAAGGCCCAGTAGGCTGAATCGAATACAGTCGGCCACAGGCCCGACATTGCTGTGTAGTAACGTTTTATGTTTTCTTACTCAACCAGTGTTGCTACTTTTGAAAAAAATGCAAGCACAATATTAAATAGCAAGCTTCACACTACTTACAGATATAATTATGACGGTTTTTGTTGGATAAAAAAATGCCCACAGCATTATAAACATGGTGTTATTCTAGGAACTTTTTGCCAGGAAATACAGCCCGACACACAAATATTTTAATAATTTTAGTGAAGGTCAGTTGATTATTCCAACCAAAAAAAATGGTTCACTAAAATAAAATTATCTTTATATTCTTTAAATATAAAATAAATAATTTTTAATGACGTATTATATACGTGTTAAATATATACGTGTTTATATATCTCGTACTTTTCTACTGTGTTAAGTTTGTTGCTTTTTTTTATGTAGTGTAGGATTTTTAGATTGGTGTCTATATCAGTCTGTGAGTGTATTGTGTTTTGTATGTGTATGGCAAAACTTGATTTGTGTCTCTTTTATCTGTTCGTTGTATCTTGTAGTAAATGTTCTCCATGTTTGTCCTATGTAAAAGCTGGGACAGTTGTTTCATGAAATCTTGTATACACCTGCCCTGTTGTGTTTATCCTGATATGTTTTTGAACTGTGTTGTTTTTTAATTGTGTTGGATGTTGTGATGCTACTTTATATTTAAGTATAAGGAGTGAGAAATCTATTTTTGTGATGTATTGTCGTGATATGTAAGTGCTATGTATTTTTGTGTTTGTGTGTTATTTGTGCATTGTTTTTTGCACATTATGTTGTCTATCAAGGTGTGTTTGTATCCTTTTTTATAGGCTATGTGTTTTATTCTGTTTAGTTAGTTTATTTTGTCTTCATTGTTCATGGGTATGTTGTTAGTCTGTGTATCATGGAAAGAAAGGCAGTATGTTTGTATTGTATGGGGTGATTGGACGTGTTGTGTATAACTCTGCCTGTGGTGGTGGGTTTCCTGTATATTTTGAATGTGTTTGTAGTTTTGTTTTGTAATCGTTAGGTGTAAGAAGTTGATTTTGTTCTGTTTCTAGTGTGAAGTTCATGTTATTTTGTAATTTGTTTATGTAATTGTGAAAGGTGTTTATCTGTCTTGTGTTGCCGTTGTATAGGATTAGGATGTCATCTAAGTATCTGTATTAATATATTCATTTGTGGGAATGTTTGTTGTTTTTATGATATGTTTGTTTCTTGATTTCTACATGTTTGTAGAAATATTCATACACAATTTAGAACAAAAACATATCATAAACAACAACAAACATGCCCACAAAGTAATATATTGGTACAGATACGTAGATGACATCCTAATCCTATACAACAGCAACATACGACAGATAAACACCTTCCACAATAACATAAACTTTACACTAGAAACAGAACAGAACAAAAATCAACTTCTTAGACCTAACGATAACAAACAAAACTACAAACACACATTCAAAATATACAGGAAACCCACCACCACAGACAGAGTTAACACAACACGTCCAATCACCCTACACAACATAAACATACTGCCTTTCACTCCATGATACACAGATTAATCAACATACCCATGAGCAATGAAGACAAAATAAACTAACTAAACACAATAAAACACATAGCCTATAAAAACATATACAAACACACCTTGATAGACAACATAATGTGCAAAAAACAATTTACAAATAACACAACAAAAAGCAATAACACACAAACACAAAAATACATTACACTTATATATCACGACAACACATCACAAAAAATAGCTTCCTCATTCCGCAAACTTGAATCCCCCCCCTATTAAAACTGGTTTTATTAGACCAACCATTAACTTTCCTTGCTTTATCTTAACCTAAATACTGATATAACTTAAGTTCCTATAGACATTAGTTTTTGTCTGAACATTGTCAATACATATTATATTAGAACTAGTACAGTACAACACAACACTATACTAACTCAAATGGTTTGGTTCTCTTCAATCTTCTAACCATGGACTGGTTATCTGTTGAAGAGCCACTGTACTTGGATGAAGCTGAAGTCTCTTTTCATGTTTTTTCGCCATCTTCTTTATTTCTTCTGGTATCGTCGGAATATTTAGATCTCGGTGAATATCTTTGTTTTTACACACCAAGGGGCATTAACCATATTTCTCAGTACTTTATTTTGGAAAATCTGGAGAATTTCTACATTAGATTCCTTTGCACAACTCCACAGTTGACTGCCATACATCCAAACTGGTTTCAAAATCTGATTGTAGATTTTTATTTTATTTCCTAATGGGAGGTTTGAATCTCTACCCAAGAACCAATAGTGCCTATGGTATTTGATATTTAATTCCTCCTTCTTTTTCTTGATGTGGTGTTTCCATCTTAGTTTAGCATTTAGGTTCATACCTAGATATTTAGCTTTATTTTCATAAGGAATGATGATTCCATTAACAGAGGATCTTTCAGTACCTTATTTGTGAAGTTGATGTGGACTGACTTCACTTCATTCAGTTTGATTTTCCATTTATAAGTCCGTTCTAGGAGTTTGTTGCTCTCTGGACTTTGTCCTTTGTTGTATATATGTCTTTGTCAGTTGCTAATAATGCTGCGTCATCTGCAAACATTGCTATGGTTACTTCTGGGGTGGTTGGAGGTAAAGTAGGTAAGTATTGGACCCAGTCACTACCTTGGGGTACTCCCTGCTTTGATTTCCTTCATTTCCGAATGTTCTTCTTCCTGTTTGATTCTGAATGTTCTGCCTGTTATATATGATGTTACAAAGAAACATATTCCTTTGAGAGCATCTTATTTAATTTATGGATCAGGCCGTAATGCCACACCTTATCAAAGGCTCTTTCTATTATATCCGTTATTCTAAGAACTTGATCTATAGTGGAATGTTTTTCTCTGAATCCCAACTGCTATTATGAAATCAGATCATTTTTCTTTATGAATGTTTTAAGCCTTATCAGTAAGAGCTTTTCAAATAGCTTAGAAATTGTAGGAAGTAACGATATTGGTCTATAAGACTTATTATCATTAGGCGATTTTCCTGGTTTTGGTAACATTACAACTTCTGCTACCTTCCAGATATCTGGCACATATTTAAGTCGAAATGCTGCATTAATAAGATAAGTAAGCATGACTACACCTTTTCTTGGGAGCTCTTTCAATATTTGTCTGGTGATGAGATCAAATCCTGAGGCTTATTTGGAATTCGGATTTATCCGAATTTCTTGATCCACTTCCTTTATAGTTGCCAGTGGTATTTCTTCTGACATTATATTGATACTATCATCCAAATCATAATCGTTTATCATTATGTTGGGCTGGAATACGTCTGCAAATAAGTCTGCTTTTTTATTATCATTTCTTGCCCAATGTCCATTATCTTTCCTGATTGGAGGTACTGAAATAATTGGCCTCTTGATTTTTCTGATGCTCTCCATAGGGAATAATTTGTTTCCTTCGTTACGTCCATATTCTTCAAATAAAAGTTTACAAAATCCTGTTTGAGTTTCCGGATTAGCCTCTTGTTATTTAAAATGATTTTGTCTACTGGGACTCTAGACTGCTGCCAACTTCTTTTTCTTGCCTTTCTTTTTTCTAAAATTAATTTCCTTATTTCTACTCATTAGTTGTTACCCTTAGTGACATAATTAGTCTTGTGTTCTTATATGCAGCAGTAAACTTAAATAAACAGTAGCATTCACAACCTACACAATTAGAAAACATTTCAGGATAAACACAACAGGACGGGCGTATATAAGATTTTGTGCAACAACTGCCCTAGCATTTACATAGGACAAACATGGAGAACATTTACTACAAGATATAACGAACAAAAACAGATATGGAAGACACAACCCAAATCAAATTTTGCCATACACATACACAACACAATACACTCACAGACTGACATAGACACCAATCTAAAAATCCTACACTACATAAAAAAGCAACAAACTTAACACAGTAGAAAACTATAAGATATATAAACACCATAAATACTATCCACAACACATTCTACAACAGTCTTGTCAGTGATTTACAGCACTGAAAATGCGCTGACCTAGCGCGAAATGTGTCTGCTGAATAAGTCAGTAAGTAGTAGTTTTTTTTTGCTAAGTTAATACAAAAAAGTGTAATTGACTATATATTTAGTTGTCAAATAATTCTTAAAAAACGGACTTGGTTGAAGTTAAGTACAAACAGTGGTACCCTTAGATATAAACTCATCTGTAGTAGGAAGTAAATTATAATGTAAAATCCTTGGAAAGTAATTTATTAAGTTTTAAAACTTTTGCTTGTTTTGAATCTTGAATACTATCTATCATATCTGAAGCATTACTTATCAGACAGAGAATATGTTTACACTTCTGTTCTATATACAAAATATTTATAAACTCACAAATCAATCACATGTGACACGTTTACATGTCTTCCTGCCAAAACACTTTTCTCCCCAGTCACCTTAATGTGTGGGTAACCAGAACATAAAATTGTGGTTTTGTTGTTTAGTGTTTACACATAAAACACACAAAAAAAGTCAGTGTTGCACAGATAAGAAAATATAATTACCTCAAAAGCAATATCAGACTAATGACATGGAGTTTATATAGGTATAATGTATTTAGCTATAAAAAAACACCAACTGCCCTGACACATGTTTTTATATATATTATGATAAGAAACGTATTTTCGTACTTAGACATGATAGCGGAAAGAAAAATAAGTACACATTATTTAAAAATAAGCTTAAAATATTTTGGCAACTCTCCAGGAAAATGCCGATATTGTGGCCGGCAGCTAAAGTGTTAAATAAGTTATATATGTAAATTATTGTAAAATTTATTTCTTTATAAAATTTACTATCTTTTATACATAAGAGATGGTGAAAAAATATGAGAGGTTTTGAATGTGATATTCGCAGCAGTGCGAGGGAGGAAATATATAGAGAGGGGGGAGTTGTAGGATAGCACAGGAGATCTAGTTAGAAGTGGGCTAACTAATTCATTTAGGAAAATTGTTCAGAATCAAACAGTTCATAACAATCATAATGAAGCGCTTCATTTAACTGGTTCATTGGTTCATTCATAGTTCATTTGTTGTGGCCATTCAGATTATAGTAAACATGCAATGCAGTAGCATTTGTCATTAATGTATAACACTTATAATATAGAAATATGTATATTATAAGCCATAGTATACATTTTTGTATTATAATTATTATGTTGTATAAGCTAAATAAAGCTGCTGTTAGGCAAATACAATTACTTTAATAATAATAAACATAATATTTCATTAATAATATTAATAAAGAAATATTGCCCGTAATAAATTAAAACAAAAAAAATGCATCAATTTAATCATGTTGCCATTTATAAACAAAAATGTTTGACATTTTTTCTGATTTTAAGAGGCTTTGTTTTTTCTGTGCTAGTTTTTCTGACAAAAACACTAAAGAAACTAAGTGTAAAGTGTATACTATATATCTAACTATACTAAAAGATTTTCCAAATTGATACGTATTCTCTTTTTTGCATGTTGCCGTCATGAACTGAAAGAGAAGACTGACTGAATCATAGAATAGCCACAAATAAAGATAATATTATAAAACAAATATTTTAAAGTTAATTAGATTTTTTTCACAACTAATTATAGACAAAATTATGTAATATCGCTTTTAATGTAATTTTTGATGTTTTGATACATATAATATGTTCTCAGGAGTTTAACGTACCTCAAACACAAAAATACAATTTAAAAAGAAACAATAACACCAATCATAAATAAAATAAATTAATTAAACAAAGTAATTAATTTCAGTGTGTAACTGACATCCATTTGTGGACATGATATGTTTGTGGACATTTATGTAGTTATAATAACTTCTTTTATCCATAATTTGTCTAATTATTTGTTTTTAATTAGATAAATTGCATATATGTTTGTGATGGCTAATATTAGACTCTTGAAAAGGAAACCATAGTGCATAGAAACGTCAAGAATTATATTCAAACGCAATTATTATTTTGTACTTTTTGTTTAAACATAGGCAAAACCTAATAATAATATGCCTTCTGGTGTGTTTATTTATTTAAACTATTTTATTTTATTTTAAAATGTCATCAAACACCGGTGACTGTCGCCCGAGGTAAATTTTATACTACAAGATGTCATGTCGGTTATGTTGTCAGGCTTACTACCCATTCCCCATTCAAGGTCGATCATCCGAGTGAATTAAAAACGTTAACATTTTCATTGTATTTTTTTCAATATAAATTAAAATATAAATATATGCTATATATAACGTATTGTCACAATATTATAGAGATTTTTAAACAATAAATATAGCTATTAGATTTTTGCACGTATTTTGTAGATACACAATTTTAATTTTCAGTACAGCTTTTTTTGTTTGAAAATATTTTTTCTAGAATAATTAAATTGTAAATTTTATCTGAATATCATTCTTAAATTTATGTTTGCATTGTTTCAATACAAGTATGTTTTAAATTCTGTTTTTACTAATTTTATATGATCTTATAAATTGGAGGTAAAAGTTTTGGTTTTAAATTCAAGTTTTTAGTTTCTAATTTTCAAATTGTTCAGTTTTTTTAGGTGAATTTTTTTAGGATCAAACCAAATGTAACTCTATTCTAAAGCGTAATGTAGTTCTACAAAGAAGTGTAAATAATAACTATTTCCTTCTAATATTTCCTTGTAATTCTGAAATTCTAGTTTACCAATAATTAGTCTTATAAAGAAAAAAAAAATTCTGAACGTCAAGTTGCAGGAACACACACAGAGGCCATGAAGGACAGGTTAAATACATTGTGAATGTGCCCGACAGCCTTGTGATAATCCAAAGTTAGGTCTAAATTTTTGGCCACAGGTTACCGCCATGGTAGTCAACCTGTTAACTATAAGCGTATATAATACATTAAAGTATTTAAAAATTATTGAAATATGTTATATTTACCTCTATCTTCCATTCTACGAACAAGTTCCTGTTCTCCCCACTTTAAGACGGCTTGCAGAACTTCCAGCTCACTAGCTTGAAGGAAATGGGAATGTAAAGCATCGATCAAGTGTGTTTTGTCTAACTGATGCAGCACGGTAGACTGTGAAATCTGAGCAAACTCTTCTCGGAGGAAATGTTTTGCTTGCCTATGAACCCACGCTGAACCATGAGGTTGACTTCCCCACCTCAACACTCCAGGTAAAGATTCTGTGGTTAACCACTCTAGGATAACATCTTCACATCCTTGTGACACAATATCTAACTCCAGAAAACGACCAATCTGATATAACTCCATGGCTTCTTCTAAAGGACTGGGTCGAGCTCTACCTGACTGTGTTAAAGCTTCCACCTGAAAAATTTAAAGATTACATTTTATTTTAAAAAATTTATATTTATTAAAATATACTTTTAAACAGTTAAAAAGGTGTTACAAATAAAATATTTTTAACATTTTTACAAATTATAAATTTTGGCCTAACGAAAACAAACTATGGACTGTCTTATTATAATTTTTAAATATCATTCCTATGACAATAAAATTCAAATAAATGGGTAATTGAAATTTCGAGGTGAAGTCAGCATTTTTTCAGAGCTGCAATATAAATGAGTTCCATACAAGGACAAATTATCTCATGTTAAGAGTCAATATTTTGTTATTAAAATTTTAAAAATTCAAATCTAGTTGATTGTTATAGTGCTTAATTGTAATATAGTAAAACCCCACTTATTTGAACTTGCTCAACCTGAAGCTGATAAATAAAAAAATCTATATGGTAATTAAATTTAAAGTTAAAGCATAAAAGAGTGATTAATGACAAATTGGAAATACAGTACAAGGTTTCTATGTCTTGGAATTGTATCAATTAAATAATACCACGAACCATTAAGTACTGCATGATCATCATAAATCCAGCTCATCAATTATTAAAATCAGGTCCGCCAACTATATTTCAATTAATCGAAGTTTTATTGCATTTCATTTAGAAAGAAATTATTTACCTACTCTTTTTAGAATTATGATAAACTAACACAAAAATTTTACATTAAAAACATTATAAAGATGTTGAAATATGTTAGTATAACTTATGCAACTTCTCCGGATCAATTTATTAAAACATTCAAGACCTTATCTCCAACCAGTTCTTGTAGTAAACAATCTCAAAAACCTCTTAGACGGCAACAAAAGCTATTTATATAAAAGCTCCATATGAAGAAGTTGTGGAGTTATTGAATTAGTATGCTTCAGAGTGAAGCAATCCATAAAATAACATGAAATATTAAAACATACTTTTCACTGTACTAATATTTACCTATTTAATGAATTCAAACCTCAAAACATTTTTTGTTAAAAGACTTTCATATTTTTGGTATTTCATTAACCAAGAGGTTAACATTTTGAAGTTGTGGGGAATGAATAAATATCAATTCACTTTTTTTTTAATGCAATTTTTATAACAACTAGAAGCAACTGTGGCGCAAATGTTTATATTAAATGAAAACAACCTCTTACCACAAATTCAACAATTTTTATTTTAACGTAATGTACATTTCGATTACAAAGTAATTTCTTTGTAATTACTTTGTAATCGAAATGAACATTAGGTTAAAATAAAAATTGTTGAATTTGTGGTAAGAGGTTGTTTTTATTTAATATAAGCAATTTTTATATGCAAGAAATGATGGTTTCTTTTTACACTTTGCCATTTTCTTGTCTAGGCGAAACGGCCAATTATTAAAAGTAATCATATTATGGTTTTGAGTTGTTATGCCAGTCTACACCCAGATGACTATTAAAAGGAAGGACATGTTTAAAGTAACTAATCATATTCTCCCAAAGCAGCACTGACAATGTGTTTTTAAAAATAGCCCACCTTTACACAAATTTTTTCCATCTTTCAGCTTTACCATGATGGTTTTGTTTATTCATTAAAATTGAAAAATCAGTGTCGCCAAAAAATATTTTTTTTATAGCTCTCAACTACGGAAGATTCAAACGGGCAATGTTCAACACTCTTTTGGTTTTAAGGTTTGGAAATATAATATACGGTATAGAGTTGTTTATCCAAACATCACTTAACCAAACTCACTCCCCCCCCCCAAAAAAACTGCAAAATTATTAAAAATTGTTTATGAATTTTTTTTTACTCCAGACATTTATTCTAAGTGTGAAGAAATTCCAAAAAGGAGAAAAAGGTTTCGACTTTTGAAAACTGGGAAAGCATCCACCCAGAAGCTGGCCCACTGAATTTAGTTGATGACAATTTTGAAGTTCTTTATTTACCTCCCACTGTGACACCATTATTCTAACCGAAGGATCAAGATTGATTGAGAAACTGAAAAGGGTGTGCAAGAAGTCTTGCGGTTACTAGTAGTTAAAAAAAGAAGAGTTCTTCATACTAAAAAAGAATAATATTGAATGTTACTTAATTTAACATTAAATCTAAAAATGTATTCATTTAATTAGCAAGGGTTTTATTTTTTTATAGTAGTACCTCTCTAATGTGTCACATTCAGGGCCAAGGAAGTGACAAATTACAGAAATCATGAAATTAACATCTATTGTGGTAAATGTAAATAGGTATGTAATGTAATAAATGTTGTACTTACATTATTTGCCAACACTAATAGTATTATCAAGAAAAAATATGCTACATTAATTCTATATAGGTTTTAGTTTTGTACTAAAGAATTCTTTTCTGCTGGTGCCTATACTATGTGACAGTGAAGACGATGTTTGTTACTACTGTGACGAATTAGAGAGGTTCTACTGTATTTCAAAACCAAAGAGATCTTATAATTACAAACCTCTCCAAGGCTCCCAGCACTACTGCCACAACCACTCCCTCGCAATATTAGTGATAAGTCGACATTATCAAGGTAAATAGCATGTAAAAGTACTCGAGCATACCTCTTAGGTATCACACTCTCATCCAGAACAATTCTATATAAAACATTATTCATTAAATTTAATGTTCACAAATAATACAAAAATGTTAGTTATAAATAGAAGAGTATATGTATGATTATATTACATAATTAATTACACTTATAATTTTTTGCTGTAAACAAAGCTTTTCTATACTTTACCCAATTTATTTTTCTTAAAAATAATTTCTACATACGGAGCAAGGGTTTTAAGACAACCAAGATTAATTAATAATAAACCAATTAAAACTTCCTTATAAAAAAATCATTCAATTTTTCTTCAACATTTAATTTTAGTTTTCCATATTTGCAAGAGTTTGGATTTTCTCCCTTATACTAAAAAAAAAAAAAAACACCGCAGGAAGAAAAACCTGTTGCAACAGCCAAATTGACCATTACACAAATTTTGGTAATTGTAGAAGAATAGGTAACTGGGGCAAAGTGCCTAGATTTTTTCAAAATTTTAAATAAATAAAATAAAGATGTAAAATAGAACGATTATGTAATATTAAAATCAGGTAAAACAAACACACCAAGAATAATCGAAAATACCAAATACATCAATTCATTGACTAACCAACCACATAAAAGAAAATAAATACGAACAAATCCCAGACCCAGCTAACAAATACCTTAATACAATAAAAAACCATATAGTCACACAAAGAAATACCCTAAACTATAACAATAAATTAAAATACCACACAAGACTTTACCCATTCAAACCATGCGCACCAATATTAACATGCTTACCTAACATCCACAAACCCAACACCATTTAGACCACTAATAAATTTCACAACAGCACCATCTTACATAATCGCAAGAATACTAGACAAATTAATAAGATCTAAAATACATATCAACAACACATAGAATATAAAAAATGGATACAAATTAATTAATAAAATAAAAAACATTGAAACAAACATCAACACAAAAATAATTAATTATGACATAACCAACATTTACCCTAGTATCACAATAGAAGAAACCATAGAAATAATAAAAAACAATCTAATACACAATAACGAAAACGTTATTTTTGTTATAATAAACAATAAACAGTATCATTATACTAACAAAACACACATGTAACCAAAATTACTTCCAATTTAACAATAAATACTATAAACAAACAACTGGACTCCCCATGGAATCACTCATATAATCAGTCATGTCAGAAATATATTTACAACACTTTGAACAAATAATAATTAAACCTATACTAAACACACACAATATTTCACTATGGACAAGGTATGTAGACGATATACTTGTAATATACCAACCCACCATTCACAACGAATACATCATAATACTAAACAAACTAAATACATACAACAAAAACATACAATTCACCATCGAAACAGAAACAAATAGAACAATCAACTATCTCGACATCACATTAAATATAAATTATAATAAAATAGAAACTACAGTATACAGGAAACCTACTTCCAACAACACCACAATACACTACAAATCTAACCACCCCTGGACACACAAAATTAACACTTACAGTAACATGATAAATAAAGCAATAAAATACACACAGGATAACAAACAAAAATTAAATGAAGAATTAGATAACATTACAAAAATAGCAATAGAAAATGGATACAACAAACACCTTATAAAAAATATATACAATAAATTCACAAAAAAACCTAACCTCAACACAACACTACAACCGGAACACAAAAATAATAAAAATAAAAAAATCTACCTAAAATATAAATACACCAATAACAAATTAGAAAAAATAACAAATATATACAACAAAGAACACTACACTCCAACATACACACCAAACAACAAAATATCTTAATAACACAAACCACAAAACAAATTCAGAAAAACATAACCTATCAGGAATTTACAAAATTACATGTAACAACTGTAACGCATTTTACATAGGGAAAACAACCAGATCATTTAAAATAAGATTTGAAGAACATTATAGAGCATTCAAAAACAAAAATTCAAAAATATCAAATGTTGCAGCACACCTAATATCACATAAACATGAAATAACAAATTACGATAATAACCTAACCATACTTGAAATAAATAATAACCCAGTAGAACTAAACTCACTAGAAAAATACTACATTTATGAAAACATACACAACAATTTAATGAATCTACAAACAACATATACAGAAGACATTGTTGTGTAGGTGGCAACACTGAATTAGCTACAAACAGGTTATTACCAGTGAAGGTCACGTATAAGTGAACATTATTAAGTTGCCTGTACTAGTGTAATGTATATGTGATTATTATTATATTAAAAGATAATGTCTCTTTACTACTTGGTGTATTAATTATTTTAATTGGAACTTACAAGTGAATTTTGACTTAAGTTATACAATTTTAACTGAAGCGCACTATAACCTCAACATTATTGTTACGTTAATCGTCACTAAGGTCAGTAAATAAGGTCAGACATACTATTCAAAAACATTATACCCAAGACTCAAGAGGAAACGTGTATGACGTCAACAATTACCAAAACGACTGACATCCACACCAGAAAAATGAGAAAAAGTAATCAGTGATTCGACAATGGTCAAGTGACCGAAAGGCGCCTCATCACACAAGGTAAAATCATTGCACTTAATGGTGGATAAAATTACTTACAATAGTAATATATTAACTTCATAAAGTCAGTGCAACGGAAAAACAATGGATAACGTAAAATATCAAGAAAAAAAAAATATATATATATATATTTATAGGTTAGTTTTGGTTAGTAAAGATTATTTAGACTTTTTGGACTAGGAGACTGACAGACTTACCTTGATAAGAGTCCACTCTGTAGTCTTGAAATAGAAACACATAAAAGCACTTAACCAATGATATATTTCAACCACACAGTGGTCTTTGTCAATCAAAGAGAAAACAAAAAGAAATATGAGAGAATGAAATAAAATAAATATAAGTTGTAATCACAGATTGTGTAGAAAACAGATGTCACAGATGCACAGATTAAAGATACATGTATTGTTTCCATGAGCATATGAGTGATTATAGTTTATATAAGTCTGTCAGGGGAAAAGAGATAAGGCTATTAGGAGAACAAAAAAAAAAAAAAAAAAAAATGAATGGATTTATCTGATGTTGAGGTTAGGGGATTCTCTGGACTTGGTATACCACTGGTATGATAGTTCCCACCTTCTCAGTTCTGAGGGATTGCAATCAGGGGGGAGTGATTTAATTATTTTTGTGGTATAGCAGTCATCAAAAGTTGTGATGTTGTGACTCGCAGCATGTTGAGCTGTTGGCCTATCCATATTCATAATTTTAACATCATATCTGTAGCCATTCATTCTGATATTCAGAGTATCCGTGGTCAGGCCCATGTACTGTGCTGAGCAAAATTTACATTGTAGCTGGTATATGACATTTTTCGATGTACAATTATGATGAACCTGTATTTTGAAGACCATTTTTGTTGTTTGGCTATTGTTGAAACTATTTGCTGAGGGGTGTATTGGACATGTCTTGCATCTAGGTCCATTGCATGGGAAGGAGCCATGAGGAAGTTTATGTGGTTTCTCTGCATCAGGGTCTGGTAGTTTAGGATGTACTAGGATGTTTTTCAAGTTGGGAGGTTGCTTATACCAAATTTGAGGTGGTTCGGTGAAAAGATTATTGGTGTGGACGGAAGCTTGAAGAATTTTGAAGCCATCTCTCAATTTCTTGTTGAGTTCATGTAGACCAGGATGGTAGTCTGTTATTAAAGACAGTTCATTTTGTTCTGTTTGTGGTTTGGGGTGAACCGAGGATTGTGCTGAATGAATTTGGTTTTCAATGAGTCTTTTTGGGTATCCTCTGGAAGGCTGTTGATATCTTTCTATTAAAATCTTCCAATTCCCTATCATTCAAACAGAGAGAAAGAGAGAGAGAGAGAGAGATTTTGGACTAGGAGACTGACAGACTTACCTTGGTAAGAGTTCACTCTGTAGTCTTGAAATAGAAACACATAAAAGCACTTAACCAATGATATATTTCAACCACACAGTGGTCTTTGTCAATCAAAGAGAAAACACAAAAAGAAATATGAGAGAATGAAATCTCTCATTATTCTCTCATATTTCTTTTTGTGTGTTTGATTGACAAAGACCACTGTGTGGTTGAAATATATAATTGGATAAGTGCTTTTATGTGTTTTTATTTCAAGACTACAGAGTGGACTCTTACCAAGATACGTCTGTCAGTCTCTTAGTCCAAAAAATCGAAATAATCTTTACCAACTAAAACTAACCTAAATATATATATGAAGTTAATATATTACTATTGTAAGTAATTTTATCCACCATTAAGTGCAATAATTTTACCTTGAGTGATGAGGCATCTTTCGGTCACTTGACCATTGTCGAATCACTGATATTTTTCTGGTGTAGATGTTCGGTCCGTGATATTGGTATTTGTTGACGTTACACGTACTTTCTCTTGATCTGTGTGTATGATGTTTTTATATAGTATGTCTTCTGTATATGTTGTTTGTAGATTCATTAAATTGTTGTGTATGTTTTTATAAATGTGGTATTTTTCTAGTGAGTTTAGTTCTATTGGGTTATTATTTATTTCAAGTATGGTTAGGTTATTTTCGTAATTTGTTATTTCATGTTTATGTGATATTAGGTGTGCTGCAACATTTGATACTTTTGAATTTTTGTTTTTGAATGCTCTATAATGTTCTTCAAATCTTATTTTAAATGATCTGATTGTTTTTCCTTTGTAAAAAGAGTTACAGTTGTTGCATGTAATTTTGTAAATTCCTGATAGGTTATGTTTTTCTGAATTTGTTTTGTGGTTTGTGTTATTAAGATATTTTATTATTTTGTTGTTTGGTTTGTATGTTGGAGTGTAGTATTCTTTGTTGTATATATTTGTTATTTTTTCTATTTTGTTATTGGTGTATTTATATTTTAGGTAGATTTTTTTATTTTCATTATTTTTGTGTTCCGGTTGTAGTGCTGTGTTGAGGTTAGGTTTTTTGTGAATTTATTGTATATATTTTTTATAATGTGTTTGTTGTATCCATTTTCTATTGCTATTTTTGTAATGTTATCTAATTCTTCATTTAATTTTTGTTTGTTATCCTGTGTGTATTTTATCGCTTTATTTATCATGTTACTGTAAGTGTTAATTTTGTGTGTCCAGGGGTGGTTAGATTTGTAGTGTATTGTGATGTTGTTGGAAGTAGGTTTCCTGTATACTGTAGTTTCTATTTTATTATCATTTATATTTAAAGTGATGTCGAGATAGTTGATTGTTCTATTTGTTTCTGTTTCAACGGTGAATTGTATGTTTTCGTTGTATGTATTTAGTTTGTTTAATATTATGATGTGTTCGTTGTGAATGGTAGGTTGGTATATTACAAGTATATCGTCTACATACCTTGTCCATAGTGAAATATTGTGTGTGTTTAGTATAGGTTTAATTATTATTTGTTCAAAGTGTTGTAAATATATTTCTGACATAACAAGCTTCAAAATTCTTCAAGCTTCCGTCCACACCAAAAATGTTTTCACCGATCCACCTCAAATTTGGTACAAGCAACCTCCCAACTTGAAAAACATCCTAGTACATCCTAAACTACCAGACCCTGATGCAGAGAAACCACACAAACTTCCTCATGGCTCCTTCCTATGCAATAGACCTAGATGCAAGACGTGTCCAATACACCCCTCAGCAAATAGTTTCAACAGCCAAACAACAAAAATGGCCTTCAAAATACAGGGTCATCATAATTGTACATCGAAAAATGTCATATGCCAGCTACAATGTAAACTTTGCTCAGCACAGTACATAGGCCTGACCACGGATGGTCTGAATATTAGAATGAATGGCCACAGACATGATGTTAAAATTATGAATATGGATAGACCAACAGCTCAACATGCTGCGAGTCACAACATCACAACTTTTGATGACTGCTATACCACAAAAATAATTAAATCACTCCCCCCGGATTGCAATCCCTCAGAACTGAGAAGGTGGGAACTATCATACCAGTGGTATACCAAGTCCAGAGAATCCCCTAACCTCAACATCAGATAAATCCATTCATTTTTTTTTACTTTTTTTTCCCAAATAGCCTTATCTCTTTTCCCCTGACAGACTTATATAAACTATAATCGTTCATATGTTCATGGAAACAATATATACATATCTTTAATCTGTGCATCTGTGATTACAATTATTTTATTTCATTCTCTCATATTTCTTTTTGTGTTTTCTCTTCGATTGACAAAGACCACTGTGTGGTTGAAATATATCATTGTTTAAGTGCTCTTATGTGTTTCTATTTCAAGACTACAGAGTGGACTCTTACCAAGGTAAGTCTGTCAGTCTCCTAGTCCAAAAAATCTAAATAATCTTTACCAACCAAAACTAACCTATATATATATATATATATATATATATATATATATATATATATATATATATATATATATGCATATAATCTTTTTCAAATTTTCAAATGTTAATAAAATACTTTTTATCCATCTACTAAAGTTGAAATACACTTTTCTTAACTTTTAGTGGATGACAATTGATGTTAATAGTTTTTTTCAAAATAATAATCCAATAATTAAATTTAATTGATTAATTTTAGGTTTATATGGGAGAAAAACTATTTGTAAAAAGGGTCAAGGTATGCAATATAGTTATTTCGTTCCATTTACCTTAAAATAAATGATAACATTATTTCATAAAAAAGCTGATTTTACATTATAGGTTATGTAGTAGAACAGCTGTTTTAACGCATAAGTTATGTCAATTTAATTATATTTATTGTAATTATTTAATAAAATGTAACTAAAATTATTTTGTTGTTTTCCTATGTAGGAATTGACTTTAACCATTTAAAGCTCTTTTTAATTGCTATAAATGTGATCTACTGCATTTTCAAAGTATTATAAAACCCTTTCTCACCTAGTTGGTATGTGCAGGGCCCTTTCTGTGTGATCTTCTCCTGATCTTGTCCGACGCTGGATAAGATTACGAAAGAATGGTGACCTTGCACTGAGAATAGCTTTATGACATGGAAGTTCCAATTTTGGACGAAATCCATACTCCGAACTAGCAGAGTCTGGACGATGAAAGTCGGAATGGCCAACTGAGTCAGATGTAAATACTAAAGCAGCGTCTGCATAGTCCCCTGTTTCTAATAAGTAACGAAGGTCAACCTCTAAAGGGTTAGGTGTTCCGAATTCTTCACCCAATCTTCTTAATAAGTTTAAATCTATACTTCCATCTCTTGGACTAATATCTCCTGTGTACAGATACCTCAACAATGCCGAGAACATTTCTACATCCACACCAGGGGTTCTTAGTTCTAAACAAATTCGAGCTCCATACCTAAACAAAATTAACACATTTACCTCTGGCTGATATTCTATAGTATTATGAAAGTATAACTAGTGCGATGATAGTATTGTCGCATTATAGTAAACTTTACAGCATGTTAACCTTTTTTTATAACACTTTTAGAATTAGATTTTAAAAAAACAAATACTGTTAATCAGTCATTGTAGAAAAGAGTAAGAAATACAATATTGATATCATATAACACTGAAATTCAATTTCAACAATTCTGATGAATCGCCATTAACAATTCCAATTGAAATAACTTTTACTGTATTTTTCAGTGTGATAATGGTCCCAAGCCCTCAACCATTGCTGATCTAATTACATGCATGCGGCAGACACTAACGGGTACAATTCAATTCCTTGCGTCAATTAACAAAAATACTCACTCTCACTTATAAAGTACTAAATATTATATGTTTTATATCGGTCTGGATTTTTAATTTGTTTTTTCTACCTTAATTTAAATAAATAAAACCTCTATTCCTTGAATAACTTTTTCATTTATTAAACACCTTATGACATTTCAAATGCATAGCAATCATCCTGAGAGGTAATTTACAAAACAAACTATCTTATGATCAAAATGTACATAGGGTGTTAAATAAATGAATAAGTTATTTCTGGTATAGAGCTTTTATTTATTTTAATTAAACATTATGCCACAATTGCTTTGTGTAGTTATTTTGTACCTTAGTTAGTTAATTGATTATTGTGTGTAATCATAATTAGTAAGAACAAATTAAAAGTTACTTAAAGTTTGAAGTTTACTTTAGATTCTATTCTCCTACTATTATTATAGTTGATTTCTAGTTGATAGCTACTGACTCACACTGAGTAAAACCTATACTGAGCTTCTCACTCCAGTTAACATAAAAACTACTAAAACATTCTAATATGTTTAGTTGTCTGACAGAAGGTCAATAGGCCATAAATATCTTTTGTTATTTATGCTGTAAGTTTTGAGAATTGATAAATATCCTTTAGAACGCAGGGGTCTAGTCTTGTGAGAGGCTTATCAGAAAATAAACTCTCTTGAAGCAAAAATTCAACCAAACCATGAAGACATATATGCAAAACATTTATAACATGTCTTGATGACACAAAATAAAATCAAAATATGTCTTATGACATTAATTTTTAAGCTGCAAACCCTATAGACCAATTTTTCTTATTGAAAGAAAACATTTTTTTTAAAAATAATTAAACTTAAACATTAACTACTTTAGATTTACTTTATCTAAAATTAACTAAGTTCTTATGTTTTATTTGTGGACTATTTATGCTCTTTACTTCATCTAAACAAGGCATCCATTTTTTCTCCTATTCAAATCACTATAGAGAAAACAATAAAAAATCAAAAAAGGGCTAAGTTTAAGATAAGAATTTAAACCAATATATGAAACCATTTTTTAACAAAATAATCTACAAACAAACCAAAATCCAGATGAACGTGTTTTAAATACAATTTAGTCAATAAATACATATCCTATTAAAATCAAATAAAAAATAAATAATTCATATAAAGTGACATGAAAACAATTAGATGATGTTCATTGAAGGTTTAAAAATTACTTTTATTTCATCATTTACACTTGAATATTTTTATGTATAAGCTGGAATTTGCATGAAAAATTGTTTGTTTTTCTGTGTCTGTAGTAGGTGTAGTTGACAGGATTCATTATAAAACATAAATATTTTAAAATACCCAGGACATCCAGCTAAAAGATCTCTGAAGTATGGACACCTTGCAGACAACAAAGCTCTATGAACAGGAAAGCAGGCCCCTCTAAATATCAAATCTACATCAGTGCAGTACTTGAAGTCATAAAGGGTGGAAAGGTCTTGTTTGAATGTAGCGGCTGGTGGTCTAGCTAATTCTGCCTGAACTGACAAATCTTTTAAGCTTGCTAATGCTTCATATTCTTCTAATAAAGCTGCAACCTTTAAACAAAACATATTATTATAATTTACTTTGTGTCTTACTTTAGCTAGTATACAATTTATAAGCAGAGCAGTGTCACAAACCATAAACTCTCTTCTCTGGCAAAAGACAATCAAGAAAAAATTAAACACATTTATAAAAATATTGTGATGAGCTTCAACTCTATGGTTCAGAGGTATGGGATGTTACCAGAGCTAATAATAACAAACTAATGATGATGGAAATGAACTATTTACGACAAAGTTGTGGTAAATCTAGACTTGAAAGGGTTAGAAATGAACAAATACATAAAGAAATGAATAAAAATATAAGGGAGGAGATGGAAAGAAGGCAATTAACAGGGTTAAAACTTGTAAATAGGATGGCTGAAAACAGGTATACCTGTTTTGAGTATCTTGAGTAAAAAAAGAGAGAACAGCCATGGAGAGCTTGGTATGATGGCGACGAAGGAATGTCTGCAAGAATCCTAGAAGAAGCATTACCATATGTAAAGAAGAAATTGTTTTGGGGTTTTGTTTTGAAAATCACACATTATACATGAAATACTGCAAGTACAATTCTTGGTACTATGCATCATGATTGTAAACTAATTCACAAATCTTGACATGAATATTTGGAAATATTCATGAAGTTAACAAAATTATTGATGAATACTTTTTCGATTATACCATAAGACGCATGTTTTGTCTACAACAGTGAATGATGTGTTGGTCCAGCAAATTATAGAAAAGGTTTTTAAAAACCATTATTTATGGGACAAAAATTTAACCTACTACAACAAGGAAGGGGTAGTTTTATTACTCAATTAATTTTAGCAATTACATTTTACACACCAAAGTACATTTAATATAGTCTAATATGCACAGTATGTAGTGCAGTCGATTTTTAGTTGAACTTGGTGAGCCTTTGCTTTCCTGGTTGACTGAAGATATTGCCAGCACACACATCCTATAATAAAAACTATGGTGGATTAGTATGGTTGATTTTGCCATTTGTATCCAAATTAATACAGATAATCCAAATTTTATGATTTCCAATAAAATTCCTGACCATATCTAAATTATTAAAATTCCATATAACACAAAAAAATTTCCTGATGCTAATAATTCCCATATAAATCCCAATATTCCCATTTTTCCTGATTGATGGCCACCTTTATAATTGTAAAAATATTCTGACAGCAATTCATTTGAACTTTATAGCTAATGTCTAGGTGAATTTATCAGGTAAATAAATTTATGACAAATTGAAACAACATTTAGATTATAATAAGTGGTCTTCATCAGTATTTTACGATTTCAATTGATTTATATTAACTACATATTAAAGTTTTGTTACACATCATCAATGAAAAATATCAATGAGAATAATAAATCCTTATATAAAAATCTATTAAAAAAGTTTTTGGCAGTTAGTTAGGCCAGAGATTGCCAGTTAGTTATGTGTTAACAATGGACACCTACATATGTAGGTTCAGTAATAATAACACTTGTGAACTCTAATCAAACTGTGTCTAGATTAATTAACTCCTCTCTTCTCTAGCTAATGAGTCAAGACAGTTAAGCCTATGGCCGCTTAGGTAGCTCATTATTTTTTTTTTTACATACAAAAATTAACATGTATCTATTGTCTACCAACATTTTGTCTATCAATCAAATAACAAATAGATCAAACATTACTATTGAATCTACAAAATTATATACCAAATAATTTTATGTAATCAATATCAAAGGTTATATAACGTTGATAAAATGTGAAATTACTCTAAAAAAATAATAATAATAATAATAAAAAACAAACTAAGCAGGCATACGTTTAATTATCTTGACTCATTAGCTAGAGAAGAGACAGGAGTTAATTAATCTAGACACAGTTTGATTAGAGTTCACAGGTATTTTTATTATGACTAAACTTACAAATGTTGAAATTCTTAAGATACTCGTCTTCACTTCTAATAGGAATATTTGTATACATTTGAGTATATTTTCCTACTCATCAGAAAAATGTACTCAAATGTTTGCTTGCATACATTGATGTCCATTGTTAATACAGAACTACTAGCTGACTAACTGCTATAACTAACTGATAATATCTTTTGTTGATTCCATCTTCGCGTGAGCTACTAATAATCACTTACAACTTTTTTTTAAAAAAATGTGCTACTATAGGCAAGTTAACACATTTTTTTAAAAAAAAGTTGTAAGTGATAATATCTGCCGATCCATCTGCCAAAAACTCTCTCAATCTGTCATTAAGTCTTCCAGATGGAGGCTTTTTTCTAGCCCTCTTCCTTAGGTTCTAGCCACTCCCAGGGATGCTTCAAGTTAGTCCGTATGGTCTAAAGATTCTATTGGATAAAAATGGGAAGTTTACAGTCGCTGCTTGAACACTTGGCGGAAGTATGGATATTTCCTAAAGTAATCAAATATGGTTTAGATGACTATGGTGGTGAGTTTCAGAAATTTATCATAGATGTTGAGAAACAATAGAAACTGTTTATCTTTTTCTATATTGGACTAACTCTGCTTTCCTGGTATAGAATTATAACAGAAATATTTACCTCCAATGGGCTCCAATCAGATATCACATCTCTTATTACACGCCCATGGTCACATGCCTTGGAAGACCTTCGTTTGCGTATAAACTTCTTTCTCAATGTTGCAAATCCTGTTACTTTAATTTTCTTTCTGTCCCTTAAACAAATAAATCAGTAAATAGTGGTTCATTTGTATACTTCAATCAATTTAAGTTGATTTTTAAATTAAACACAAATAATATAATTAACCATCTATGAAATTAAGTCTCCAAATATTTTCCTAGTTTTCAACATGTATAACAGTCACTCTTTTAATAATATGAAAGTTGGTTAACATGAATATGGATCAGTTGGTTAACAGAGCTAATTAACTAAATACCTTGAGTCAGCACTCTATATATTCAAAATTTACAAGTTTTTTTTGCTAAGTTTGGTCTTTTATTTTAACAGACATCTTAAACATTTAAAACCATTACAACAATTTAGACATACAGAAAATTCCATAAATAAGACTTTAAAACATTACTGAAAGTAAACATTTTAAAATTTGCACTAAATTCAGCCTTTATGAAAATAGTTTTCAAAGCATCAGAAACTTCAAAATTTATGAATGCTGAATTTAATTTATAGTTTGAACTGTTAACAAAATAGTTAATTCAAACTACAAACAGTTGAAAGTTTTATCAGTAACTTGATTTTGTGAATTAAAAACTAAGACACTTATTGGCTATTTGCATATACATGCACCACAATTACTAAGGTTATAAAGAATAATTTTTGTTAATATTTTGTAAAAAAAAATTAATTAAATATAGTTTTCTTGATAAATATTTATTTTAAAAACAGCTTTCATTGACAAGAATATACTGTGCAAATCTTTGAAATATCTGTGAATTTATAGATAGAGGCAAGTGCTGTTCATCATGCATAAAATATTTTAATTTTTTTCTCAAAAAGCCTAAACATATTTTTTAAAGGAATATATTGCCTATTCACATTTTAACATCATGTTACTTGGACAATTTTATGGCAAACAATTTTGATTCCTGATGTAACTATTTCTAAAACTATCTTCTATGTAAAGAATCTGATTCCAGCACTATCTCCTATGTAAATGAAGTAACAATTTAAGACATTTTTTAAACAATGAAGTAATGTTTAAAACAATTACTGTATGTACCCTCAATTATACTTTTAATTAATTTTTACATGTCTCTAAGCACCATAAATATTTATATTCTGAGACTCAAAGGATTTAAATAAAAGGTCAGTCCTTTAATTTATCAAATACATTATAGTTTTTAATACTGTGATATGTATTCTCTTAAACATTTCATATTTTTATTAATTTTACATATCAACTACTACTGTGTGCTTTAGTTCTTGAAGATGAAGACACTGTGGTCAGAAAAACCCTTTGAATTCATAATTCAAAATTATTCTTGTTATTGAGGCAGTTGTATTTAATAAATAAAATATAGTGTTCTTGTTTTAATGTCTTCGACTTGTTCACACACTCCTTATTATATATTTATATAAATATTCTTTATTTGTCCACTCAAGTTCAAATACATTCTTGTAACATAGGGATGACACAATGTTAATACAGTTTTTCCAATAATGAATGTATTAATTAAATTTAATAATGCATAATTTTAGTTTTATATGGGAGAAAAATGTTTCACAAAAGGGCCAAGGTATGCAATATAGTTATTTCGTCCTATTTTGCTTAAAATAAGTGATAACATATGATTTCATAAAACAGTTGATTTTATGTTGTAGATTATGTGGTAGAACAGCTGTTTTAATACATTGGTTGTTACTTTATTTATATTAATTGTAATGACTTAATAAAAAGTAACTAAAATAAAATTTGTCTTTCTTGATTTAAGTAGGAATTTACTTTCAAATTTGTTTGTTTATATTACTTGTTTTAAAAACAGTTTTCATTGACAAGAATATGCAGTACAAATAACCTGTGGATCTTGAAATGTCTGTGAATTTATATACTGCATGTAGGGTGAGTTTTGTTTAATCATACTGTCTGAAATTATTACCTAGCACAGTAGAGCAATGTATGTGCTTATTGTGAATGTATATCATATTATGAAATTACAATTTAAATTCTAGATGTAATCTCCCTACCCTAATCTACACAAAAGTAAATAAAAATCATTGTTATATAAGAAAACAAATTTATATTAATTCTGAACAAGAAAACATATCCAATTGGTATATTATTATAACATATTATTTTTTAAAGTAGATATATCTACTCAATACATGTTTTATGAAATAAATCAAATTATTTATATACTAAAAATAATATGAGTTAATTATTACATTTTTAAACTAATATTATTCCTTATTACAAGGATAAACTAAAACGCTATAGATTTAATGTTTGCCTTCCTAGGTAACCAAATGGGTTGTTTTGATTAAGAAGGCTATAGATAGAATAAGCGCATAGAAGAAACAATAATAGAGTACAATGGAATACAAAAGAAGCTTTCATATCTGAGACGCTTATTAGTTATCAGGTAAAGATGACCAATTTTATATATTTTAGATTGGCCCTTGCCCAACTTAACTTTTCCAGTGAGTGTATGTCTCATAATAGTTACCAACTACAAATGCATAAACAGTTAACTTTCGATTATTCTTTATGTCAAAATTTACTACTATTCACGGAAAAAGTTCAGTCAAATATTCATCTGTTATTATACAGGTTATAGACATTTATGTGATGACAAAAAGTTTCTATAAATACCTCAATCAAGCAGCATAAAAAAATCAATCCGTTATCACTAGGAACAAGAAACTTGTACAAAATCAAGAACCTACTTATTTATGAAACTCAAGCTATGCACTATGATGCAGTCAATAGTGCTGTCCAGCACTTACACGTTGCTGTAAACGTGCTTATGTCATTCGTTGAAAATACAAAAGCTTTCATTTCTAGATACATTGCAATTGAAAAAGTTGTAATCTTTCATAAAGAAAAATAAGTTAGGATGAAAACAGTAAAAATTACAGATTTTAATAGTTATATACACAAACACCTGTATATATGTATGTAAGTAGGTAGGTTGTATGTACACAAATTATTTTATTGTTAACAATATCCTCTCTAAACATTCACCTAACAACAATCTGTTCAGATGGTGTTGAAGGTGCCATGGGTGGGTGCTGTTGTGGATGTGTTTCTCCAGGTGGCGTAGATGCAGCAGCTCCCATTCTGTCTGTCATACGATCATCCCCAGACCAACAGCCGCGCTGTAAAGCACATGGGATCAACGCTCCAAATATATTCATTCCAACATCACCAGCATTGCTAAAAGACAAAAATATTTATAAGACTGTAAAGAAAGGAATTTAAATACTTAAGTATTTTAGGTTATCTTTAAAAATATGCAGTTTATACACCTAACTGACAACCATTAAAACTATAAAACTGTGGTTAATTTTGTTCTACCATTTATGTTATTTAAGTTACAGGGTATGTCCATTTCAAGTTACAGGGTACATTCATTTCAAGTGTTCTAATGATGCACTATAAAGTGTCTTCTTTATAACATGATATTTTTAAATATAAATTCTTACATGAATGTACAGTTCAATAAATATTAATGCGTTTACCTTTATTGCAACAATGATAGCAGCCATTTTTGTTTTTTGAAATATGTTCAGACTTTTGTATTTGTAGGGGTTGTTAGCTTGTTAGTGCATGTAACTTGAAAACACTGGGTTAATGAAACAATAGTCTAAATGAAATTGTGTCTAAAATAGTCAAAATATACCTAAAATGCTACTTTAAATTGACAAATATTTAAGGTATATTATATCAGGAAAAATTTTTTTGTCAGCAACACAGACAAGTCTTATCTAGCAACTTGCTTTCTGAGAGATTGATATGTTAGGCTTGTTCCAGTGAATTACACTTACTAGATGTTCTACTACTAATTTATATTTGCAGTTAATGTTGCTTTAGAACCAGGTTCAAAGGCTTAATGCGGTTTGGTTGCCGCTGGAACCCTGTGAGCAAATCGTAGAGCTGTAAAGTTCTTGTGTTCCTGGATCTGCTCGAAGTGATTTATCACGCTTATCTTTAGGTCTCTGTGTACCAGAGAGTTTTACAAATACCATGACGCCCTCACTATGGCTGTAACAGTTTATTTTGGAAACACATGATAACTCCTTCTCCTTCACGTTTAAATTATGCTGTAGAACAGGGAGTAATATTTTACTGTTATAAAATGTGTTACATTACTTTCAAACTCTGTGAATACGTGATATCCAGTTTACTACGCCACTAAATCCACTACTGTCCTTGCAATAGTTTTACCTTTTTTCTTGAAGAGGGTGAAGTTGATCGCCTGCACATGGTGCTCCCTGTCGACGGCCTGAAGCTAACCTTTTGGAATACTGGAGGCCTAAACCAATCCAAATTATTAGAACTAAAACATATTATTTTAACTTTTGACGCGGACATCTTTATAATTGTCGAAGCTGGTGCATGCATTGACAACACTGTGTTTTGCCAAGTCCCAGGATATTCCCTCGTAACTCTGAAAAGAGCAAGACCTGTTGCATCGGGAATTCTTGCCGGTGTGAAAAATACAGTCATTGCTGAACATCAAATTATACATGAAATGACCGACGACGATAAGTCAGAGATAATTCTTTTTAAGGTTTGGAAGCAGACAAAAATGTACAAAGTCTATGGACTTTACAATCCACCACTAAACAGACCAAGTCTTGAAGACAGCATTCTGGGTATTTGTGCAAACACAATCATCACGGGAGATTTCAACGCATCATTAAGATGGGGTTATGATAGATCAACCGCAGTAGGAAGATCTATAGAGGACTTCGTTCACGAAAACCACCTCCACGTCCAACACTGCGACCCAACGTTTCTTTCCTACATCGGCTCACTGACCAAACCAGATCTTACGCTGCTCCACCCTGATCTGATGACACGTACCAGCATAGAACTGAAAGACCCAGCTAGTGGCTGCGGACACCGTGTAATTAACATCACTGTAGCACAGACCCGGCGACCTGCAGCACCTAAGAGAAAACCAAGGTGGAACTTCAAGAAAGCCAACTGAACAAAGTTTAAATTGCTCTCTGATGACCTAATAACGGGGGATCTCATTACAGATTGCCCTGACAAATCCACAAAGGCCGTAGCATCCACTATACTTAAATGCGCCCAATCAACTGTGCCTCGAGGACAAGTGAAAAAACACCGACCTTTCTGGTCAGCGAGACTCTCCACCCTGAAAAAGAAACGAAATGACGCCAGGAAAGCTGCTGAAGTTGAAAAGACAGGAGATAGCTGTGTAGAAGTGCGACGAGCGCAAGCGGCCCTCCAACGGGAAATTAAACACAGCAAGCGACAAGCATACAGAACCTTTGTCAGCCGGTTGGACTATAAAAAAGATGGAATAAAAGCACATCGTTTCCTGTCAAGTTTAAACAATCAACAAGTAAATGCATCTGCAGAACATATAGTATACCACGGCAAACACATCCATGACCCCAAAAAGGTATAAAACGCTTTCTGCCAACACTACGCCAATGTTGGAAAATTAAAAATTCCTAAGCTCCAGAAAAATGAATTCCTAAAGTATCGACACACTACATGTCTTTCAGAGGAGGAAAATCAGGTCATGAACGGAAACTTCTCCCTTGCAGAACTAAGGGTAGCCCTATATACTCTAAAGCCAGGAAAATCAGCTGGGCCAGACTCCATATTCCCAGAGTTCCTGTTACATCTTGGGACATCCGCCCAGAAAACTCTCTTGAAGCTTATGAACCTAACTCTGAATAAATTCATCCCTGATCTGTGGCGCAAAGTGGAAATCATTCCTATCCTTAAAAAAGGAAAGCCTCCATGCGAAGTAAAAAGCTACAGACCCATTTCCCTCACGAGCTGCTGCTGCAAGCTAGCCAAGCGAATGATTGTCAATCGTCTGAGTCCCTTTCTAGAGAGGGCCGGTGCCCTGTCAGATGAGCAAGCTGCCTTTAGGAAACACTGTGGCACTATGGACCAAGTTGTAAAGCTCGTTCAAGCAGTGAAGGATGGCTTTCATAGAAAAATGTTGACTGTGACAGTCTTTGTAGACTTCAAGGAAGCCTATGACAGAATATGGAGGAAGCTTCTGTTGCACAAACTCCAAAAATTAGGAATAACTGGAAAACTCTTAGGATGGGTGAAGTCCTTTCTGGCACAGAGGCATATTCGAGTCCGTTTCCGAGACACAATTTCGTCATTTAAACGGCAAAGCAACGGCCGTTGAGTAAAGGGAGCAGTACTCAGCTGTATCCTTTTCAATATTATGATAAACGACCTCTTAAAAATAGTGAAAGAAGTACCGGGCATATCTACCTTACTTTTTGTGGACGACCTTGTCTTTTGGGCTTCAAGCGGGACTCCTTCGAACCTGGAAGAAATTATAAATCGAACCCTTAGCAGAGTTGCTGACTGGGCCAACTACAACCAAATGGTAGTTAGTGAGAAAAAGACTGTTTTCACTCTATTCACCCTTTCAACTGAGCCGCCAAATCTGAGGATCAAGTTAAACAACAAAACTTTAAACCATGAAGATAGTCCACGATATCTTGGCATCACGTTGGACAGGAAGCTAAACTTTGCAAATCATATTGAGGCAACAGCCGTAAAAGCCACCAACAGAAGCAAAGTGCTGAAGAGATTAACAGCAACTACATGGGGTGCTACCCAGGATGTTCTAACTTCAACGTACCGGACCTATGTACGACCAACAATGTAGTATGGAGGAGAGGTGCTCAACCTGGCCAGCTCAAATTGCCTAAAGAAGCTAGACAAGGTTCAAAATAATAACATGGAGCTCATAACTGGAGGAGCTAAATCGACTCCAATACTAGCTATGGAAATCCAAACAGGACTGGAACCCTTGGAAGTCAGAAGAGACAAATGTCTCTTAAAATTCTGGGAAAAAAATAAAAGAACAAAGAGAAAATTTTGGGAAACATATAAAGCTGCTACTTCCCGCCTCAGAACTCAGATTGCTCCAGTAAACAAAGTTCTACAGCTTGAACAAAAATATTCCTGATTGATTCACAATCAGCGATTTTGGCAGTTTCCTCTAATACGTCAACTGACTGCACCTTGACAGTGTCGTGCAGAGAAAAAATGCAACTATGCCAAGAGGCAGGCTTCAGAATTGAACTCCAGTGGATTCCCAGCCATGTTGGCACAACAGGGAACGAAAAAGCTGACAACCTCGCCAAGAGTGAGTGCCACTTACCACAGCCACAAATCAAAATATCACTGGGCTCTGCTTACACCAGGATTCACGCAGCAGCTAAGACATAATTGAAAACATCACAAGAAAACCTGGCTGTTGGAAAGAGATGGCAAGAACTTTGCAAAAACCCCATTCCAAAAGACCTGCCTCGACCTATCAGTGTTGCGCTTTTCCGTCTAACCACGGGACACGACTACCTTCAGGCGCACCTTCATCGCATTGGGTTGGCGGACACGGATCAGTGCCCCTTGTGCCAAACCGGAAAGATGGATGGAGACCACCTTCCTGCCTGCCCACAGCTCGAAGCATACAATAGCGACCCAAAAACCAGACTCTCCAAGCTCTACTGGTCTGCACGATGCCAAATGGTCGAGTTACCAAGGGCAGGCGTTGGATAAAATAAAGTAGTACCTTGAAATGTGGTTTAAGGCACCACCAGGCTAGAAGTAAACCCAGTGTCACCCTTGAATCAATTTAGCTACATTAAACTTCCCTCATGAGAGTACCATGGCCCATGCCATGGACTAAACACATTACTAGCACTTCCGTGAGGACACCATACCTACATGAGTCTAGTAAGCTCGTAAACCTTGACCTCCAGATATATCTCAAACATTTAAAAGTATAATATTTTGAGGGTGGCGGTAGGCGTTTATGTACGCTCTAATCCCCCTCGTGATTCATTGGTTTAATGTGAGGTTAGCCATTTAAAACATTTTTGTGTCGCTTGTCGGTTATTGTGCCAGTCTTTGTGAACATTTTGGTGTATTTATTTTTTTGTTCCATCATTGCTGTTAGATTAGGGACTGTGTTATCGTACTAATATTACTTGAAATGTGTTATAGTTTTTGTACAATGAATATAGACAATGAAGATGAATTATTGAAGAATGTCTACTTAGACAAATGTTGTTACAATACACATTCTCTAATAATTCATCCTCATTATCCATATTCATTGCACAAAAAGTAATAAACACTACTATAACACACTTCAAGTAACACTAATACGATAACACAGTATCTAATAGCAATGTTGAAAAAAGAAAGAAAATGCAATGAAATGTTCACAAAGACTGTCACAATAACCAGCAAGTGATTCAACGTTTTCCTGAAGTGAAAAACTAACACTACTGATCCAATGAATTGAGAGTGGGGCATACATGAACGTCTACTGCTGCGGGTTCATGTACGCTCTCCGCACTAGGTTCTGCACTATGTTCTAGGTAGTTGTTTTGAATTTTTGGTAAATATTAAACCTTTTTGCCATTGTGAACAAAAACAATTTTTTTAATAATCCTTTTAATGCGTAGAACACAAATATAAATTTTTATTCTGCAGAAAATATCTAAATGTAATTTTTTCACATTTTAGTTGTTAATCTCTAATGGCATGTATAGTGTGAACCGGGTGCACAGTATATACTGCGCACTGCACTACGTCTAGATTTTTGTGTTTTACATTGTTATTTGCTTGTTGATATTCATGTTCTACATATTAAAACGATTGTTAAAAAAAAAAAATTAACAATAAGACTTGTTAATTAGTAAAAAAATGACTAAGACTTGTCTTAGTAAAAAATGGCAATAAGACTTGAAATTTACCATATATAACTATGACGTATCCAGTCAGGATAAATTTGGTTGTAATTTTATACAACATTACTATATACCTATATTAAAATCTACTCATGAAGTATTCAGTCAGGATAGATTTGGATATAATTTTATACAACATAACTACATTAAAATATTAGTGGTTTATTGTATAAAATTACAACTCAATCTATCCTGTCCTGATACTTCATTCAGGTATATTTTAATATAGGTACATGGTAATGTTGTATAAAATTACAACCAAATCTAACATGACTGGATACTTCATATGTATATTTTAACATAAATATGTAGTAATGTTGCATAAAATTATAACCATGACTAGATACTCTATAGGTATAATTTAATATAGGTTTATATAGCTAATTTATATATAGCAATTCATAAAATTACAACCAAATCTATCCTAACTCGATTCTTTATAGGTATATTCATATCTAGATGTAGTAGCTACTGCAAGCCTAGATGAATTCTGTTTAAAACTAGGTTTTAAAATGTAGTATTTTTTAGTTTTAGCAGCCACCTGATATATATATTGAAAATTGATCAAAAACACAAAATAGGATTATATACAAAAATTTCAACTCAGAGAGTCATGTTTTATCAGTTTAAAGTTGGGTGAAAAATTCAGTGTGGAGCATAAAGTTGTGCATAGGCCGCGGCGTAATACAGTGATGTCACGCATACCTTGCATGTATAGATATTTGAGAAACGACATTTTGGTTTAATTTTTATGGTTCTTGTATATGTATATTTAAATACACTTATAAAGTCTCCAGTAATGGTAAAAATATAGTCTTAGTGACGTTGGTTTAAAATTTTTGTTTGTTTTTAAATTACTCGTTTTAATGTGTAGGAAACAAATATCAACTTTTTTCCGCAGATAATTCAAAGTTATTTTTTTTCACATTTTAAATATTAAGTTGTAAAGGCATGTAGGCCTATAGCGTGAACCGCGAGCGCAGTAGCTACAGCGCACTGCACTATGTCTAGATTTGTAATTTTATACAACATAACTATATACCTATGTTAAAATATACCTACGAAGTATCCAGTCAGGATATATTTGGTAATAATTTTATTCACATTACTATCTACCTGTATTAAAAGTATACCTACAAAGTATTCAGTCAGGAAAGATTTGGTTGTAATTTTGGTAAATATTTAGACTTATTGCCGATGCAGAAAATTACAACCAAATCTATCCTGACTGGATACTTTATAGGTATATTTTAATATAGGTAGATAGTAATGTTATATAAAATTATTACCAAATCCATCCTGACTGGATACTTCGTAGGTATACTTTAATATAGGTAGATAGTAATGTTGAATAAGATTATAACCAAATTTATCCTTGACTTGATACTTCACAGGTATATTTTAATATAGGTATATAGTAATGTTGTATAAAACTATAACCAAATCTATCCTGATTGAATACTTCGTAGGTATATTTCAATATAGGAAGATAGTAAAGTTGAATAAAATTATAACCAAATCTATCCTGACTGGATATTTTGTAGATACAGTAAAACCTGTCTTAGATGGACTCTGTGTTAGGCGGAATCCCATCTATCGCGGAAAACTTTAAAAGTCCCGACTGTCGCCTATTTAATTAACCAGTTAATAACCTTCATAAGCCGGAAACTGTCTAACGCGGAAGCGGAATATGCAAAAGGATGAGTGATATGTATTTACTACGTCTTAGTTCTGCATAAGCCGGAAAATCTGATCATATACATGCTGTAAAATATAAAGTTACAATGACTTCCGTTTAGATAAAATACAGTTTATAAAATATTTTTTTACCATAACAAAATTCACAGATAGGTCTGCTTAATTGTAACGGATCGTATTTATTTCTGAGAACTCTGTAACAACGTTAAGGATTGCTGATATGCACAAGATAACGCAATGGTATACAAACATCCATAATTTACGATAGGCTATGTGTCAGCACTCGTTTCCTTCAAGATAACGCAATGAATGGTTTAGAAACATCCAAGGCCAGACATACTGATTGACATATTGAAAGGTGAGATATCGCTTCATTCTAAAAGGCAAAAAACATGCGCAAATAAAAGAAAAAGAAAAAATTGAAGACGGACCAGTCGTAGAAAACAAAATAAAAACATTTGGTGAGGCTTTAATGAAAATTTGTGAGTTAGAAGTACGTATTAACAGCCCGGAAATGCGTCACCATTTGTTACAACTAAAAACAATAACTGAAACACAAGCAAGTAAAATTAACCTTTTAAAAAAAAGCCAATGGTAGATTTTTTTTAGCCTAATTGATTTTCTTTTATTTTTACGTAAGCCTACTATGTACAGTATTTAGCATAAATACAGTAAGAGGAAAAATATAGTTTTTAATAAATTGCATCATTAATTCATAAATTTTGTTGACAAGTGTATAAGTGGTTTAGTTTTATAGTTTTCTATTAAAAATGTTTAGTGGAGAAGGATAAAAGGATGCTGCATTAAAAGGTAAGATTTTTATTACGTAATGTAGGTTTTAAGATTTTCTGTAGTGTGCATAGCCAACGCCACCTAGAAAACAAGGTTTGCGAGTTGTGACGTCACAGGGCACAGGCTACGGGCTGTCATTAGGCAATCAAAATAACCAATAATACTGTTGAATGACGTTTATTTAGACGTTAAAATGTGATAGTTTTCTTGTGATTTAAATACACTTGCTTTATATGTTGAAGTGTTATCTCTGTATGAAATAAACAATCAGTACTTAATCGGAAATAAATAATTAAATTAAATACTGTATTAGAACAAATGTAGAAACGATGACAATTAATTGTCCGTTATCTATGTGGTGTTGGTACAGCGCCATACAGCTGATCAGGAGAAATAATAGTCTTATAGCTAAGAATTCCCACGGCCTACCCTCACCCCATTGCTAAAAATAGACTCGGCAAACGTTTTGTGATGGTATTACCAACATACAGTACACTACTACTGTATAGGCCGGAAACCTGTCTTAGACGGAAAAAAATGTCGGTCCCAATGGATTCCGGCTTTAACAGGTTTCACTGTATATTTAAGTGTAGGTATATAGTCATGTTGTATAAAATTATAACCAAAAGATAAATATTTAGATTTTAAGTTTAGTATTAAAATAAACTGTCTTTGTCGTAGAGCAGTGGGCCGTAGCTACTGCACAGCCGGTTCACGCTATACATGCTATTACAGACTAACATTAAAAATGTGCAGAAAAATCAACATTTTGTATTTCCCGCAAAAAAAAGTTAATATTAATGTTCTACACATTGACATGAGTAATAAAAAAAATAATATTTTTTTTTAACAATAACAATAAGACTAGTTTACGATATACATGCCATTACAATTTAACATTAAAAATGTGAAAAAAGTAACTTTCCATATTTTCCGCAGAATATTCGTGTTCTACACATAAAAACGAGTAATTTAAAAACAAACAAAAAATGTTTAAACCAACGTCATTAGGATTATATTTTTACCCCAGTTAGAATAGATTTGGTTTTAAATTTATACAGTACTATATACCTATATTAAAATATACCTAAAGAGTGTTCAGTCAAGATAGATTTGGTTATAATTATATGCATTACCTAAATGGTTAAATTAGGGTTAAAATGCTGAAGCTCGGCACCCTAAGATATTTTGGGAAATTGTTTAACACCACCAAATAGGACGATATCCACAAGAATTTTATTTTTATTGACAACGGAAAGTTATTTTTTTACAATTTAAAGTAGGGTAAAAAATTGAGCGCGGATGTAGAAGTTGTGAATAGGGGTGGAGTGACACAAAATGTTTTGTTACGTCACAGTGCTGCGCATAAGATTGTACGCATCGGCCCCGGTCACGCAACCTTACGTGTGTAGATATTTGAGAAACGTTTTGGTTTAATTTTTATACATATATTTAAGTATACTTATGAAGTCTCCAGTTAGGATAGATTTGGTTTTAAATTTATACAATACTGTATACCTATATTAAAATATACCTAAAAAGTGTCAAGTCGGGTTAGATTTGGTTTTAATTTTATACATTGAAATACAGTTGTAACATCACGAAGCATTTGTATCACTCCGCTCCTATTCACAACTTCTACATCCGCGCTGAATTTTTTACCCTACTTTAAATTGAAAAAAAGTAACTTTCCTATTTTAATAAAAATAAAATTCTTGTGAATATCGTCCTATTTGGTGGTGTTAAACAATTTCCCAAAATATTGTATGTCGCTGAGCTTCAGCATTTTTACCAAAATTAGAACCAAATCTATTCTAACTGGATAATTCATAGGTATATTTCAATATAGATATATAATATATATATTTCACCTTCCCTGGCAATAACAAAAATAATAGTTAGCAATACGGCTTCAGGACACGTTTTTGATTCATAAAGTTTAGATTGCTAAACCACCAATCAACATTATAGTTGTAACGTCACTGTATCCCTCCGCAGCCGATGCACAACGTAATGCTAAAAAATTTTTTTTGCAAAACCCTCCAAAAAACATGTTGTCTTCAAAGTTTCCAAGAAACATGTTATTGGTAATTTACATAGATTGGATTAAATTTTTATTGTAATATAATCTATTTGGAGGTATACGATAGGCTAAATGCCTAATGTACTACTTATATTATATGAACTTACTGTAGACCTATATGAAACTTTTAGAGTAGACGTGAAACCAAGAGAACTCGGTATGAGCTTTATTTAAAAATTTGACATACAGAAATTTTCTTTAAAAAGATTTATTTGTAAATTTTTAAGACAAAATTGTGAAATTAATTCATTTAGTATGACAATTCATTCTTATTAGAATTTTTGAATAGTAATACTTAACAAATTAGCCTATAAAATATTGCAATCAACTATTTTAATCCCGTAAGTTGTAAACATTATACAAAAACAAAATTAAAAAGTAATTACCTGGTGTATTCATGATTTTATTAACTTTTCTAAAAAACTAATTTCAAAATATCTGTATAACAAATCTCACAAACCATGTAAACACCCATTACCAGTGACCGCCATGTTTACATTTCAATAAGCCAAATATGTACTTGAAAATGAGAACAAATATATATATATATATTAAAATAATATTGTTTATTTAAAATAAATACACATTTAACCCGTTCAAACTTTTTCACTTAAATACAATTAAATTGTTTATATTGCACAAAAATATAAACATATCTATTAAAGTCTATAAGATCATAACTTCTGCTTACTACGTGAATTTGAACACTGCCTTTAAAATTCAAGACCCCTACCATAGTCACATTTTCATTCCTCAAAGGTGTAAATTAATATAATCATCATGGGAACCGCTCGCAACAAATAGTACCGTAAAACTATATTTATTTAACGTATCCAGACTTTAGATCTAAAGTCCAGATAGTTTAAAAGTTATTTAAATATTAACAAATATTTTTATTATGTTGAAGGAATATTATTGAAACTTCAAATATATATGCTTGTATTTAATGGATTGTATAACATATTTTAAAGTTAAAATAATAAATATCTACAACTTTAAGAAAATAATAATTTTAACTCTAAACAATAATAGAAAAACAGTTTATACATATTTTTTTACAATCCCTGAAGTCCTTATATTTTCAAAAATGTTATACACGTCTTCAATTTGGTTTTTCAAGTTACTATTTTATTATACTACATGTAGTAGTACAATGTATAACCAATATTTATTTTTTTCACTTTAACTTCAAATATTGTTAAAATTTATTTATCTTACAGATTGTAATGGAAGCAACCATAGATATAAAGAAACACAGCCACTTAAATACAAATTGATTGAATACAAAATATTGAAGACGTTTTCTTCTTTTTCTTCTCATTTTTCCAATTCTCAATTTGACCTACAGCTGTTTCATTGTATTAGAAGAAATTACCGAAATGGGTTTTCAAACTATTTTATCCAGAACTTTACCAGTTGCTCGTACAAATTTATTGTCTCAGACAAGAAATTCATCAGTAGTTGCTGGACCTCCAGCAATTAGAGCACCATTTGTTGTAAGTATGATGTAGATCCGTTAAGGCTCTTTCGAAACTTTTATATGAAGCCTAGGGATTGTTTTATTTTTTTAAACTATTTTAATCCTAGACATTTCTCCAAAAATTTCCCGAAAATTTTAATCTTTCAATTTGGTATGTCCTAAAAGTTTGAAGAATATTTTGCCCGTTTTCCAGGGTTTAGATAAATGAAATGTAATTTTTTACCGTTTTCATAATTAAATGATATTAGAAAAATTAATTTGTTTTAGCCATGTAAGCGATTTCGGCCAAAAATTTGGTAATTATTAATATCAGCGACTACCGCTCCGATCGGCGAGCGTTTTCCCCCCTGATCAATTTGACCTTGCTAAACTCGAATCTAAAGTTTTTTTGTAAAAATATAGGGTAAAAATGCAAAAGCTCGGCGCCATACGATATTTTGGGAAATGGTTTAACACCACCAAATAGGACGATATTTACAAGAATTTTTTTTTAATGGATCTCGGAAAGTTACTTTTTTTTCAATTTAAAGTAGCGTAAAAAATTCAGCGCGGATGTAGAAGTTGTGAATAGGCGCGGAGTGATACAAATGCTTCGTGATGTTACAACTGTATTTCAATGTATAAAATTAAAACCAAATCTAACCTGACTTGACATTTTTCGGTAAATTTTAATATAGGTATACAGTATTGTATAAATTTAAAACCAAATCTATCCTAACTGGAGAAGTTGTTTCTAAATATCTACACACGTAAGGCTGCGTGATGTACCGCGGACAATGCATACAACCTTATGCGCAGCACTTTGATGTAAGTATCAATCCGCGCCTATTCACAACTTCTACATCCGCACTGAATTTAATACCCTACTTTAAATTGAAAAAAAGTAACTTTCCTACTTCAATTTTAAAAAAAGTCTTGTGGATATCGTCCAATTTGGTGGTTGTGAACAATTTCCCAAAATATCGTATGGTGCCGAGCTACTGCATTTCAACCAAAAATAGTCTTAATGACGTTGGTGTTAAAATTTTTTGTTATTATATTACTCGTTTTAATGTGTAGAACACGAATATCAACTTTTTTCCATGGAAAATACAGAAAGTTACTTTTTTCACATTTTAAAAGTTAAGTTGTAATGGCATGTATAGCGTAAACGAGTCTGATTGATATTGTTGAATTTTTTTTTAATTACTCATTTTAATGTGTAGAACACTAAACTTTTTTCTGCAGAAAATACAAAAAGTTAATTTTTCTGCACATTTTAAATGTTAGTTTGTAATAGCATGTATAGCGTGAACCAGCAGCGCAGTAGCTACAGCGCACTGCACTACGTCAAAATCAGTTTATTTTAACACTAAACTTAAAATCTAGATATTTAAATTTTGGTTATAATTTTATACAACATTACTATATACCAATATTCAAATATACCTACGAAGTATCCAGTCAAGATAGATTTGTTAATAATTTTATTCAACTTTACTATCTACCTATATTAACATATACCTACAAAATATTGAGTCAGGGTAGATTTGGTTATAGTTTTATACAAAATTACTATATACCTATATTAAAATATACCTACAAAGTATCCAGTCAAAATAGATTTTGTAATAATTTTATTCAACTCTACTATCTACCTATATTGAAATATACCTACAAAGTATTGAGTCAGGATAGATTTGGTTATAGTTTTAATTACTATATACTAACATTAAATTTTACCTATGAATTGTAATTTCCTGCATTGGCAATAAGTTTAAATATTTGCCAAAATTACAACCAAATCTATCCTGACTGAATACTTCGTAGGTATACTTGAATACAGATAGATAGTAATGTTGAATAAAATTATTACCAAATCTATCCTGACTGGATACTTTGTAGGTATATAGTAATGTATAAAATTACAAATCTTGACATAGTGCAGTGAGCTGCAGGTTCGCACCCACGGGGGGGGGGGGGGTCTAAGAGGGCTGTAGCCCCCCCTCAAGAAAAAAAGAAGAAAAAAAGTTTATCTACTTAAGATTTTCATCACTATACCTGTATCCACCAGCACAGCAGAGCGCTCCTTTTCCACTCTTCGGAGAATCAAGACATACCTAAGAAACACGATGTCTGATAGTAGGCTAAATGGCTTAGCCAATCTTAATATCCACAGGGAAATTCCAGTTGACACAGACAGTGTATTATCCATACTGTAGAAGGCCAAAAGAAGACTCAATTTTGTTTTGTAAGACAGCTGATATAACAAGATTTTGTCAAAATAAAACATAAAATCTTATTTTATCTGCTGGGTTATATCATTCATTTCTATAGTCCCTACTCAAAACTTGCACTCAAAGAGCTAAAATAAACTTAAAGTAATGCCTTAAAATACCGGTTACTCTTACGAATTTTTAAAAAGTTTTCCGTTGGTTGGCCCAGGGTCTCCCGGTCAGCCCCCCCCCCATAATTATTTTCTGAGTGGGCCACTGGTGAGCTGTAGCTACTGCGCTACCGGTTCACGCTATAGGCCTACATGCCTTAACAATCTAACATTTAAAATGTGTAAAAAGTAACTTTCTATATATTCCGCAGAAAAAAAGTCGATATTCGTGTCCTACACATTAAAACGAGTAATATATTTTAAAAAAATTTTCAACACCAACGTCATTAAGACGATATTTTTACAATTTTTTTACTGTAAACACATATTTGCCTTTTTAAAAAATAACCTGACCTGACCTGACCTGTTTTTGTAGGTTAATAAGTATTTCCCCTTAAAAATATCTTCAGATTCGTGCTCAGTAAGGTTAAATCTATTAGGGAAAAATAATTTCGCTGACCAGAGTATTAGTAAGCATTAAAGTCAGGTCAAGTTAGGTTATTTTTTTAAAGTAAATATCTGTTTGCAGTAAAAAACTTCAGATTCGTGTTCAGCATGGTCAAAATTGACCAAGGTAATAAAAATTTTCCCAATCAGAGCGTGGTGATTATTAAGATCAGGAACTACCACTCCGATCTGCAAAATATTTTTTCCTGATAAATTTGACCTTGCTGACCACAAATCTGAAGTTTTTCTTATTGCAAACACATATTTACATTAAAAAAACCTAACCTAACCTGACCTGAGTTTAATGCTTACTAACGCTCCGATCGGCGAAATCTTTTATTTCTTGATAGATTTTACCTTGCTGAACACGAATCTAAAGATTTTATTAACGGCAAACACATATTAAACTAAGAAAATCAGGTCAGGTTAGGTTAGGTTATTATTTTTTTTTATGTTTGCATTAAAAAAAAAACTTTAGATTCGTGATCACAAGATCAAATTGATCAGGAAAAAAAAATTTCGCTGATCTTAATAATTACCCAGAGTACCCAGAGCAGTAGTCACTGATCTTGATAATTACAAACAAATTTTACCAGCCGCTGCAGAAACTCATAACGAATAGGAAAAAAACCACTTTTTCGCTGACGTCCAAAATTTTACGATTATAGAAAAAAAATTATTTTTTCCTGACGTCCTCCACGGCCATAAAAAATCTTACAAAATCAATGTTTTGCCTTGATTTGTTTACTACAGGAGGTTAATTTTTTTTATCACATTTTAGTTGGGACAACATTTTTGGCCGCGGTAGCAACAGCGCACTGTACTTCGTCTAGACATAAATATACCTACAATGACAATATTGGAAAGAACCCCAATACCACAAAAAATAAATAAAACCAGTTACTTAAGATTAAACCTTATGTACATTTCGATGACCATGTCATCATCATCAGAGGGTCTTACAAAATTACAATCTAGCAAACAAGAAGTTACAAACTAGAGTGATACCAATCGTTTTCTACGGTCGCTATATAGAGATGTGAGGTAAACTCTGCCCTCGACCAACAAATAACGATCGGCCATCTTGAACCAAATAGGTTATGTAAAAAAAGTACACTATAATAATACATATGTAATAAAAACCACAGCTAATAACATTAAATAAAATAAAACTAATTAAATTAATGAGTCGTATTTGGAAAAGGCTATTCAAGTAAAGTATATAAAGGTGAGTTAGGGATAGGCCCTTTATCTGCATTCATTAATTTACAATTTAATTTGACTATGAGGTCAAACATTAGACCTCATTTGAGTTCAGCTACTCATTATTTTACCAAGTTTAAATGTATCATAATTAAATCATGTCAATAATGTTTATGAAACCACTATAATTAATATTATTTGATTCCGTCTTCACATGAGCTACTAGGTTTTCACTAAAAACACTTGAACAATTATTAGTATGTTACACTTGTCTATAGGAGCATTTACTTTTTGTATTATTGAGGACGGCTGTGTTGAGAGATGTGCTCCATTGTCAACTCAGGCTGTATCCTACCTCTTGGTTGTTTTAGGTAAGGATGGAAGTAAAGGTGGGGTAGGTTAGGGATTTTAGGAATATTTGTAAAGAGTATTATAGGAGTTGCTTCTAGTAATGTCTGATTGTTTGTATTATTGGTTAGGAGTAAAGTGTAATCTATCCTAACAAAAGATATTTCTGTTTCAGGAAAAATTAGCGTTGGGTGGTTCAATGCTTCTCAGTACCCTTATTATTCCCACATACATTTTGGTTAATATTAAAAACTACAGGAATAGAAGTTCTGAATAATTACCATTTCTACTTGCAATAGGAATAGTTTAATGTATAAGTAAATCATGTATTACTTATGAATATTTAGAATACAATTTTCATTTTGCTTGAAATAAAATTTCTTAATCAATGTAAACAGTATTTTATTTACTTCCTAAATTGCAGTTTAAATGACATCGAGTTATGTATAGCCAAATGTATGATACGTTTTTAACTTGAGTGTTGGAATTTTCCAAAAAGTAATTTACAATAAGTGGTGGTTTTATTAATTACTTGTTTCTGCCACAGTTTTAATAGTAGTCATGGCTGCTGAGCAGAAAATAAAAGTAACCCATCTTTGCACTATAGATGGATGCAAAGATATTTTTTCAAATTTAATATTTTAAAATTTCATATATATTCATATGTTTTTATATTTATAAATATAAATTATGATGAAGATCCCCACCGAGCGATCAAAAATGTTCTGTCTCAGTAAGTTTTTACAAATTTTAAAAAGTTATAGTTTTGAAAGTCAAACTATTGTAAAAGTGATTAATGTTTTTTTATTGTTATATTGTTACGTATTTTTATGTTTTTCTTTATTGTTATTATTTTTTCAATATTATATTGTTTGTTATTCCTATTTTGTTATTTATTGTTATTGTATTATTACTTGTTATATTTATTTCTGTATTCTTTTTTTTTTGTTATACATCTTGTTTAATAGAAGTTGTATACAACATTTTGCTTGGCAATGATAACCAAAACTGGTTTTATTGCCTGGAAAAAAATATTTGCACTATTGCATGTATGTTACATTTTAGGCGAAGATAATTAGTTAAAAGTTACGAATTCGGATGGGAGTAAAGGTATCGAAGTATGTTTTTTTTGGAAAATGTTCATGGTGTTGTATAGAAAAAATGTAATTTTCTTGCATTTGGTACAAATGCAATAAGAAGGGTTAAGAATGCATATAATGCATTTGTTATGTGCATTTAAAATTTTTTTTTTAATTAAAAGTACATAAAAACTATTTCTAGTGGTTTTTGAGGATGCTGAGAATGAATATCGAGTTTATAAGTGGATACACCATTCAAAAATGCATTTTAAATTTTATAAGTCGATACACCATTCAAAAATGCATTTTTAATCCGTTTTATGCACTCCAAAAATGCATTTTTTATATTATGCATTTTAAATTTTGTTTATTAAAAGTATATAAAAACTATTTCTAGGGGTTTTTGAGGATGCTGAGAACGAATATCGAGTTTATAAGTCAATACACCTTTCGAAAATGCATTTTAAATTCGTTTTATGCACTTAAAAAAATTATTGTATTAAATAAAATATATTTTCTGGGTTTTTAAGAATGTTTAAAATGAATTCGATATTTAAAAGTTGGTATATACCAGTTCAGGAAGTAAAATTTAAGTCAAAATGATTCACATTTCATCGCAAATATTTTTATTACAATTTTTAAAAATTAATATTTTTAAAACCAATTTTTTATTCTAACCGATAAAAATGAAATTTAAATTTCCCAAATTTATATTTTTTTCTTCTACAAAATGAAAAATCTTTACTTTCATTCGAAGCACTTTTCTGTTCCCCCTACTCCCTAAAAAAAAACTTTTTTTTTTTTAAATACATTTATTATTTTTACTTTATAAAATTTTAAGCTTTTTCTATTTAACTGGGGAGCGCATATTAAAAAAAAAACCTAACCCTGTCCCAAGTCTGCCTAAAAGACGCTCTAGTTCAAAATATTAAAATGCAATCAATTTTTTTTTATTTAAATTTTTTTAATTTTAGTAATTTCTTTTTGACTTTTAATAATATTTTTCATACCTGAATCATTTATTTGTGTTTAAAAATAATTGTTTAATATTTCCATTCAAAATATGATTTTTTAGGAGGGAAAAATAACTAAATTCGTTATCATAATATGAATCATCACATTATTGAATTTTTTTATTTGAATAAACACTTTTCCCGAGATGTACTGTTTTTCGTCAAACTGTCGATATAGTGTTAACACGGTACAAAAATAGGATCTTGTATTCCCCCTTCCCCCCTATTAATAATGCAGTTTTTTCTTAAAGCTATATAAAATATAATTTTAAATAATTATAAATGCATTTATATATGGAAAAATTTATTTTTTTAAAAAAGCGCATGAGGAAATTTCATTAAAAAAATGTATTTCAAAAAAATTTGCTATATGAAAATGCATTAAGAAACATTTTATGTTTACTCTCGAGAATACGTATTTTAAAAAAAATGATAACTCAGAGACTGGTCTGCCTAAAAAACGGTTAAATTTCAATTTTGTGTTTATCCTCGAGAATGCATATTTTAAAAAAAAAACCTAACCTGGACAATGGTCTACCTAAAAACGGTTTAATACAAATTTCTTTTTTTTTTTTAAATGCATTTTTCCGGCGTAAAATAATCGTAAAGTCAATTTATTATGGGGGGGGGGGAAGTATACAAGACCTTTAGACCTACAAGACCTAGAGAAGAAAAAAATATAAATTTGGGAAATTTAAATTTCATTTTTATCGGTCAGAATAAAAAATTGGTTTTAAATATATTAATTTTTTTTAATTGTAATAAAAATATTTGCAATGAAATGTGAATCATTTTGATTTAAATAAAAATTCGAAAAGTAATTTTTTTTTTTTTTTTTTTTTTTTTTTTTTCTTTACAATATTAAAACTGGTCATTTCTGACCAACCATTAATTTACATTCGATAATTAGATTTTAGCTTTTATTACAAAGAATCCATTGATTTCTATTGTATCTTGTTTGATGTTGGAAGCCAACCGGCGTGAGGAAGAGTATTGTTGTCACTCTTGTCGTTCAACGAGTTCAAATGGTTTTGTCCTTTTGAGTCGTCTTGTCAGGTGGTTGTTGTCGAGAAGTCTCAGTGCCTCAGGATTTTCGTGTTGAGTGAGCCGATTTACGTGTTTGATGGCGTTCTGTTTTATGACTTCCTCGACCATGGGTACACCAAGATCGCAATGCAAGTCACTGTTACGCACATACCAAGGAGCGTTGGCGATGTTTCTTAGTACTTTGTTCTGGAAGCGTTGTATCCCTTGTATGTGACATTTGCTGGCACAGCCCCAAAGCTGTATACCATACGTCCAAACCGGTTTGAGGATTTGGTTATATACCAATAGCTTGTTGTATATTGATACCCGTGAATTTCGACCGAGTAGCCAATACATTTGCCTGTAGCGAGTCTGGAGTTCTGTGAGTTTTATTTTGACATGCTCGACCCATTTGGCTTTTGCATCAAGATTCATGCCGAGATATTTAGCTGAATCATGATATGGGATAACACTTCCATTCATTTCGAGCCTCTGAGGGTTTTGAAAAGTAATGACAAAAATATTACTTTAACTTTTTAACTATGTTAAAACCAGTTCAAGAGACATCCAACGAGTTAAAACCTGGTAAAATATAAAATCTTCCGTGCGAAAGCACGGAGAATATTTAGGCAAAGTAAATGAGAATCATAGTCGCAGTACATTGGCACAATTACAGGAACTACAGCTCCATCCACAGTATGGAAGAAATTTACGATCAGTCTGTGGCATTTCCGTTCCGATGCCATTAAGGCATCCGAAAAGAGTTATGACCACGGACTGTGAGGAAATTGCCAATGTGCTAGCATAATCGTTCTCAAAACATTCTTCACATACAAGGATGCTTTCCAGGTGTACAAACGTAAACAGGAAGCCTTACCTTTCACCGTTGGAGTGTCTGGGGATTCTTGTTTGAATATCCATTTCTCTATCGACGAACTAGAGTCAGCTCTCTCGTCAACGGGTCCAGGCCCGGATGATATTGTATACTCCATGATTAAAAATCTACCACCGTCAGCAAAACTAGTTCTCCTTCGAATATACAACAGTATATTTGGGGAGCACGGTTTTCCCGATGCATGGTTAGAAGCGACAATAATTCCTCTTCTAAAACAAGGAAAGGACAAAACTAATCCCAGTAGTTACATACCCATCTCTCTGACCAGCTGCCTATACAAACTACTGGAGAAGATGGTCAACCGTCGTCTTGTCTGGTATCTAGAAACAAGCAAACTTCTTTCTAACGTTCAGTGTGGTTCCAGACAAGGACGTTCATCAGTTGACCAATTGGTTTTGTTTGAGTCAGCTATACAGAATGCCTTCATCTTACGACAAACACTGGTAGCGGTTTTCTTTGACCTTGAGAAGGCATATGACATGGCATAGAGAAGAGGAATTTTGAACGTATTGAAATCATGGGGTATACAAGGTAACATTCTTGCTTTTATACAAAATTATTTGAACAACAGGACTTTTCGTGTACGTCTAGGAGGCATATATTCTGATCGTTGCGAACTAGAGAATGGTGTACCACAGGGTGGCGTTTTGAGTGTGATGCTGTTTGCCGTTGCCATTAACAGCGTCACTTCAAACGTACAGTCACCGGTTCACTGTTCCCTGTTTGTAGACGATTTTTGTATATATGTGGCTGCTAGAAGTATGGCAACAGCGGAAAGATCCTTACAATTAGTCATTAATAAATTGCAAGAATGGACCAAATCTACGGGCTCCAAGTTTTCGGCTTCGAAGACCCAGTGTATAGCACTTAGTCGTCGCAGGCAACACCAGGAACCTATTCTTTATCTTGATGGTACGCGGCTTCAGACCGCGGATAATGTGAGATTTTTGGGTCTTTTATTGGATAAAAGACTTTCATGGAATCCGCATGTGCGTGATTTGAGGTCCCGGTGCAGCAAGATATTGGATATGTTGAGAGTTCTAAATGGTACAAATTGGGGAGCAGACAGAACCTGTATGCTCCGTTTCTATCGCGCCGTTGTAAGATTGCGCATAGATTACGGCTGTATAGCCTATTCATCTGCTCGACCTACGGTTCTGAACCTTCTGGATTCAATACATCACGCTGGCCTTAGACTTTCTACTAGTGCTTTTAGATCAAGCCCAATCTCCAGCCTTCTAGTTGAAGCTGGAGAACCATCTCTCTCAATGCGACGTCAAATGCTACAAATTTCATATTACACTGGTCTTCGAAGTAAACCTAAACATCCGGCATTCAAAGCAGTTTTTGATAACTACCTCGAGGATCGTTACAATGTGCGTCAACGTTCAACTGCTCCCTTCGGAATAAGAACGTTGCGCATTTTTAGCAATTTAAATTTAGAACATCCACCTATATTCGAACGAACATCATGCTACATCCCTCTATGGATAATACAAAAGCCAAAATGTGACTTCTCATTGTCCAGGTACCTGAAACACTATACTCCTGACGTTATTTATCGTCAGGAGTTTTTGCAGATCCAACCAACTCACCAACATACTGTGACTATATTCACAGACGGCTCAAAACTGGACAATGGGATAGGTTGTGCATTTTATATGGAAGGACAAACTTTCACTTACGGATTACCCTCAGCCTGTAGCGTTTTTACTGCAGAACTTTATGCAATTTTCCAAGCTTTAAGATCAATTCCGTCTGCAAAATCTAAATATCTTGTGTGTTGTGATTCCAAAAGTGCTCTCCAGGCCATTCAGGAAATGTACACTAAGAACCCTTTAGTTGGAGACATCTTGTGCTCTATACACAGGCTCCAATTACGAGGTGTCATTTCTCTGGGTGCCTGGTCACTGTGGAATATTCGGAAACACTATAGCAGATGAAGGTGCAAAATTAGCTACAAGTATGTTGCCATCCACACAGCGTGTGATGGCATCAGATTTTGTATGCAAAGTTAAATCTACACTATTCTCTGTTTGGAATGAAGAATGGCAAAATGTAAAGAGAAACGAGCTGAGGGACATCAAAAATACCGTCCGACCATGGAGGACATCTGTTCGTTCGAATCGTAGGGAGGAAGTGGTGGTAACTCGACTTCGCATCGGCCACTCTTTGTTAACGCATGGATGGTTGATGAGACATGACGATCCCCCACTTTGTCCGTTTTGTAAAAGTACCATCACAATCAAGCACATTCTGCTTGATTGTGATGAGTTGATAAATTTGTATATTCGTTACAATCTTTGAGGTAGTTTAAAGGTGGTTTTAAGGGACGATGTCACGGCTATCGACCGTGTCCTCGCTTTCTTACGCCACCTTAATCTATTTAAGAATATTTAAATTTTGTATCATTTTAGGTTCTTTAGTTTTAGATAATTACAATTAGTTTTAAACATTTATTTTATTTTATTTTGATTAGTTTTATTTATGTAATATTTATTTTTTAAAACTTAACTTTAGTTAGGCGATGATAACCTCAATAGGTTTTTCGCCTGGAAAAAAATAAATAAATAAAAAAAAATAATAAAATAAAATTTATGATTACACGATTTCCCTGTAGGAAAAATTGTACCTTATAATGTAGATATTTTAAAACATGGTGTATATATTTTGTGGTGCATTTTTAAGCTTTCAGGAAAAATTTTAAGACTTTTTAAATATATTAAAACACACTTCTTTAAGTTTCATTTACATCCTGAACTGGTATACCAACTTTTAAATATCAAATTCATTTTAAACCCCCGAAAATAATATTTTATTTTCTTTAATAGAAAAAACAATTTTTTTTGAAGTGCATAAAAAAAACGCATTTAAAATGCATTTTCAAATGGTGTATCGACTTATAAACTCGATATCCGTTCTCAGCATCCTCAAAAACCCCTAGAAATAGTTTTTATGTACTTTTAATTAAAAAAATTTGCATTTTTAACACTTTTTATTACATTTGTACCAAATGCAAGAAAATTACATTTTTTCTATACAACACCACGAACATTTTGCAAAAAATCCCGCTTCGATACCTTTACTCCCAACTGGATTCGTAACTTTCAAAAAAAATTAGCTATTTTTCCTCAACTATTTTATTTTGATTAAAAAGTACATAAATTGATTGTCTATATATCAATACTGTAAATTGGTCATCTACAGTATATATATTTTGAATTATTATAACATATTAATTATATATAATTATGTTTTTTTTTTAATGTTGTTTGATTTATAACTAATATTTTAAATTTAGAGATACAGAGATACGAAATTATTTAATTTAATAATAAAAGGAGTAGTGGTCATTGACTCAACGATTCTTGTCTCTATGTCTGGTAACAAGGCAAGGGCTTGACTTTAATAAATGTACAAAGAATAGCCTCGTAAAATGGGCTAAGTTATACTATCATTTAATTTTGTGATTTATTTTATTTCATTGCCTGTAAATAAAAATGAAGTTCTGAAGGATAAAATGAAGAAAATTGTATTATTATTATTATTGTAAATAAAATTTTAATGTTTACTAAAAATATTACAATTAAGTTTGTCAACAGTTTTTTTTTTTTATAACCGTTTTCTATTACAATTTGATAAATTATGTTTGTTTCTCTTATTTTATTTTCTTCATTCATAGGGATTTTATGCATTCTGTATAATAAGTTATATAAAGCAGCCATTTTTTGGTTATATGGATGATTAGAGTTATTTGTTATAATTTGGTTTGTTTTGTTGGCTTACGGTATATCATATAATCAAATTCTTCATTTTTTCTTATTATTGTTAAATCTAGAAAATTTATTTTATTTGTTTCCATTTCATAAGTAAATTCAATTTTATTTATTTTATCCGAAATATTTGTTAAATCTATAATATTGTTATTCGATATATACATACCATTATCTACATATCTAAACCAATAACCATTTTTATCATATATTTTTATATTTTATTTTATTATCTATTTGTAAAAATATTTCAGTTTATATATTTGATAGGTGGAAGCTCATAGCAAGACCATCTTGTTTATAAATTTGATCATTGTATGAAAAATAATTTTGATTTACTATTATTTTCAGTGTATTTAAAATTTTGAATGCTAATTTTTTATCTTTCTCATGTTCTTATTTAGATTTTATAATTTTGAGAGTTTTTTTTTATAGGTATGTTTGTATACATATTTTTTATATCTAATGGTATTAATTATGTATCATTATCAATTTTGATTACATTTGGTTTTTCAATAAGATCAATAGAATTTTTTATATTATAATAATTAATTAGTTTAGTTTTATGTAATTTAACAAGTCCATTCAATATTGGAAGTTTCGGATTATCATATATATATATATATATATATATATATATATATATATATTCTAGATATTTAAAATTATCCATTGTTTTTCCGTTGCACTGACTTTATGAAGCTAATAAATCACTAATTTTGAGTAATTTTCAAATCAGACTTTCAACAAATCCCAGACCCAACTAACAAATACCTTATTACAATAAAAAACTTAATAGTCACTCACCGTAACACCCTAAACTATAACAATAAATTAAAATACCACACAAGATTATACCCATTTAAACCATGCGCACCCGTATTATCAGGGATACCTAAAATCCATAAACCAAACACACCATTTAGACCACTAATAAATTTCACAACAGCACCATCTTACATAATCGCAAAAATCCTAGACAAAATCCTAAGGGCTAAAATACACATCAACAACACATACAATATAAAAAATGGATACGAATTAATTAATAAAATAAAAACGATAAAAACAAACAGCAACACAAAAATAATAAGTTATGACATAACTAACATGTACCCTAGTATCCCAATAGAAGAAACCATAGAAATAATAAAAAACAAACTGATACACAATAACGAAAAAAGAAACATAATAGATAGTATCATTACGTTAACCAAACACATATGTAACCAAAATTACTTCCAATTTAACAATAAATATTATAAACAAACAACAGGACTCCCCATGGGTTCACCCATTTCATCTGTCATGTCAGAAATATATTTACAACACTTTGAACAAATAATAATTAAACCTATAATAAACACACACAATATCTTACTATGGACAAGATATGTAGACGATATACTTGTAATATACCAACCTACCATTCACAACGAACACCTCATAATATTAAACAAACTAAATACATACAACGAAAACATACAATTCACCGTTGAAACAGAAATAAATAGAACAATCAACTTCCTCGACATTACTTTAAATATAAATGATAATAAAATAGAAACTACAGTATACAGGAAACCTACTTCCAACAACACCACAATACACTACAAATCTAACCACCCCTGGACACACAAAATTAACACTTACAGTAACATGATAAATAAAGCAATAAAATACACACAGGATAACAAACAAAAATTAAATGAAGAATTAGATAACATTACAAAAATAGCAATAGAAAATGGATACAACAAACACATTATAAAAAATATATACAATAAATTCACAAAAAAACCTAACCTCAACACAACACTACAACCGGAACACGAAAACAATAAAAATAAAAAAATCTACCTAAAATATAAATATACCAATAACAAAATAGAAAAAATAACAAATATATACAACAAAGAATACTACACTCCAACTTACAAACCAAACAACAAAATAATAAAATATCTTAGTAACAAAAACCACATAACAAATTCAGAAAATCATAACCTATCAGGAATCTACAAAATCACTTGCAACAACTGTAACGCTTTTTACATAGGAAAAACATCCAGAACGTTTAAAATAAGATTTGAAGAACATTATAGAGCATTCAAAAATAAAAATTCTAAAGTATCAAATGTTGCAGCACACCTAATTTCCCATAAACACGAAATTACAAATTACGAAAATAACCTAACCATACTGGAAATAAATAACAACCCAATAGAACTAAACTCACTAGAAAAATACCACATTTATAAAAACATACACAACAACTTAATGAATTTACAAACAACATATACAGAAGACATACTATACAGAAACCTCATACACACAGATCAAGAAATAGTGCGCGTAACTTCTACAAACACCGGCTTCACGGACGTAGCATCCACAGCAGAGAACAATCAGTGATTCGACAATGGTCAAAGACCGAAAGGTGCCTCATCACTCAAGGTAAAATATATATATATATATATATATATATATATATATATATATATATATATATATATATACACTATTTAGTAGGAATATACTGTGGTTGAATTTAATAATAAATAGACAAAAACCTCTTAACCACAAACTTTCTTTATTTTATTCTTATGTACATTTCAGTTACCAAGTAACCATCCTCAGAGGGATAACATACAAAGACTGATTATTTAGCTACAAAAATACCTTACTTATAATCTACGGAACTACTTACCCCCCTCCGACTGCCACAGCCCCACCTCTTAACCAAGGCGTAGCCACGCCCATCTTGAAAACAAGATATCCAACATCAACTTAATAAAATATAAATTAATAATGCAATGAATTCTAAATTTTAAGAATTTTTGGAAAAATAACCAACAGAAAGTTTAATTTAAAAATCATAATCCTATTTAACAAGTGAATATAAAATTGAATGAGGAATAGGACCTCTATCAGAATTTAATAAACTCTCAGATTTATGTATACTAATGTATAAACTTTTGAAACTATTTAACAATTTATTAGTCCTAACATTATTAACATCTAGATTGTGATTGGTCTCTAAAATATGGGCAGCAATACTAGACTTATCAAACCTTTGGTATTTAATATCCCTAATATGTTCCTTAAATCTATTTATTACTTTTCGTCTTATCTGCTTAATATACATTTTATCACAATATTTACAATTAACTTGGTAAATCCCTCGTTTTCATTAAGCGAGTGTTGGCTTATTTTTGCCAACACCTTAAAAATGTTAACAATACTTTTTATTTGTCTTCACTTTATATCATCTTTTCTACCTAAATTAACTTAATATCTTCTTTTCTCTTCTAAAAAATTAATATTGTAATTTTAGTGGTAATTCTTTATCCCATTTAACCCTTTCTTTTAATCATTTACTATCAAAATTTATTTAAACTTTTTCTTCATTTACATTTAAAATAAAAAATTCTAAGAAAAATAATTTGTAATTATATTTAATGAAATTGTTATTTTATTCTTGTTCTATTTAACCCTTTAATACCAAAACAAAATTTACTTCATTTTCTAAATAAAACTTTCTCTATTTTCTAAAATTCTCTTTTAATCCCCTTGAAATAAACAATCTCTTCATTTGATTATGAAAATTATGAAGTTTTGATTTTAAACTTTTGTACAAAATAAACAACTAATCTTTCAAATCTAAATTTATCTTTATCTTTATCTGGATATCTTTCCAGAACTCCTTTCAAAAACAATGTAATAATATTTTCTATTTCTCTAAGTAATTCAAACAAATATGTCTTATCTCTAAATCTGAAATTCTTAAACCAAGTTTGATTCACTAGACCCACATAATCTTTTCCAAAATATTTACTTCAAATTATCTTTTCTTCAGTTAACATTTAACATAATTTAATTTTAATCAAAGAATTTTTTCAAAAATATTTTGTCCCCTTTTTTCTACTTAACTACCCTTTAACTTATTTTCAAATAATTTTGTAAACCATTTTATCCCTTTTAATTTTAATTAATTCTCAAATAATCAATTTTAACTTTTTACCTTTAGTCTAAATTACTATGAAAAGAAACATTTACATTTAAATAGGCCATACTAGTTGGCTCCTTTGACACAAAGTTCATAACAAATTATCTTAACTAATTTTTACATTCCATTTATTTTTCTTTATTTATTAATAAAAAACCTTTAATTTCTAACTTTGATTTAATTTCTTTCTGTTCTAATCAATTTATAAATTTCTGTATTCAAATTTCCAAGTTACCACAAATTATTTTTATTTCCAGACTATAAAACTTGTTAGGTAAAGTCCTCCATTTTGTGATTGGACATACCCCCACTGAATACTACCCCCTCTAATTTATGTATTAAACAAAGCCACTGCTTGATATTTTTGTATCTTTAAAAGGAAAATTTATCTAAGTTTAATTCTTTGAAATCGCAATGATCCCCAAAGATTTTCAATAAAAAATGTTAATTTAGTTGAAAAAGAGAGAAGCTAAATCTCACCTTTCCATTCTTAATCTCCCCTCTGGCTAGATAGGTTGACTCCATCTTCTCCCTCTCTCCTTTCTTGGCCATTTTGATGTGAACTCATTCAACAAGCCGGCGTCACTCCCGCTGGCTTCTCTTTGGATAGCATCCAGGGTCGAACAAAGCATCCCCTCCTTCCGCGCGACATCTTGAGTCCTTTCTGCGTTGGCTTGACGAATTCCATATCCAGCTTTAATAAAATTAAAATTTTGCTCTCACTCTCCGTCTTTAAATTTTTATTGTTTTACTCATTACATAAATTTCACTGTTCATTCTAAAAAGAAAAATGTTTGTTTAAAATGAATTTTAATCGGATCACTTTTTTTAAAATTTTAAAGCACTTTCTACAGCAAACACCCAAAATCCTCGAGGGCGCTACGACATTGATGTTAAATTTGGAAACCACTTTTGGAAGAGTTTCCTCCCCAAAAGGGTTTAAAAGACACACGAGACTACATAACAGGGATTTCACACCGAGCTTTTAGCCCTGCATATTTTCGTTTTACTTTTCGATTTGCAACCTATAAAAGTGTTGCAAAACGGAGAGCCCCGGTAACACGTCTTTACTGCTTGAAGTCCAAAGTAACGCTACCCTCTCCTGGTCGATTTTTAGTAATCGTCGCCGAGCATTTTTCCTCGCTTCCTGTTTTCAACCAATGGCGAGGCTTCAAAAATGATGTAATTTCGGTCATGTGATGTGGTCGTCATTTCCAGTTTATAATTCCCCTGTGTGACTTTCTGTTTCAAACCGATTGATATTTATGCCTGTTTTCTTAATGATCGTCTAACTCTTTCATCTTGCTTTGTCTTGATTTCTGCTGCTAGGCATCCTCTTCTTTTGAAATTCTGCATCCCCTCGAATGTCGTTGGTGTTTCTAGGTTGATTTTGACCTATTCTTCCTTTCGCAATATATGTAAAGTATCAAATTAAAAAACATAAAAACCCCTCACCCTGCTAATGGCTTTGTGTCTTTTGTTTTATACCCTTTACTTAAATCTACCACAACCCTAAGGTCTCTTTATATTGTTTTCCCCCACCTAACTTGGCTTACATAACCCATCCAAAATATCTGAAATTTCCTTATTATTGCAACGATAATCTGTGACATGTAATTGCCCGTTGCAGGCTACGCCTTAGTTAAGAGGTTAAGAGCTGCGGCAGTCAGAGTGGGAGTAAGTAGTTCCGTAGATTATAAATAAGGTATTTTTGTAGCGTTAATCAGTCTTTGTATGCTATTCCTCTGAGGATGGTTACTTGGTAACTGAAATGTACATAAGGGTAAAATAAAGAAAGTTTGTGGTTTAAGAGGTTTTTGTATATTTATTATCATTTATATAGTTGCTAATATTAATTGTCATTTTAAGGCCTTTTTGTACTTTTTTTATTATGTGTACATTTTTTAATGTGGGAATGTGTGTTTGTTTTTGATGGAGTGTGTAGCTAAGTTTGAGTTATAAATTTCAGGTTTGATGTATCCATTGAGGTGTTCTTGATATCTGTCTTTTAATTTCTTTTTTGTTTGGCCTATGTTTATTTTATTACAGTCTGGGCATTCGATTTTGTATATTCCGTTATTAAGTGTAGGACATATTTTTTCTGGTTGGTTTATTTTATTGATTATGTATCCTGTGTTTTTGTAAACTATGTTAATATTATTATTTTATAGTGTGTTAGTTATTCCTTTTATGTTGTACCCTGTATATGTGAATGTGGCCCATTTTGTTGTTTGTAGTTCGATTTTAGGTTTTTTAAATTTATTTAATATTTTCAATTCTAATTTATCTATAGTTTTTTATTGTATCCATTTTTTGGGCTATTTGATATATTATTTGTTTTTCTTTGGCTTTTTCTTCATTTTTTAGAGGTAGTTTTAGCATTCTGTATAAGAGTGACTTGTAAGCAGCCATTTTATATTGTGGGGGATGGTTAGAGTAGTTTGGTATTGTAATAATGGTTTATGTGGGTTTCCTATAATTGAGTATTCAATGTTACTTGTATTTCTGGTTATTGTTAGGTCTAGATAGTTTATTTTATTGTTTATTTCTTCCTCCACGGTGAATTTTATGTTAGGGTGTAAGTTGTTGATTTCATTTAGGATGATATTATTATCGAGATGTATAATCTATCGTCAACATATCGTATCCAATGTATGTTGGGGTCATGTGTTTTTATGGTTTGTGTGATTAATTCATCAAGGTTTTGGAGGTAAATTCCTGATATTATACTTGAGAGGGGTGATCCCATTGCTAAGCCATCTATTTGTTTATATATATTATTATTAAATGTGAAATAGTTTTGGTTTAGTATGGTCTTTAGGCATTTTGTAATTTGGTTTGTGTATTTGGGGTTGGTTTTAGGATCAGTTAATTTGTTTATTATTTGGATGGTTGAGTACACGTTTGTGATATCAAATGATATAAATTTGGTGTTTTCTATTATGTTTATTGTTTTTAGTATTTCGGTTAATTTAATTGAGTTTTTTATGGTGTATTTATTTTCCAGTTTAAGTTTGTGTTTTAGCTTATTGGAAATTATTTGTGATATTTTATAGACAGGTGCATTTTTAAAATTGATTAGGCTTCTTATGAGATTGTTGATTTTATGTATTTTAATGAGGGCGTTCATTTTGGGGGGATTTGGATTGTCTATTGTGTATTGGTAAGGGTTTTTTTGGCTGAATAAATTGTCATTGTTTTTAGCTAATTTAATGATTTTGTTTTGGTATTTTTTAGTGGGGTCTTTGTTTAATTTTATGCAATTGTTTGATTTTATGAATTCTGTTTTTTTGTTATATTCTGTTTTTGATATGATTACTGTAGTGTTGCTTTTGTTGCAATTATTTCATTTTTAAATAGTTTTTGTTTCAATTTGTTTATTTGTATTTTATTTTTGATGTGATTTCTTTTTTCGATTTTTTTGTTGATGATTTTGTGTGATGCTGTGTTTCTAATGTTATCTTGATTTTTGTAATTTATAAGGTTTATTGCCAGTACTGTTTCTACTATGAGGTTTTCTATTGTGCTTTATAATTTTGGTTTGATGATGGTTTTTGTACTATTTTCAAATATCTTTACTTCTCCTTTGGGGAAACTCGTTTTTGTAAGGTTTATAATATATATATATATATAATTAGTTTTTCTAAATGGGTTTTAAAGTATTTAGAAACCTAGCTTTTTTCACTTACACTTTTTAAAAAATGTTTTAACTTGCCTATATTTTTTAAAAAGTGTAAGTGATTACTAGTAGCTCACGCGAAGATGGAATCAACAAATGCTAGCTTTTTTATTACATAAATGAAAGACAAGAGTAAAAAAATAGTTTTGTAAAGAAATGTTCAAACTTCAATGATTATAATTTGGCTTTTTAAAATCTCTATTATAATTCCTAGTTTAAATATCGTACTTTATAGGGTGCTATTCCAAAGCAATAACTCTAATATTTAAACAATTTTTATTTTTAATTAAATTTTCATAAAATATTTTAAAAAATAAAAATTTAACAGATTTAGAAAAGTATAGGTGTTTTAAAGTTAAATAACTTTTTAGTTTAGAATGAGTGTTGCTAATGATATTAAAAATTGAAATATTTATGTATAAAAATGTTATGTTGGTTTGTGTGCGCCTTATAAACTCAAAACATTCTGTACCGATTGACGTCAAATTTTGACATGGTATACAACCTGCTTCACAGATTATTTTTGTCTATTTTTCTTGTCAGTAACACACCCACAGCTTTTTTAATGGTCAGCTATGTAGCAGCAACCAGGCCATCAGCTGCAAGCGAGGGGATTACTTACCATGCTAACTTTTGACAACCACAGCTATATGGGAAACATTTTATGTTCCGAGTCACATTGTCTATTAACAAAAATATATCTATTTGCATCCTATTTAGATTCCTATAGAATCTGAATCGGTTATTCACCCTAATTATGGTACCTATGTGTGATCATATGTCATAATAAACCTCCACCGTTTGCCAAATCGTAAGTACAGGCTATTTAGGAATGCCACCACTCACCCAAGCTGTAACTGTTTCATTTGGTGTGAATTTGCTTCATAAACATAGTTGCAACTGTTGTGATCTACAATCAAAGTTTCCCAAATTAACGTAGTAACATTAGAGTATTTATGTACAACGAAGGATTCTGCACCAGGTCCTGATTCCATTGTATACTCCATGCTGAAACATCTGCCATCATCAGAAAATCTTGTCCTCCGAATATACAATCGTTTATTCGAGGAGCCGTCTTCCCCCGATGCATGGTTTGAAGCAACTGTAATTTTTTTTTTTAAAGCCAGGTAAAGACAAAACCAATCCCAGTAGTTACAGTATATTTATTACAAGCTTCTTGTGCAAACTACTAGAGAAGATGGTGAACTGCCTTCTTGTCTGGTACCTAGAAACTAACTATCTTCTTTGCAACAAACAGTGTGGTTTCAGACAAGGACGATCATACGATGACCAATTGGTTTTGTTAGAATCCACTATTCAAGATGCCTTTCTCTTGCGTCAAACTCTCGTTGCTGTTTTATTCGACCTCGAGAAGGCATATGATATAGCATGGAAAAGAGGAATTCTTGAAACTTTAAAATCATGGGGTATACAAGGGAATATCCTGGCATTCATCGCTAACTTCCTGTCAAATAGATCTTTCCGTGTTTGCCTTGAATGCACATATTTGAACAGTTAAAAATAGGAGGATGATGTACCACAGGGCAGCATGGGGAGTGTCACACTATTTGCCGTTGCAATAAATAGTATTACTTCTAACATATGATCTCTGGTACAATGTTCTCTCTTTGTAGATGACTTTTTTATGTATGCGCCTGCTTGTAGTATGGCAACTGCGAAAAGGTCCTTGAAGTTAGCAATAAGCAGATTAGAGGATTAGTCAAGGACAAGGTTTTAAATTCTGTGCTTCGAAGATCCAATTTGTAGCATTTAGTCGTAACACCAGGAACCGATCCTTTATCTTGATGGGATACAACTTTAAACCACGGACAGTGTTTGATTTTTGGGTTTTTATTTTAATAATATTCTCATTGATCCCACATGTTTGTGATTTGAAGATGAGATGCAACAAGAAATTGGATATGTTAAGAGTCCTTAGTGGTTCGAATTGGGGAGCAGACAGAACTAGTATGCTTTGTTTCTATCAAGCATAGATTAAAGCTGTTGAACAATTTCATCCGCACGACCTACATTTCTGAAAACTCTCGATGCAGTCCACCACTCTAGACTTGAACTTGCTACTGGTGCGTTGAGAGCTAGCCCAATCCCTGGAACTTTTTGTCGAGACTGGGGAACCTGTCCTGTCAATACATCATATGCTACAAATATCGTACATTTCTGGTCTTCAAATTATCACAAGGTAGTTTAAAGGTGTTAAAGGACGATACCGCGATTGTCAACCATGTCTTTGCATTCCTTCACCACCTACATATACTGATTGAAATTTAATAGTTGAATTTTTATGATTTACATATTTATTACAGTATAGAGCTATTCATGTTAGTTTGTGTTTAGAGTGTAATTATTGTGAACTACATTAGGTGTTAATTTTACTGTTATAGATTTGTTATGTTCCTCTTTATTGCTATATATTTATTGCTACGTTCTTATTTATTAATATTTATTTTTATATTATTACTGTTGTGTTTAAATTGTGTTGTTTTATTTAAATTTGATTATATATATTTGTTTGTTTATTTTATTTAAACTATTTTTCTTGTGTCTTTGCTATTGATTGGCAATGATAAGCATGCTAGGTCTAATTCCAGCTATAATAAAAAGTTCTTGATCCTATTTCTATCCATAGCCAGGATGAAATGAAAACATTGCTTGCTGACTATTTACATGTGTACTCGTATTTCAGTTTGCGTGCTTCTATATTTTATACATGTATTTATATATTTCTAACCCATACATATTAATTTTTACTCTTAATTATTTTTTAAAATTAAACCGGGAAATTGAGCTTTACTCAGATAAGTCAGAACATTTATTGTAAGCTTATGGTTATATATATATATATATATATATATATATATATATATATATATCGTGATATTTCACACTGTCCATTATTTTGCCGTTGCACTGACTTTATTAAATTATTATTAATTGTAAATAATTTTTCCCACCACTAAGTGCAATAATTTTACGATTGCTTGATGTAATCATCTTGAATTCACTGATTAAACTAATTTTAAAAATACTTAACCGAGTACATAATTGCTTACTTGCTGACGCATTTCAAAACATTTGTTCCTTTTACGAAGCTAACCCTCTAAACGGCTCTAACGGGAATGGATTTTTTACTGCAGAATAGGGTGGTTTGTTTGAGTTTTGTGTCATATAATAGAAAAGGCTGTTGGCTTCAAAGTGTATGTGATCATTTAAAGAGTTTTCTATATCTGTTGCGTAGTGTTGGAACTCACAAAACTCCATTACCAAATATCCTACAAAACAACAAACACTTTAAGACAGCACATACAACTTTTTTGAAACTGACAAATACAAACTCTCAGGTATTTACAAATTAACTTGTAACGATTGTCCCAACTATTACATTGGCCAAACCGGCAGGTCTTTCTAAACACGCTTCGAAGAACACATTACCCAATAAAAACAAACAAACCCTAAATCCAGCTACGCAAAACACCTAAAAAACACCCAACACACACACTACTTTAAATGTTCTACACACATTAAAACAAAGTAAAAAAACTAACAACCTTAGAAAAATATGAAATCTACAAACAGTACGCAACAGATAAAGAAAACGAATTGAATGACCACACACACTTTGAAGCCAAGAGCCTTTTCTATTATATGACACATAACTCCAACACATTCCACCCCATTCCACAGTCATAAATCCATTCCCGTTAGAGCCTTTACACCTAACCAATGCCGCCAGTAGAGGGTTAGCTTCGTAAAAGGAACGAATGTTCTGAAAGGCGTCAGCAAGTAAGCAATTACTTATTCACTTAGTTAAGTATTTTTAAAATTAGAATAATTTTACCTTATGTGATGAGGCACCTTTCGGTCACTTGACAATTGTTGAATCACTGAATTAATTTTCTCTATTTTTCTGGTGTGGATGTTCGGTCCGTGATGTTGGTATTTTTTGACGTCATACATGTTTCTTCATTAAGCCACGTGTATAATGTTTTTGAATAGTACGTTGTCTGTATATTACAAGTATATCATCTATGTATCTTGTTCATAGTAAAATATGTGTGTTTAGTATAGGTTTAGTTATTATTTGTTCAAAGTATTGTAGATATATTTCTGACATGATTGATGATATGGGTGATCCCATGGGGAGTCCAGTTCCTTTATGGTATTTATTTTTAAATTTGAAGTAATTTTGGTTACGTATGTGTTTGGTTAGTGTAATAATACTATTTATTGTGTTTTCTTTTTCGTTATTGTGTATTAGTATGTTTTTTATTATTTCTATGGTTTCTTCTATTGGGATACTAGGGTACATGTTGGTTATGTCATAACTAATTATTTTTGTGTTGCTGTAACATAAAAACAAACAGCAGTTGAACAAAGTTCATTGGGGACCATGCTTAGTTCCATTAAGGTAACGGTAATTTCAGGACCAACTGGGGCGAAATCCCGAATTCCCCTAAGGTCGAGACTGGTGCCAATCAATTTGTCGTAGCCCGAAACCCCCTCCCCAAAAGTAAAAAATCCTTGGGCAAAAAAACGTTGTCGGGACCGTGCTTATTTTAGATTAAAATTGAATTTATCTCTGGTAAAAATGTCGGAGGAATTGATATATATATATTTATATATGTATATATACATATATATATATATATATATATATATATATATATATATATATATATATATATATATATATATATATATGTATATATATATATATATATATATGTATATATATATTGTATATATATATATATATATATATATACAATATATATATACATATATATATATATATATATATATATATATATATATATATATATATATGTATATATATATTGTATATATATATATATATAAATATATATATATATATACAATATATATATAATACATATATATATATATATATATATATACATATATATATATATATATATATATATATATATATATATATATATATATATATATATATATATATATATATATATTACTACTTCCACTTTCACTACCCCTTCGTTCCTGTTCAGTTTGTACAAGTGGTAGTCCCCTAGCTTCCTCTACCTCAATGTTTGACATATCTGTGCCTTCCATTTCTATTTCCTTTAATTCATAATCCTTTTTATATGTTAAAACCTTTTCTAGGCTTTCACCTAAAATTAGTTTTAATTTAATCTAACCAATCTCTTCATGAATTTCTCCGATTTCACATTTTGTGTGAGTTATTTCTAATCTATTCTTCCAATTCTTAAACCACATTATATAGTCCATTCTATAAATGTTACAATACATACAACTTTGATTTATATTTTCTCAGGTTTGTTATATGCTTTGATATGTTCCTTTAGTCAGCAATCATTTTCTTACATATGTGAATGGTAATAAAATTTATTACTATCATTATGCTTTATTAGAACTTTCCTTATATATGTGGATGGTAATCAAATTTATTACTATCATTATGCTTTATTAGAACTGGAATTTATATATTTATTCGAATTGATTAGATGACTAAATATTATATACAGTTTGTTTTACAACTAATTTCGATATTTTTATTTTAAGTTAGTTTATAAATATCACATTTTAATAATTTATTACAAAAATCTTTGAATTAGTAAACAAATTGAAAACTTTCAAAAAATATTTGATATTTTAAGGCGTTATTCCATCAAATTCGTCTTAACGTTAAATATGGAAGTAAAAAATTATAATACATTTAATTTAATGTAATTTATTATTCAGGTTTCAAAATTTCAAACAAACAACATCTGTTGTTGGCAACACTGAAGACTACTGCAAGTATGTATTTCAAACCTTGAACACAGTTACAAACGGTTTTTCTATTTGAAAAGTTATAGTTTTCACTCGTTGTTTTTTTATTATTTTGAATTACTCGGACTAACAGAATGAAGTAAGTTTTATTTAATCCATTTTAATTTAGCTTAATTGGCAAAATTAAATAAAATAGTAGTTGTACAATTCTGTCTACAAATGAGGTAAACATTTTATATTAGGATATTAACATGTTGATTGTCCTTTACAGTTTTAATGACAATACTGTTTAATTATTAATGATTTAAAGGAATAAAGTCCATACAAAATTTATTAATTTTTCCTATAGATAAGTAGCTTCAAAACCTCTAGTTAAAACGGTTAGATCATTTGTTCACTAGTCTTAAATGATATGAAACCTTTTTTTAAAATTGTGTGGCATTTCTTATAGGTTTGTTAAGTGACCTGTAAGAACTTGGGAAATAGTGTGGTTAAAATACACATTGCCCACTAATAGTATTTTAACCACCCATAGCATGTTTCAACAAACTTAGTTAACCAATTTAAACCCCACTTAGTCAGACATGGATTTCTTCATTCACTGATAAGGGTTAAGCATTACATCTTTATGAGTTATTCTGTGTAATTTAATTATATTAGAAAGTAGATAATTATTTCATTAAAATTTTGGTTAAAATGTATAAGCACGGCCACCTACAATATTTTGAGAAATTGTTCAAAAGCACCAAATAGGACGATATCCACAAGAATAATTTTTTATTGACCTAGGGAAATTACTTTTTATCAATTTAAAGTAGGGTAAAAAATTCAGCGCAGAGGTAGAACTTGTGAATGGACGGCGAGTGATACAAATGTTTTGTGACATCACAACTGTAGTTCGTGTGTTTGGAAATCTAAACTTTATGTAACAAAAACATGTCTTGAAGCTATATTGATAACTATTATTTTTGTTACTGCCAAGGAAGGTGAATTTTATATATCTATATTGAAGTATACCTATGAAGTATCCAGTCAGGATGGATTTGGTTCTAATTGTATAAATGTAACCATCTAGGTAATGTATAAAATTAAAACCAAATCTAATCTGGCTGGACACTTTTTAGGTATATTTTAATATAGGTATATAGTAATTATAAATTTAAAACCAAATCTACCCTAACTGGAGACTTTATAAGTATATTTAAATGTGTGTATAAAAATTAAGCCAAAACGTTTCTCAAATATCTACCGTAAGGTTGCGTGAAATACCGCAGCCGATGCGCACTACCTTAAGCTCAGCACTGTAACGTCGCGAAACATTTGCATCACTACTCGCCCATTCACAACTTATACCTCCACACTGAATTTTTTACCCTACTTTGAATTGAAAAAAAGTAACTTTCCTAGGTCAATAAAAAAAAAAACATTCTTGTGGATATCGTCCTATTTGGTGGTTTTGAACAATTTCCCAAAATATCATAGGTGGCCTCGCTTATGCATTTTAACCAAATTTTTTTAATTAATAAATAAACCGGAATTACTTTCATAATATTCTAGTTCATAACAGAGTTTATTTTATAGAATAATTTGAATCTAATAATTGAGCTATTATTTGTTTTCCTGGTAAAAATATAGTCTTAATGATGATTGCTTAAAAAACTACTCGTTTCAATGTGTAGAACACGGTTATCAATTTTTATACGTGAAAAATACAAAAAGTTACTGTTTTACACATTTTAAATGTTGGTCTGTAATGGCATGTATAGCGTAAACGAGTCTTATTGACGTTGGTTTTTAAATTTTTTAATACTTATTTTAAAGTATAGAACACAAATATGAAATTTTTTCTGCGAAAATATGGGAAGTTATTGTATTTTGCACATTTTAAATGTAGGTCTGTAATGACATGTATAGCGTGAACCGGCTGCGCAGTAGTTACAGTGTACTGCACTACATCAAAGTCTATGTATTTTAATACTAAATTTGAATTATAAATACTTAAATTTTGGTTATAATTTTATTCAAAGTTTATTTATTTTAATACTAAACTTGAATTATAAGTATTTAAATTTTGGTTATAATTTTATACAACATTACTATATAACTACGTTAAAATATAGCTATGAAGTATCTAGTCAGGATAAATTTGGTTGTAATTTTATTTTATATTACTATCTAACTATATTAAAATATACCTACAAAGTATCTAATCAGGATAAATTTGGTTTTAATTTTCTACAGCGGCAATAAGTCTAAATATTTATCAAAATTACAACCAAATCGGTATTTATTTACCGTGTCCTCGTGTACGATTTTAGCGACAATAATTATACCGGCTGATGCAGAAAGTCATCAGGGATACGAAAAAAATAACAAAAACTTTCGCTCAGGGAAATAAAAACCATTTTATCAAATTTAAGTTGGGTAAAAAATTCAATGCGGAGTAGTCAGAAGTATTACGTTTGCGTATCAACAGCGAGCACATGTACTACGTAAACGTATATTTAAATATAGCTATCAATTCTCCAGTTAGGATAGAATTGGTTGTAATTTTATAAATTACTATATACCTATATTGAAATATACCTGTAAAGTGTCCAGTCAGGATAGATTTGGTTGTAATTTTATACAATATTATATTACCTAATTAGACGGCAACTTCCGCGGAGTAATACTTTTTGCCAGGTGACGTCACGTGATCTCTATTCTAGCCTTACATGTGTACATTTGGTTAAATGTATAGAATTATAACCAAATCTATCCTGACTGGATACTTCATAGGTATATAAAATTAACCTTCCGTAGCAATAATAAACAATAATTACCACTATAGCTTCAGAACATAGTTTTGATTCGTTTTCTACGCGTTGTAATGAGGGTGGGCAGTGAGCATTTTTACCAGCACTATTAGTACCACACATAGGGGAATTACAATTTTCCAAAATTAATAATTTTTGGGGCGTGAGCGAGAGTTGTAATAATTTTTGTTCATATCCCTTATGACTTTCTGCGTCGTCCGGTATAATTGTTTTCTCTAAAATCGTACACATGGGCACGGTAAATAAATACCAACAAATCAAACAAATCTATCCTGACTGTATACTTCATAGGTATATTTTAATATAGGTATATAGTAATGTTGTATAAAATTACAACCAAATCTAAACGTGCAGTGTGCTGTAGCAAATGCGTGCCTGGTTCACGCTATAGACCTACATGTCATTACAGACTAACATTTAAAATATGAAAAAAGTAACTTTCCATATTTTCTGCAGAAAAATGTTGATATTAGTGTTCTACATTTTTAAATGAGTAATGTAAAAAACCAACGTCATTAAGACTATATTTTACAGTTTTCCCTACATTAACTCTCTTAATTTTCTGTGTACAACCTGTCAAACATACGTTCTATTAATTTGAAAACTATCAAACAATTGTGGGTTTAATCTCGTTGAAGAAGACACTGTAGGGAAAAAACTGTCAATAATCGACATTCTAAAGATGGAGAATGCTGTGCAATTCAAAAAATAACGTACTGTATAAATAATAATTAATTAAAGATTGTTTATTGGCAATTTATACATATTTACATAGTTAACTTAGTCAATACTATATCCATCAAAGGATTTATTACTCATGGAAAAACTTTAAACAGAAAAGAAATTTTTGTAATGAGAAAAAACTCATTTTGAGAAATTTCACAAATATATATTGGATGGATTTACCCTTATTGAGGCATTTTTAATCACAACTCTTGTGTTATTTCTGTCAATATTTGTAGAACATCTATGTTTCTATCATAGAGTTTTAAAAATTAACTTGTATTATCGTCTTAGTGTAGTAATAATATTAAACCTGTAATATAAATTAATTTTAAAAATGTTATATTTAGGGACATTTTTTCTTTAATAGTTTTTATATCTAATTATCTTCCAACGTCTATATTACAGGAGGACTCGCAATCCACCTAAAACTCCATCAAAAACCTCGTCAAAGGATAAGGATCCTCTGGGAGTATATTGCAGATTAAGACCAATGGAAAATAGTTCAGATACCTCATGTATGAAAGTAATACCACCTAATACCATACAGATGCTAACACCTGATAGTGCAATAAATTTCAGAGGTGGTTATTGCCGGGAAACCCAGTATGTTTTCAAACAAGTATTTGATGATACTGTTGAACAGAAACAGGTTTTTGATACCATAGCACTACCTTTGGTTAAAGGGTTAATTGAAGGACAAAATGGTTTGTTATTTACTTATGGTGTTACAGGAAGTGGAAAAACTTACACTATGACTGGTACACCCCAAGATGGAGGTATAATGCCGAGGACATTAGATGTCTTATTTAACAGTATTTCAAATTTTCAGGCTAAAAAATTTGTTTTTAAACCCGACAGATTAAACGGATTTGAAGTTCAAAGTGAATCTGATGCAAACATGGATTGTGCTGGTGAACTTCAGGCTCATATCCTTTCTAAAACCCCTCGGCTGTTAAGAAAGTTAGTATGTTTCATGTTCATCTAACATTTTAGTTATTTAAGTTTTTTTTAAATCTTGTTTCTTAATCTATCTTTTTTAAATAATATTTTTCTACTGTCATAGTCGGAAATACCTTACCAATTTGTCTGGCCGATGAATAACTTATCGGGTAGCTAATATAAGGGCCTGTTTGGATTTTTCTGTCTGAAATTTTTTTGAATTCGCTGCACTGGCATAGTTGTTTTTCTTAGATTTTTTGTTTGATATAATTTTCAGCTGTTTTGTTTATCTTATTGTATCAAATCTCGAGACTGATTGATCTGCAATAGTCCATTTCAGTTGATAGAAGTTAAATGTTTACTACATTTCTGTACACTGTGCTTTTGAATACAGCATTATGCAATAGATGATTTTTTCATCTTAGCTTTTACTTTGGACATAATAATGAATGTAAAACTGCTTATTGTTTCTCCTTTTGTTTATTCTATGCTATTTTTTGTCACACCTTCTATTTTTGATAATGATGAAACCAGTGGTTTTAGGAGATATACCCCTCATGTTGTATATCCCTCCTAATGGAGTTTTCTGACACACTGTGAAGTAGAAAGTACTACAATCACTTGTGTATACAAATGTAATGTAGGAGAGATCACTACGTCTATAAGTGGGACTAATACTTTTTGAACAATTTGGTGTACAGACAACTTATCGTACCCTTCTAAAAAAAAAAAAAAAAAAACTAAAAAAACCGTACCATTGGCAAGTGTATATATATATATATATATATATATATATATATATATATATATAAATATAAAATACGTTTTCTTGTTTAATCATTGTATTAATAATAAGCACCAATTTCCAAATATAGAAAATATGAGACTTATAAAAGAAATTAATAAGGGATTAAGAATGAATATATATGAAGCATTTGAAATATATAAACACAATAATAATAACAAATTAATAAAAGAACAAATACAAATACATTCTAAATTTGATACTATATTCAATGTCTATAATGTTACAGCAACAAAATAAATTTAGCAATTTGTATAAATTTAACAACAATTCTATTTCTAAATAACATATGTTTTAGGCCTATAGCTTACATTATTGTAATTTTCATTCCTGATGATGTTGGTACTGTTTGCCAACGAAAAGCTTTGGATATAAAATAATAAATATTCTTGTATTTGAATAACCTGTGTTGTTTTAAAATATATATATATATATATATATATAACATATGAGGCTAAAGAATAAATTCAGTTTATATAAAAAAAGAAAATAGTCGGAAGAAATATTAAGCCAAAGGGACAAAGATAGTTACTAAAAATAAGGACAAAGTATTTAACCATTATTCTAATTCGAGTGTAGTCATAAAGGGGCTGGGGAAACTTTGACAAAAGGAGGGTCCAACTATTTTAAGATAGGACTTTCCAAGAACCAAAGTACCTGGGTTGTAATAACACTGTACCGTTAGAGTAAGCTCTTTGTAGATGGGTATAGGGATAACTAAATTAACGATAATACGTGAGAGGGGAGAGATGACGAGAGGTTGGAAAAGGAAGTGATCAGGGAGTCTTGGAGGAACTTCAGAAGAGGGCAGACGTATTGGGGGGGGGGGGGGGGTAAAAGTGTCAGTAATGTTAATAAGTGGTAAAATTTGTAATAGAATAAAGGGAAATGTAATTTTGTTATTTGTATAATTTAAAAAAGTGTGTTGTAAATAATTTAAGAAAGAATTAGGAAAAATAAGTTAGTTATGTGAAAGTGCATCGAAGCAGTATCAGCGGTCAAGATCCCAGGAATCAACAAACAATAAATACTTTTTTTACATTAAAATTAGCCATCAGAGCGTTATAAACAGTAAATTCAGAACAATTTTAAATTCATTATTATAAAATAATAATCTAGATTTTTCACCACGTTCTAATTTATAAAAAGATCCATAATAACGATCCCAGAGAAAGAGAAATTAACACTGTCATTATTAAACTGTATTATAATAACCTAAAGCCCCAAGAGTCCACCTTTTTTGTAATATTAGAATTAGTTAATAGTTAATAGAATATTAGTTAAGGAGTAAATCTTGTCACTAAATAGTATTAAGGTAAATGGGTATAATGTGTATTAATTAAGTGTCAAAAATAAATGCAAGTGATGTTAAAATTGATATGGGTGTTAATTAATTAGAAACCTGAAGGTGAGACAAAAAAGTGTTAAGGTAATTAAATATGTAACGTAAGGGAAAGTTATATTTTAAATAACTTAGGTTATAATAATATATATATATATATATATATATATATATATATATATATATATATATATATATATAATAAATTAAAAATATTAAAAAAAAGAATACTTTTAACATATATGTTATTCAAAGCTTTTCGCCAATAAAACAGTACCAGCGTCTTCAGGAAAAATAATTTTATGTAAAAAAATTTTTTACAAAAATTAAATTATATGTACTACAAACAACCATATGTTAAAAAGTATTGCACTTAATGTAATTTTTTCTATAACATCAATGACCTTAATAATAAATACACAAAAACCTCTTAACCACAAGCTTTCTTTATTTTACCCTTATATACATTTCAGTTATCAAGTAACCATCCTCAGAGGGATAAGACTTTACAAAACATACAGTCTTTGTATGTTATTCCTCTGAGGATGGTTACTTGGTAACTGAAATGAATATAAGGGTAAAATAAAGCAAGTTTGTGGTCAAGAGGTTTTTGTGTATTTATTATTAAATTCAACCACAGTTTATTCTTAATAAATAGTATCAATGTCCTTATAAATAGTTTGGTGCCTTGACCTCACTTGAATCGCTCATCAATTAATTTGTCTTTAAATTTATGTTTATAAATTTCCAATGTTTCACATATATTCATCTTTAATCCTTTGTTTAATTCTTTTATTAATTTCATATTTTCTATTTCAGGAAATTTGTGTCCATTATTAATACAATGAGTTGCTACATTTGATTTGTATATGTTTGGTTTAATATAAGCGTTTAAATGTTATTTGTATTTTTCTTTTAATTTCTTTTTTGTTTGTCCTACATATAATTTATTACAATCTTGACATTTTACATTATATACACCATTTCTTTCGTGCATATTGTTTTGATTATTGTTATTGCTTATTAAATTTTTAATTTTATTATCAGTTTTGTGAGTAATTTGTAAAATTTGTTTCTTGAAATAATCTTGTAATTTTGTTTATTTCGTTACCAGTGAATGTAAAAGTTGTCCAAATTTTTTCTCTCTTATTATGTACAAAGTTATTGTCGTTTTTCTGTTACCTTATTATGTTATTATTTAATTTATCTATAGTTTTTCTTTTATATCCATTTTCTAAACCAATTTTCATATATTATATTTTCCTCTTTCATTTGATCATTCAAGGTCATTGGTATTTTGTACATTCTATATAATAAATTATACAGCGCTGCCATTATTTGGTTATATGGATGATTTGAATAATTAGGTATTATTTGATTTGTCTGCGTTGGTTTTCTATATATATTATATTCAAATTTTTCATTGTTCCTAGTAATTGTAATATCTAAATAATTTAGTTTATTTTTTGATTCGAATTCATGAATAAATTTTATGTATTTGTGTATATTATTTATACAATTTAATATTTTGTCAATATTTAAACCATTATTATTTAACATGTATAATCCATCATCTACATATCGAAACCAGTATCCATTTTGATCGTGTGTTTTAATATCTTATCTATTTCAATGTCTATATTTTGTAAGAATATTTCCAACAATATGCTTGACATTGGAGAGCACATTGTTAATCCATCTTTTTGTTTATAAATTTTATTATGTAAAAAATAATTTTGATTTAATATGATTTTTATTGTATTTATTATTTCTTGTGTTAATGTTTTATCTTGTTCAAATGTATCATTATTTTTTATTATTTCAAGTGCTTTCATTATAGGTATGTTAATATACATGTTAGTAACATCAAATGATATTAATTTGGTATTATTATCAATTTTAATATCTTTTAATTTTCAACAAGTTCAATCCAATTTTTTATTATTATGAGTATTATTTAATTTTACCTTATCTTTAAGTAATAAAGCCAAATATTTTGAAATTTTATAAGAAGGAGCAGTTGTAAAATTAACTAATGGCCTAATTGGTTTATCTTCTTTATGCAATTAAATTAGTTCATTTAATCTTGGAATTTTAGGATTCTCATATAATTATTAGTATATTTTTGATTAAATAATTTACATGATGTTTTTATTATATTTTTTATTTCTTTTTGATATTTGTTTGTGGGATCTTTATTTGTTTCTGTATATTGGTTTTTAGATATATAATTTTCAGTTTTATTTATATGTTCTTGTTTACCAATAATAACTACAGCATTACCTCTATCAGCTTTTGTCATAATAAGATCATTAGTTTGTAATTTTTGTTTAATTTGATAAATTTGCGAGTATTGTTTTATGTGTGTGATTAGTTTTGTTATTTTTAATTAACTTTATTATTTCATGTGATGTTTTAATTCGCATATTCTCATGTTCCTCTTTTTTAAATTTATTGATCGCCAATTCAGTATCTATTATTATTGTATCGTTATATCTTTTCATATTTATTTTATGTTGATTTTATTATTATTTTCTACAATTTTTATATCATTTTGGCTAAATATTGTATTTGTTAAATTAACAAAGTTATAGTGAAACTTATGATGTATGATTACTTGAGTATTTTTATCTTTGTTCATTTTTAATATATCTAGTTTTTTGGTTCTTTGTCTATATTTTAACAAAAGGATATTAATTTTATTCAATTTTTCTTCCCATTTTGTTTTATCCATTAAAAAGGCTAGTTTAAATGTAATTTATAAATGTCAATAGTTATTTCATTTTTCTTCTTATATAAAAATTTGATTTTATTCCTAAACCACAAAATTTCTGCCTGTGTATGTGTTTTTTGTGCCATATTACTTTTATTTATATTTTTAATATTAATTTGTGCATATTTAGGAACAATATTATTAATAATACATTGTTTTTTAAAAAATATATTACAATTACTTTTCATGTTTCTGATATGTTTACGTTTCTGATATAAATTTAAAATTTTTGTTAAAAATGAATTACTAATATAACTAATATCACCATATTTAATATAATATTATATATATATATATATATATATATATATATATATATATATATATATATATATATATATATATATATATATATATATATATATAGATTTTTTGGACTAGGAGATTGACAGACTTACCTTGGTAAGAGTCCACTCTGTAGTCTTGAAATAGAAACACATAAAAGCACTTAAACTATGATTTATTTCAACCACACAGTGGTCTTTGTCAATCGAAGAGAAAACACATAGTTTAAGTGCTTTTATGTGTTTCTATTTCAAGACTACAGAGTGGACTCTTACCAAGGTAAGTCTGTCAGTCTCCTAGTCCAAAAAATCTAAATAATCTTTACCAACCAAAACTAACCTAAATATATATATATATATATATATATATATATATATATATATTTAGGTTAGTTCTAGTAGAGCTTAAAGCTTATTTAGGAATTTTGTGACTAGATAGGAGACTGACGGACTTACCGAATGGCAATAGTTCAAAACTGCAATCTCTTGGAAATAAACACATAAAAACTCAACACACTGTTGAAATATTTCGATCAAAATGAAGATGATGATGATAGTGTGTTAAATTTTTATATGTTTTTATTCCCAAGAGATTGCCGTTTTGGACTATTGCCATTAGGTAAGTCTGTCAGTCTCCTATCTGGTCCAAAAATTCCTATATATATATATATATAGATTTTTGGACTAGGAGACTGACAGACTTACCTTGGTAAGAATCCACTTTGTAGTCTTGAAATAGAAACACAAAAAGCACTTAAACTATGATTTATTTCAACCAAGGGAAGTCTGTCAGTCTCCTAGTCCAAAAAATCTAAATAATCTTTACCAACCAAAACTAACTAAATATATATATATATATATATATATATATATATATATATATATATATATATATATATGTATGTATTTAGAGATCTTTGTATTATAAGTTAGTATGAAGGTATCATGTTTTTGGATAGGTTCTTCAGTCACCTAGCAGATCTTTCTTTGAGCCATTACTCTATGGTCATTGAAAAGGTGCATCATTTAAAGGTCTACCCTTGCACATGGATTTCAGATGCAATTGCATTGAAGAGTAGCATAAATATATTTTGTGTCCTGTGGGGTATAGACAGCAGCTCTTTCTTAAACCTTTTCCCACTGGAATTTCATGCGATACGGTTTCATCTAGGTTTATTTAAAGGTTACATCCAAGTAAAATCTTTGCCTTGTATTGATGTTTATTGATTGGGAAATTTACCAAACTTCTCCTTATTGGCTACAACCTAGCCAAATTTACAAATTGTAGGTCTATGATTTTATATGTTAAAATTTGTCTATTGTTAGCACCACACACAGAGTGGAATCCCTGCATTTTTAGTTAATTTTATAATATTGCTAAATGTGAGGTAATTTTGAGTGAAACTTGAGGACATCTTCACTTCACTCACCACACACCAGAAAAATCTGATTTAGTTATCTTGAGGCAATAGTGAACATATGACAATTTAGAGTGGTTTTAGTGAAGAATCTCCATGTGTAACGGTGTAACTCTTTAATGTTAAAACCATTATTGTTTGATTTAGTAATGTATATATCTTGTAATATAAATTATTTTTATTTGAGAACATGTACATTCATTTAGAAGGACTTTATTAATTTAGAGAGTATTTTATAAAACTCCGCACCAAAGTCCTATGTCGGCAAGGAATTCAGCTCAAGTTGAAGATGGATACAAAACATTATTGTGTGTTATAAACTCGAAGAAAATGAGAAAATACCTGTTGAGTAATTTTTAATTTGTAGATATTTCAGGATTATTCACAATCTTTTATTTTAATTAGTTTGTATGTCTTAAGTTAGTATTGTTTTAATTTAAATTGTTAAAAACTTCATCACTTTAATTGCCTCTTTTAATTTTTTATGTTGATATGTATTTTGTTCAATATTTATTGTTTCCAGTTATGTGTAATTATTTTAGGTAGATAAACATAGTAGGTTGAGAAACGTTTTTTTATCCAAATCTTATTACCTTCATATGGAAATCTCTAACTATTCCAAATTTTTATTTCAGGGTACTTTGATTCTATTATGTACTCCATTTGCAACTTGTTTATATTTGTATAGAAGTTAAGGTTTAAAATATTTCCTTTTATAATAGTTTTTTAAAAAATGTTATATTTTTCATAAATTTATTAGAATTATAATTAATTAGTATTTGATATATATTTTATGTAGGAAAGAATCAGAACCTGAAGTAAATACAAGGAAAGTTGATGACACAAAATTGTCGTGTATTACAGAGGATAATATGTTTGCTGTGTTTGTTTCATACATTGAAATTTACAACAACTGTGTTTATGACTTGCTTGAAGAGATTCCTTATGAAGATGGGAGAGTCAGGTAAATTTGATTACGCCTGTTAAAATACTTATAATACTCATATATTATGTTAACATTATATAACACTTTAGGTAAATGTTGGGAAAATTGAGGGACATCTTATTTACATACAGTAAAATTATGATCATATCTTGGCACTAAAAGCATCAAGTGATTTTTTAATTCTGTGGTGAGATTTTGGTTTGAAAGAGATGAAATCAATGTGTACACTAGTATTTCTATACAGCCTAATTAAATAAATAGTAAACATGTACCTACCATTTTCAATTAAGATAATTTATCTAAATGGCAGTGGTGAAAAAAAACCTGTTCCAACTAACTTAGAATGAAATTTGTGTACAAAATTAACCAGGTTTATGGAGGGGCATTTATTTTTTTACATTATAAATCTATGAAGTTTGTTCAGAAAAAGTTTTACTGGTAAAATAAAACATGTACAAAGATAAAAAATATTCTTTTGTAATCCCTTGTCATAGAAAGTTTCTGCTTGTGAATTCAACCAAGTAAAAACAGTGCTTTTTGTCTCATCATCATTATTGCACATTGAGGTTAGGAGGCTCTAGTTTTGGTGTACCACTTGTATAACTCCCATCTTCTCAGTTCTGAAGTGTTGCAATCATGGGGGAGTGCCTTAATTATTTTAGTGGTATAACAATCATTGAAAGATATGATGTGACTAGCAGCGTGTTGAGCGGTTGGCCTATCTATGTTCATGGTTCCAACGTCATGTCTGTGGCCATTCATTCTGATGTTCAGACCGGGCAAAATTTACATTGCAACTGGTATATTACATTTCTCGATGTACAAGTATGATGACCCTGTGAATCTTGAAGTCCACATTGGTTGATAGGCTATTGAAATTTTTTGTTGGGACGTGTATAGGACATGTCCTGCATCTAGGTCTATTGCACAGAAAGGAGCCATGAGGAACAGACAATCCGTGGTAAGGCCTATGTACTGCGCCAGGCAAAATTTACATTGCAACTGGTATATTACATTTTTGGATGTACAAGTATGATGACCCTGAATCTTGAAGTCCACATTGGTTGCTAGGCTATGAAACTATTTGTTGGGATGTGTATTGCACATGTCTTGCATCTAGGTCTATTGGAGCCATCCTAGTATCTATTGCTGTTCCTTTTATTTGCAAGTAATTTTTTCCCTCAAATTGAAAATTATTTTTTTTAAGAATGAATTTGGTGATGTGAACAAGGAATGGTGTAGTTGGGTAAGGGTTGTCTGAGCGTTTGTTGAGGAAATTTTCGAGAGTTGAGACAGTCTGCATGACAGATGTTCGTATAAAGAGAGGTAACATCTATGGTGACCAAAATTGTTTCAGGAGGTAGAGGTAATGAAATGATTCGTATCCTGAATGTATGATGGAAGGTATTTCACCAAAGGTTTAATATATGAATCCAGAAAAGCTGAGATTCTTTCTGTAACCGAATTACAACCAGCGATTATTGGCCTATCAGGTGGAGATACGATATTCATAAAAATATCCTAAACCACTTGATGAGGATCAAATCCGCTTAGCTCAATCCTGATGAACCCAGACCACCTATGGAAGACAACAAACTGTCTTTAGTTACAGATTACCATCCAGGCCTACAGAAGCTGAACAAAACATTAAAGGATGGCTTCAAGATTCTTCAAGCTTCCACCCACACCAAAGATCTTTTCTCAAATCCACCACATATTTGGTTCAGACAACCTTTTAATTTGAAAAATATTTTAGTACATCCAAAATTACCAGATCCAAGTACTGAAAAACCGCCTAAACTTCCTCATGGCTCCTTACCGTGCAATAGACCTAAATGCAAGACATGTCCAATACATATCCCAACAAATAGTTTCCATAGCCTAGCAACCAATGTGGACTTCAAAGAAATAATGAAAACATTTGATAATCTCACACCCAAAAAATACAACATATCATAATAAAACACAAAATAAACACAATAAATAGACATAACAAAAAAATCGAAAATTTAACAAAACAACATAACCTCAAAAATAGCCTAACACCAAACCAACAACCAAATCACACTTCTAATAACAAAAAATTCATAAACTTTACTGAAACCCAATTCACGGAAAAAGAAAAATAATAACAAATGCTTTTAAATTCAACCTACCCAATTTTAATAAAAACCAAATAATAATAAACATAATAGTTGACACAGAATCTAACATCCATAAAATTACCCACCAAAACACTGAACTTATAAGAAACAACATCAATAATCCAATTAAGCTACAAAAAACGGAAAAAAACGAAACAATATATAAATAAAAAAGAAATTATAAAACTCAGAGAAAAACTAGAAAACAACGACTACTTAATATTAAAATCAGATAAAACAAACACACCAGTAATAATAGAAAATACCAAATACATCAATTCAATGACTAACCACATAAAAGAAAACAAATACGAACAAATCCCAGACCCAACTAACAAATACCTTAATACAATAAAAAACCTAATAGTCACACATAGAAATACCCTAAACCATAACAACCAATTAAAATACCACACAAGACTTTACCCATTCAAACCATACGCACCAATATTAACAGGAATACCAAAAATCCACAAACCCGACACCATTTAGACCACTAATAAATTTCAAAACAGCACCATCCTACATAATCGCAAAAGTACTAGACAAAATAATAAGATCTAAAATACAAATTAACAACATATACAATATAAAAAATGGATACGAATTAATTAATAAAATAAAAAACATAGAAACAATCAACAACACTAAAATAATAAGTTATGACATAACTAACATGTACCCTAGTATCCCAATAGAAGAAACCATAGAAATAATGAAAAACAAACTAATACACAGTAACGAAAAAGAAATCACAATAAATAGTATCATAGCACTAACAAAACACATATGTAACCAAAATTACTTCCAATTTAACAATAAATGCTATATACAAACAACTGGACTCCCCATGGGATCACTCATATCATCAGTCATGTCAGGAATATATCTACAACACTTTAAACAAATAATAATTAAACCTATACTAAACACACATAATATTTTACTATGGACAAGATACGTAGACGATATACTTGTAATATACCAACCCACCATTCACAACGAACACATCATAATACTAAACAAACTAAATATGTACAACTAAAACATACAATTCACTGTTGAAACAGAAACAAACAGAACAATTAACTATCTTGACGTCACATTAAATATAAATAATAATAAAATAGAAACTACAGTACACAGAAAACCTACTTCCAACAACACCACAATACACTACAAATCTAACCACCCCTGGACACACAAAATTAACACTTACAGTAACATGATAAATAAAGAAATAAAATACACACAAGATAACAAACAAAAATTAAATGAAGAATTAGATAACATTACAAAAATAGCAATAGAAAATTTATACAACAAACGCCTTATAAAAAACATATACAATAAATTTACAAAAAACCTAACCTCAACACAACACTACAACCTGAACACAAAAATAATAAAAATAAAAATATCTACCTAAAATATAAATACACCAATAACAAAATAGAAAAACTAACAAATATATGCAACAAAGAATACTACACTCCGACATACAAACCAAACAACAAAATAACTGCAATGCATTTTACATAGGGAAAACGATCAGATCATTTAAAATAAGATTTGAAGAACATTACAGAGCATTCAAAAATAATAATACAAAAGTATCAAATGTTGCAGCACACCTAATATCACATAAACATGAAATAACAAACTACGAAAATAACCTAACCATACTTGAAATAAATAATAACCCAATAGAATTAAACTCACTAGAAAAATACCACATTTATAAAAACACACACAACAATTTAATGAACCTACAGACCACATATACAGAAGACATACTATATAAAAACATCATACACACAGATCAAGAGAAAATGCGTGTAACGTCAACAAATACCAACATCACGGACCGAACATCTACACCAGAAAAATATCAGTGATTCAACAATGGTCAAGTGACCGAAAGGTGCCTCATCACAACAAGGTAAAATTATTGCACTTAGTGGTGGATAAAAGTATTTACAATAGTAATATATCAACTTCATATATATATATATAGATTTTTTGGACTAGGAGACTGACAGACTTACCTTGGTAAGAGTCCCTACTGTAGTCTTGAAATAGAAACACATAAAAGCACTTAAACAATGTAATAAAATATACATAGGCCAAACAAAAAAGACAGATATCAAGAACACTGTTCTTTGTTTAAGTGTTTAGAACACGGTCATTGTTTAAGTGCTTTTATGTGTTTCTATTTCAAGACTACAGTGTGGACTCTTACCAAGGTAAGTCTGTCAGTCTCCTAGTCCAAAAAACTAAATAATCTTTACCAACCAAAACTAACCTAAATATATATATATAATATATATTATATATAATATATATTATATATATATATATATATATATATATACTTGATATTTTACGCTATCCATTGTTTTTCCGTTGCACTGACTTTATGAAGTTAATATATTACTATTGTAAGTAACTTTTCCACCATTAACTGCAATGATTTTCATTCTCAAGGTAAAATCATTGCACTTAATGGTGGAAAAGTTACTTACAATAGTATTATATTAACTTCATATATATATATAAATATCGCAATATGTATTCTTGTGTATTAATAAAGAACATAAGTCAAAATACAAATACAAGAATTATAATTGAATTTACAATTCAAAGCTTTTTGTTGGCTAACAGTACCAACATCATCAGGAATATTAAACAATTCCCAGATTGTCATTTTGAGGCCTTTTTGAACCTTTTTTACTAGGTGTATGTTTTTTAATGTGGGGAAAGTGTGTTTGTTTTTGATGGCGTGTGTAGCTAAGTTTGAGTTATAAATTTCAGGTTTGATGTATGCATTGAGGTGTTCTTGATATCTTTTTTTTTGTTTGGCCTATGTATATTTTATTATAGTCTGGGCATTCGATTTTGTATATTCCATTATTAAGTGTGGGACATATTTTTTCTGGTTGGTTTATTTTGTTGATTATGTTTCCTATGTTTTTGTAGGCTATGTTAATATTATTATTTTTTAGTTATTCCTTTTATGTTGTATCCTGTGTATGTGAATGTAGCCCATTTTGTTGTTTGTGGTTCGATTTTAGGTTGTTTTAATTTATTTTAATTAATAATATTTTAAATTCTAATTTATCTATCTATCTATCTATCTATATATATATATATATATATATATATATATATATAGGATTTTTTTGGACTTGATAGGAGACTGACAGACTTACCTAAAGGCAATAGTCCAAAACTGCAATCTCTTGGAAATAAGCACATATAAAACACTTAATACACTTTTATTTGAAATATTTCGATCAACATGATCTTCTTCAGTCAAGAAAGAGAAAACTTGACTGAAGAAGATCATGTTGATCGAAATATTTCAAATAAAAGTGTATTAAGTGTTTTATATGTGCTTATTTCCAAGAGATTGCAGTTTTGGACTATTGCCTTTAGGTAAGTCTGTCAGTCTCCTATCAAGTCCAAAAAATTCCTAAATAAGCTTTAAGCTCTACTAGAACTAACCTAAAAATATATATATATATATATATATATATATATATTTATTTATTTATTTATTGCTTATACGTTAATGTACTTAAACAGGAATCTTACTTGGTATATTTGCGAGTCTGCTTTCGAGAACTATTAATTACATGCTCTCATGCCTGTTTTGAGACTAACTGCTTCTTATGGTTGATAGGTCTTTGACAATGGAATACTATTGTTACGTGGTATAATGATACTGTTATATCATTCCCAGATTGTGCAAATTTATAAGCACAAAGGTAATATAATAAACAAATAAAATTTTAAAAATGAATTAATTATTTAAGTTAATAGTCAATACTAGCCCACAGTGCAGTGAAACCCAAAATAGGACAGTGTTGTTAATACAGCGTGACAATGGTATTCTCATACACTTGCCAACTACAAGAAGCTGTCAGTCTCAAAATAAGCTTGATAATGACTGCACATAATTAACCCTTTGATTAGCAATATGTGCCTGCCCTGATATGATCCCTAGGAGCAACATATTTTTGAAAGATGTTTACACTTTTCCTTTTTTCTAATTTTTTCCTTATTTTGTCTCCAATTGTTTAAATTATAGTATTATTTGTATTATTTGTAAATATTTTTCTTTATTTACTTATTTTCTCATGTTAAATAGACTTTACCTTACGTTTATTGATAATTTCTTTGCTAAAAATTATTTGTTAATCTTTTGTTTGTAAAATAGTTATTCATTGCTAAATACCGCCCAAACTTCGAAACGATCTGTAAACATGTCAGAAAAACCATAAGGTTTGGACACAAAAGAACTTCTTCATTATTCAATCGCCTATTCATTCTAAAATATCGCACAAACTTCAAAATGAACTGTAAACACATCAGAAAAACCATGGCCTTTGGACACAAAATAACATCGTCATTATCTCTTCGGTCTATGCCCTATAAAATACCACACAAACTTTGAAACGATCTGTAAATACGTGGTAAAACCATAAACTTTAGACACAAAATAACTTCTTCATTATTCAGTCGCCTATTTTTTATAAAATACCACAAAATCATTAAAACGATCTGTAAATACAGGAAAACAAATCGTAAACATACGGCAATGCTAATATAAGAAATACGGTAGAACGTATATATGCAGGAATGCTCCCACTGGCTGTTGCGCGATCTCATGTACTGGTACGTGAATGCTAATCAAAGGGTTAAGAGTTCTCAAAAGTTGACTCGGAAATATACCAAGTAAGATTCTTGGTTAGGTACTTTAAAGTGTAAGGGATAAATGAATACAAGATAACAGTGTTGTGAAGTTTAAAATATATATATTGGATATATTCAGGAATTTACAGTCAAAAATTGTAAGAGAAGATGGTTCGCATAATATGTATGTTCACGGTGTTAACGAGGTAGAAGTAAAATCCACTGAGGATGCTTTTGAGGAATATTACAAAGGCCAAAGGAGGAAGCGAATGGCTCATAATACACTTAATGCTGAATCAAGTCGTAGTCACTGTATATTTTCAATTCGGCTGGTGCAAGTAAGTATAATAAATTTTAATTAGTAGTTATTTTATTATTAGTTACCAAAGCATTTAATATTTTCTAGTGCTGAGGAGGGCAAGGATCTTTTGAAAGTTTCTCCTTTCCCTATTACTGCTTGTGCTGGAGGTCCTGTAGTCTCTATTAAAAAACTTTGAAACAGAATACTGATAGTTGCAAGCTCTACTGAGAGACAAACTTGTTCTTTTTAAAAAATGACCTCTTTCTTTGACCAGGTCATGGTATCTGTGGCTCCCCATAGATCCTTGAATTCTTCAATGGCTCATTACATGTAGAGATCTTATGAACATGTCTGTGGATGAAATTAAATCAGAATTGGCTTCTTAATCCATATCCGATGTTTTACCAATTATAAACACAGATAAGGGTGTTAAAGTTGCCTCGTTTATTTTAATTTTTGGAAAACCAGAACTACCCGAATACATTCATGCAGGCTCTCAGTGAGGCCATAATTGGCTAACCCAGCATTGTATACTCCATGCTGTAACATCTACCATCAGGGCGAAACATGTCCTCCTTCGTTTTTCTCTGATGCATGGTTAGAAGCGACAGTAATTCCTCTTTTAAAACCAGGTAAAGACAAAGCCAATCCCAGTAGTTACAGGCCTGTATCTCTAACAAGCGTCGTGTTAGAAGATGGTCAATCTCCATCTTGTCTGGTACCTAGAAACCATCGAACATTATGGTTTAAAGCAAGGACTATCATCAGTTGACCAGTTGGTTTTGTTAGAATCCGCTATTCAAGATGTCTTTCTCTTCCGTCAAACACCTGTTGCTGTTTTCTTTGACCGTAAGAAGCTATATGATATGGCATGGAAAAGAGAAATTCTGAACCCTCTGTAATCATGGAGTATACAAGGGAATATCCTAGCATTCATCGTTAACTTTCTACCAAACAGATCTTTCCTCGTTCGTCTTGGAGGCACATACTCAAACAGTTATAAACAGGAGAATGGGTTACCACAAGGCAGCTTGCTGAGCATCACACTATTTGCTGTTGCAATAAACAGTATCACGAGTTACATACGATCTCCAGTACACTGTTCACTCTTTGTAGATGACTTTTGTATATATGTGCCTGCTCGTAGTATGACAACTGCGGAAAGATCTTTGCAGTTAGCAATAAGCAGATTAGAGGAATGGTTAAGAACTACAGGTTTCAAATTCTCTGCTTCGAAGACCCAATGTGTAGCATTTAGTCGTCGTATTCAACACCAGAAGCCGATCCTTTATCTTGATGGAATTCAGCTTCAAACCACGGTTAGTGTTCGATTTTTAGATCTCTTATTTGATAAAAGAGTATCATGGATTCCTCATGTTCAAGGTTCGAAGGTGAGATGCAGCAAGAAATTGGATATGTTAAGAGTCCTTAGGGGTACGAATTGGGGAGCAGGCAGAACTAGTATGTTTCGATGCTATTGCATGGTAGTTAGATCGCACATGGATTACAGCTGTCAAGCATATTCATCTGCACGACCTACATTTCTAAAACTTTCAATGGAGTCCAGCACTCTAGACTTAGACTTGCTACGGGTTCGTTTAGAACTAGCCTAATCCCTAGTTTTCTTGTCGAAGCTGGGGAACCTGCCCTTTCAAAACGTCAGATGCTACAAATATCTTACATATCTGGTTGTTCGAAGCAAACCTAAACATCCGACATTTAATGTAGTGTTTAGTAACCGTTACGGATAATATTATAAGGCGCATGAACGTTCGACCGATCCGTTCAGTATTAGGACGTCGCATATAATTAATAACTTTGAGTTAGAACTTCCTACTACGTTTGAATAATCAATGTGTTATCTAGCTCCATGGATAATAAAAACTCTACGTTTTTATTTTTCACCTTCCAGTTTTATCAAAAGCAATACTCCTAATATGGTATACCCCCAAGAGTTTTTGGCAATCTACAGAGTTCACCAATATACTGAGGTTATTTTCATGGATTGGTTGAAACCGGACAATTGCTTTGGGTGTGCGTTTTATGCCTCAGGATTTACCTACACATATGGACTGTCCTCAGTTTGCAGTGTTTTCACAGCAGAACTATTTGCCATTTCAAAAGCGTTAACTGTCATTCGATCTCAATCGTTCCAATATCTTTTGTGTTCTGATTCCAAAAGTGCTCTTCAAAAGGTTTTTTCTGTTAACGCTTTAGTTAAGGACATTTTGTGTGCTGTACACAGGCTTCAATTGGGGGGTAACATTCTGTTGGGTTCCTGGACACTGTGGAATACTCAGAAACACAAAAGCGGATGAAGCGGCGAAGAATGCTAAAAGTTGGGGCCCATTACTCAAAGAGTTATGTGATCTGATTATGTTTATAAATCTAAAGATTTAGTGGTCACTGCTTGGAATGACAAATGGCATACCGTAATTCAGAATTAGCTGAGAGAAATTAAAGATACCGTCTGTCTATGGAGGTCTTCTATTTGTTCAAAACGTACGGAGGAAATAGTGGTTACATGCCTTCGCGTTGGCCACTCATTTGCAACTCATGGATATTTGATGTCTCGTGAAGATCCACTAATATGTCAGTACTGCGATGATATCTTCACTATAATACATATATTAGTGGATTGTGTTGGTTTAACCCATATTCTTGCCCTTTTTAATATGAAAGGTAGTTTAAAAATGGTGTTGGGAGACGTTCCCTTGGCCATTGACCGAGTCATCGCTCACTTGCACCATTTAAACATATTTTTTGAAACCTAATATTAAAAATTATAATACTATGTTTTTATATTTATTTCTTTGTGTTTTGAGTATAGATGTTTATTTATTCAATTTTATTCTTTTGCTAAGTGTTATAAATATTTATCTATTGTTATATTTGTAAATTATTGTTACGTTTTATTCATTGTTGTCTGTATACTGTTATATTGTTATCTTGTTATTTATTTATTGTTTTTGTTTTAGAATATATTGTTGGTTTTGTTAATATATTTCTTTATTATTAATTTAATTTAATTTTATTAAATGTTGTCTTTAGATAGATAATGGTTTTGGTGATGATAACCCACATTAGTTTTTTGCCAGGAAAAAAATTAATTAATAATTGCCCAGAGGTCCATAAGAGAATAGTAATGCAGTCTGCTAGCTGACTCAACAAAAGGGTGACAAATAGCAGCTGCTAGAGTATTGGTTTATATATGAACAACATTGCAGACTTGTAAATGTTAAATTGACTCATGCTAAACTGAACACTAAATGTTGCATTTTACAAAGTTTCCCTTGGTTCATACGTACTAAACCTTTTACAACACTTTTTTACACAGAATTAAATACTGATGGGTTCAACATAATTTTAAAGGCCTGTAGATTTCAATTCAATTTAAAATAGAACAAATATCTACAAACTTGACACTATGTGAACTTTTTTTATGCATGTAACAAGTTCTAGGTGATATAACATTGAGAAAGCATCTTAACATGGAAATGTATTGTGAAAAATGGAAATATCAAAAGAGGGCTGCACCATGGTGGTTGTAAAGTTGTGCAAAGAAAGAATGCTTGAGATTGTCAACAATATAATTTAACAGACAGTACACAGTTATTCGCATTGGTTGACAACTAGCACATACACTGGCATTAACAAAGAGACAATATTTGTTAACGACTTAGTGTTTTAGAAGCTAGCGTTATGTCACCGAATTTAAATCGTCACTTTACACAATTTTTTGTACAAGGGTGTTTGTTTGAAAAAAAAAATAGATAGAATTGAAGTTCCAATCTTGAAAATGTTGATAAGAGAAACTTTGGGAAAAAATAGGTGCTTTTATTTGCATTGTAATATCAATCATATTTGTGAAAGAATTGAAAATAGATTTAAAGTAGGATATTCTAGGTAGTTTACTATCTCTTATTTTTCGTTTCCCAAAAGCGGACTAAAGAATTATGAATAAGATGATAATTTGACCTGTTGTTGTGAATGGTTGTGAAATGTACTCATTTATTTGAAAACACACGAAACATAATTTAATTTAAATTTTTTATAACAATACTAGTGCCCTGTAGCGGCTTTGGCCAGACTCGTTTAAAATTGTCACTTTATATGTTAGTTTAATATATTTAAAAACAACTCATAATATATAATGATTATGGAATGGGAATATAAAATTATAATAGTCTAAATATTTAACCAGAAATATATGCAATTGTATACAGATGATTAAAGCAATCATGTATAATTTTGCAATATCTGCCTTTAAAATCATTTTGCAATATCCTTTCTTAGTGTGTGTCTATGTTATGAACAGAATGTACCCTGGAAATTTCAAGTTTCTATCTTTTATAGTTGTTACTCTATGTTGATTCTCAGTCAGTCACTCAGGACAACATGTCCTAAATATATAGATTTGGCCTTAAGAGAAGAATAGGAGAGGGAGAAAATGATTGATAATATAAACTTTTATTCTTCACATTGTTAATCCTTGAGATAGGCAGGATTTATAAGGCCGAAATGAAATTGTCCTGGAATGCTCTCAATATTTCATAACTAAACCATAATTACTTCTGTAAATGGTAATACTCAAGATGAATGTCATTGAAACACGATTCAAAGAATCGAACTTGATCAAATTTAGACAAGTATTTCTACGTTTCATAAAACTCAGCAAAAGATCATCATATTCCTTAGTAAGTTAAGTTAATTTGTTTAAATTATCTAGCTTTGTCAAGATTTTGTCATAATTAGGGAAAACATGTTATATATAATCACTCCTAAACAGATATTAAATTAGAATGGTACTTAATATTTCATTTTGTTCCTAAAAACTCAAATCATACTGTCATAAGTGTGACAATCGTTAGGATAAGTTATCTCCAAAAAATATGTCACAGTTGTAATAGATTGTTAAATTTAACATTATGCCACAGTTGATTTATACAGTTATAATCAATACTAATTTTAGTGTTATATTTTAGGCTCCATTGGATATGTACGGAGAAAATATTTTGCAAGAGAAAAAGTGTATAAGTGTGAGTCAGTTGTCTTTAGTTGACTTAGCAGGAAGTGAGAGAACAAGTCGGACTAAAAATGTTGGTCAGAGGGTAAAAGAAGCAGGTAGGTTATTAAAAGTGTGTAAGTGTAAGTTAGTTGTCTTTAGTGGACTTTGCAGGAAGTGAGAGAACAAGTCGGACTAAAAATGTTGGTCAGAGGGTAAAAGAAGCAGGTAGGTTATTAAAAGTGTGTAAGTGTAAGTCAGTTGTCTTTAGTTGACTTAGCAGGAAGTGAGAGGACAAGTCGGACTAAAAATGTTGGTCAGAGGGTAAAAGAAGCAGGTAGGTTATTAAAAGTGTGTAAGTGTAAGTTAGTTGTCTTTAGTGGACTTTGCAGGAAGTGAGAGAACAAGTCGGACTAAAAATGTTGGTCAGAGGGTAAAAGAAGCAGGTAGGTTATTAAAAGTATGTAAGTGTAAGTTAGTTGTCTTTAGTGGACTTTGCAGGAAGTGAGAGAACAAGTCGGACTAAAAATGTTGGTCAGAGGGTAAAAGAAGCAGGTAGGTTATTAAAAGTGTGTAAGTGTAAGTTAGTTGTCTTTAGTGGACTTTGCAGGAAGTGAGAGAACAAGTCGGACTAAAAATGTTGGTCAGAGGGTAAAAGAAGCAGGTAGGTTATTAAAAGTATGTAAGTGTAAGTTAGTTGTCTTTAGTGGACTTTGCAGGAAGTGAGAGAACAAGTCGGACTAAAAATGTTGGTCAGAGGGTAAAAGAAGCAGGTAGGTTATTAAAAGTGTGTAAGTGTAAGTTAGTTGTCTTTAGTGGACTTTGCAGGAAGTGAGAGAACAAGTCGGACTAAAAATGTTGGTCAGAGGGTAAAAGAAGCAGGTAGGTTATTAAAAGTATGTAAGTGTAAGTTAGTTGTCTTTAGTGGACTTTGCAGGAAGTGAGAGAACAAGTCGGACTAAAAATGTTGGTCAGAGGGTAAAAGAAGCAGGTAGGTTATTAAAAGTGTGTAAGTGTAAGTTAGTTGTCTTTAGTGGACTTTGCAGGAAGTGAGAGAACAAGTCGGACTAAAAATGTTGGTCAGAGGGTAAAAGAAGCAGGTAGGTTATTAAAAGTGTGTAAGTGTAAGTTAGTTGTCTTTAGTGGACTTTGCAGGAAGTGAGAGAACAAGTCGGACTAAAAATGTTGGTCAGAGGGTAAAAGAAGCAGGTAGGTTATTAAAAGTATGTAAGTGTAAGTTAGTTGTCTTTAGTGGACTTTGCAGGAAGTGAGAGAACAAGTCGGACTAAAAATGTTGGTCAGAGGGTAAAAGAAGCAGGTAGGTTATTAAAAGTATGTAAGTGTAAGTTAGTTGTCTTTAGTGGACTTTGCAGGAAGTGAGAGAACAAGTCGGACTAAAAATGTTGGTCAGAGGGTAAAAGAAGCAGGTAGGTTATTAAAAGTGTGTAATTGTAAGTCAGTTGTCTTAAGTTGACTTAGGAGGAAGTGAGAGGATAAGTTGGACTAAAAATGTTGGTCAGAGTGTAAAAGAAGCAGGTAGGTTATTGAAAGTGTGTAAGTGTAAGTCAGTTGTCTTTTGTGGACTTTGCAGGAAATTAGAGAACGGGTCGAACTAAAAATGTTGGTCAGAGGGTAAAAGAAGCAGGTAGATTATTAAAAGTGTGTAAGTGTAAGTCAGTTGTATTTAGTGGAATTTGCAGGAAGTGAGAGGATAAGTTGGACTAAAAATGTCGGTTAGAGGGTAAAAGAAGCAGGTAGGGTATTAAAAGTGTGTAAGTGTAAGTCTGTTGTCTTTAGTTGACTAACCAGGAAGTGAGAGGAAAGTCGGACTAAAAATGTCGGTTAGTGGATAAAAGAAGCAGGTAGGTTATTAAAAGTGTGTAAGTCAGTGGTCTTTAGTGGACTTTGCAGAGAGTGAGAGAACAAGTCGGACTAAATTGTTGGTCAGAGGGTAAAAGAAGCAGGTAAGTTATTAAAAGTGTGTAAGTGTAAGTCAGTTGTCTTAAGTTGACTTAGGAGGAAGTGAGAGAACAAGTCGGACTAGATTGTTGGTCAGAGGGTAAAAGAAGCAGGTAAGTTATTAAAAGTGTGTAAGTGTAAGTCAGTTGTCTTAAGTTGACTTAGCAGGAAGTGAGAGAACAAGTCGGACTAGATTGTTGGTCAGAGGGTAAAAGAAGCAGGTAAGTTATTAAAAGTGTGTAAGTGTAAGTCAGTTGTCTTAAGTTGACTTAGGAGGAAGTGAGAGAACAAGTCGGACTAAATTGTTGGTCAGAGGGTAAAAGAAGCAGGTAAGTTATTAAAAGTGTGTAAGTGTAAGTCAGTTGTCTTAAGTTGACTTAGGAGGAAGTGAGAGAACAAGTCGGACTAGATTGTTGGTCAAAGGGTAAAAGAAGCAGGTAAGTTATTAAAAGTGTGTAAGTGTAAGTCAGTTGTCTTAAGTTGACTTAGGAGGAAGTGAGAGAACAAGTCGGACTAGATTGTTGGTCAGAGGGTAAAAGAAGCAGGTAAGTTATTAAAAGTGTGTAAGTGTAAGTCAGTTGTCTTAAGTTGACTTAGGAGGAAGTGAGAGAACAAGTCGGACTAGATTGTTGGTCAGAGGGTAAAAGAAGCAGGTAAGTTATTAAAAGTGTGTAAGTGTAAGTCAGTTGTCTTAAGTTGACTTAGGAGGAAGTGAGAGAACAAGTCGGACTAGATTGTTGGTCAGAGGGTAAAAGAAGCAGGTAAGTTATTAAAAGTGTGTAAGTGTAAGTCAGTTGTCTTAAGTTGACTTAGGAGGAAGTGAGAGAACAAGTCGGACTAGATTGTTGGTCAGAGGGTAAAAGAAGCAGGTAAGTTATTAAAAGTGTGTAAGTGTAAGTCAGTTGTCTTAAGTTGACTTAGGAGGAAGTGAGAGAACAAGTCGGACTAAATTGTTGGTCAGAGGGTAAAAGAAGCAGGTAAGTTATTAAAAGTGTGTAAGTGTAAGTCAGTTGTCTTAAGTTGACTTAGCAGGAAGTGAGAGAACAAGTCGGACTAGATTGTTGGTCAGAGGGTAAAAGAAGCAGGTAAGTTATTAAAAGTGTGTAAGTGTAAGTCAGTTGTCTTAAGTTGACTTAGGAGGAAGTGAGAGAACAAGTCGGACTAGATTGTTGGTCAGAGGGTAAAAGAAGCAGGTAAGTTATTAAAAGTGTGTAAGTGTAAGTCAGTTGTCTTAAGTTGACTTAGGAGGAAGTGAGAGAACAAGTCGGACTAAATTGTTGGTCAGAGGGTAAAAGAAGCAGGTAAGTTATTAAAAGTGTGTAAGTGTAAGTAAGTTGTCTTAAGTTGACTTAGGAGGAAGTGAGAGAACAAGTCGGACTAAAATGTTGGTCACAGGGTAAAAGAAGCAGGCAGGTTATTAAAAGTTTGTAAGTGTAGGTCAGTTGTCTTTAGTTGACATTGCAGAAAGTTAAAGGACAAGTCGGACTAAAAATGTTGGTCACAGGGTAAAAGAAGCAGGTGGGTTATTAAAAGTGTGTAAGTGAAAGTCAGTTGTTTTTAGTTGACTTAGGAGGAAGTGAGAGGATGAGTTGGATTAAAAATGTTGGTCAGAGGGTAAAAGAAGCAGGTAAGTTATTAAAAGTGTGTAAGTGTAAGTCAGTTGTCTTTAGTTGACTTAGGAGGAACTGAGAGGACAAGTCGGACTAAAAATGTTGGTCAGAGGGTAATAGACGGAGGTGGGTTATTAAAAGTGTGTAAGTGAAAGTCAGTTGTCTTTAGTTGACTTAGCAGGAAGTGAGAGGATAAGTCGGACTAAAATTGTTGGTCACAGGGTAAAAGAAGCAGGTAAGTTATTAAAAGTGTGTAAGTGTAAGTCAGTTGTCTTAAGTTGACTTAAGAGGAAGTGAGAGAACAAGTCGGACTAAATTGTTGGTCAGAGGGTAAAAGAAGCAGGTAGGTTATTAAAAGTTTGTAAGTGTAGGTCAGTTGTCTTAAGTTGACTTAGGAGGAAGAGAGAGAACAAGTCGGACTAAAATTGTTGGTCACAGGGTAAAAGAAGCAGGTAAGTTATTAAAAGTTTGTAAGTGTAGGTCAGTTGTCTTAAGTTGACTTAGGAGGAAGTGAGAGAACAAGTCGGACTAAAATGTTGGTCACAGGGTAAAAGAAGCAGGTAGATTATTAAAAGTGTGTAAGTGTAAGTCAGTTGTCTTTAGTTGACTTTGCTGGAAGTGAGAAGATAAGTTGGATTAAAAATGTTGGTCAGAGGGTAAAAGAAGCAGGTAGGTTATTAAAAGTGTGTAAGTGTTAGTCAGTTATCTTAAGTTGACTTAGGGCGAAGTGAGAGGATAAGTTGGACTAAAAATGTTGGTCAGAGGGTAAAAGACGCAGGCGGGTTATTAAAAGTGTGTAAGTGAAAGTCAGTTGTCTTAAGTTGACTTAGCTGGAAGTGAGAGAACAAGTTGGTCTAAAAATGTTGGTCAGATAATAAAAGAAGCAGGTAGATTATTAAAAGTGTATAAGTGTAAGTCAGTTGTCTTTAGTGGACTTTGCTGGAAGTGAGAAGATAAGTTGGATTAAAAATGTTGGTCAGAGGGTAAAAGAAGCAGGTAGGTTATTAAAAGTGTGTAAGTGTAAGTCAGTTATCTTAAGTTGACTTAGGACGAAGTGAGAGGATAAGTTGGACTAAAAATGTGTGTCAGAGGGTAAAAGAAGCAAGTAGGTTATTAAAAGTGTGTAAGTTTAGGTCAGTTGTCTTTAGTCGACTTTGCAGAAAGTGAGAGGACAAGTTGGTCTAAAAATGTTAGTCAGAAGGTAAAATAATCAGGTAGGTTATTAAGAGTATGTAAGTCAGTTGTCTTTAGTTGACTTAGCAGGAAGTGAGAGGCCAAGTTGGACTAAAAATGTTGGTCTCAGGGTAAAAGAATCAGGAGGTTATTAAAAGTGTGTAAGTATAAGTCAGTTGTCTTTAGTTGACTTAGCAGGAAGTGAGAGGCCAAGTTGGTCTAAAAATGTTGGTCAGAGGGTAGAAGAAGCAGTTAGGTTATTAAAAGTGTGTAAGTGTAAGTCAGTTGTCTTTAGTTGACTTAGCAGGAAGTGAGAGGACAAGTTGGACTAAAAATGTTGGTCAGAGGGTAAAAGAACAGGAGGTTATTAAAAGTGTGTAAGTGTAAAGTCAGTTGTCTTTAGTTGACTTAGCAGGAAGTGAGAGGACAAGTTGGACTAAAAATGTTGGTCAGAGGGTAAAAGAACAGGAGGTTATTAAAAGTGTGTAAGTGTAAGTCAGTTGTCTTTAGTTGACTTAGCAGGAAGTGAGAGGACAAGTTGGACTAAAAATGTTGGTCAGAGGGTAAAAGAACAGGAGGTTATTAAAAGTGTGTAAGTGTAAGTCAGTTGTCTTTAGTTGACTTAGCAGGAAGTGAGAGGACAAGTTGGACTAAAAATGTTGGTCAGAGGGTAAAAGAACAGGAGGTTATTAAAAGTGTGTAAGTGTAAGTCAGTTGTCTTTAGTTGACTTAGCAGGAAGTGAGAGGACAAGTCGGTCTAAAAATGTTGGTCAGAGGGTAAAAGAACAGGAGGTTATTAAAAGTGTGTAAGTGTAAGTCAGTTGTCTTTAGTGGACTTTGCAGGAAGTGAGAGAACAAGTTGGACTAAAAATGTTGGTCAGAGGGTAAAAGAACAGGAGGTTATTAAAAGTGTGTAAGTGTAAGTCAGTTGTCTTTAGTTGACTTAGCAGGAAGTGAGAGGACAAGTTGGACTAAAAATGTTGGTCAGAGGGTAAAAGAACAGGAGGTTATTAAAAGTGTGTAAGTGTAAGTCAGTTGTCTTTAGTTGACTTAGCAGGAAGTGAGAGGACAAGTTGGACTAAAAATGTTGGTCAGAGGGTAAAAGAACAGGAGGTTATTAAAAGTGTGTAAGTGTAAGTCAGTTGTCTTTAGTTGACTTAGCAGGAAGTGAGAGAACAAGTCGGACTAAAAATGTTGGTCAGAGGGTAAATGAAGAAGGTAAGTTATTAAAAGTGTGTAAGTGTAAGTCAGTTGTCTTTAGTTGACTTAGCAGGAAGTGAGAGGACAAGTTGGACTAAAAATGTTGGTCAGAGGGTAAAAGAACAGGAGGTTATTAAAAGTGTGTAAGTGTAAGTCAGTTGTCTTTAGTTGACTTAGCAGGAAGTGAGAGGACAAGTTGGACTAAAAATGTTGGTCAGAGGGTAAAAGAACAGGAGGTTATTAAAAGTGTGTAAGTGTAAGTCAGTTGTCTTTAGTTGACTTAGCAGGAAGTGAGAGGACAAGTCGGTCTAAAAATGTTGGTCAGAGGGTAAAAGAACAGGAGGTTATTAAAAGTGTGTAAGAATAAGTCAGATGTCTTTATTTGATTTAGCAGGAAGTGAGAGGACAAGTTGGACTAAAAATGTTGGTCAGAGGGTAAAAGAACAGGAGGTTATTAAAAGTGTGTAAGTGTAAGTCAGTTGTCTTTAGTGGACTTTGCAGGAAGTGAGAGAACAAGTTGGACTAAAAATGTTGGTCAGAGGGTAAAAGAACAGGAGGTTATTAAAAGTGTGTAAGTGTAAGTCAGTTGTCTTTAGTTGACTTAGCAGGAAGTGAGAGAACAAGTCGGACTAAAAATGTTGGTCAGAGGGTAAATGAAGAAGGTAAGTTATTAAAAGTGTGTAAGTGTAAGTCAGTTGTCTTTAGTTGACTTAGCAGGAAGTGAGAGGACAAGTTGGACTAAAAATGTTGGTCAGAGGGTAAAAGAACAGGAGGTTATTAAAAGTGTGTAAGTGTAAGTCAGTTGTCTTTAGTTGACTTAGCAGGAAGTGAGAGGACAAGTTGGACTAAAAATGTTGGTCAGAGGGTAAAAGAACAGGAGGTTATTAAAAGTGTGTAAGTGTAAGTCAGTTGTCTTTAGTTGACTTAGCAGGAAGTGAGAGGACAAGTTGGACTAAAAATGTTGGTCAGAGGGTAAAAGAACAGGAGGTTATTAAAAGTGTGTAAGTGTAAGTCAGTTGTCTTTAGTTGACTTAGCAGGAAGTGAGAGGACAAGTTGGACTAAAAATGTTGGTCAGAGGGTAAAAGAACAGGAGGTTATTAAAAGTGTGTAAGTGTAAGTCAGTTGTCTTTAGTTGACTTAGCAGGAAGTGAGAGGACAAGTTGGACTAAAAATGTTGGTCAGAGGGTAAAAGAACAGGAGATTATTAAAAGTGTGTAAGTGTAAGTCAGTTGTCTTTAGTTGACTTAGCAGGAAGTGAGAGGACAAGTCGGTCTAAAAATGTTGGTCAGAGGGTAAAAGAACAGGAGGTTATTAAAAGTGTGTAAGAATAAGTCAGTTGTCTTTAGTTGACTTAGCAGGAAGTGAGAGAACAAGTTGGACTAAAAATGTTGGTCAGAGGGTAAAAGAACAGGAGGTTATTAAAAGTGTGTAAGTGTAAGTCAGTTGTCTTTAGTTGACTTAGCAGGAAGTGAGAGGACAAGTTGGACTAAAAATGTTGGTCAGAGGGTAAAAGAACAGGAGGTTATTAAAAGTGTGTAAGTGTAAGTCAGTTGTCTTTAGTTGACTTAGCAGGAAGTGAGAGGACAAGTCGGTCTAAAAATGTTGGTCAGAGGGTAAAAGAACAGGAGGTTATTAAAAGTGTGTAAGAATAAGTCAGATGTCTTTATTTGATTTAGCAGGAAGTGAGAGGACAAGTTGGACTAAAAATGTTGGTCAGAGGGTAAAAGAACAGGAGGTTATTAAAAGTGTGTAAGTGTAAGTCAGTTGTCTTTAGTGGACTTTGCAGGAAGTGAGAGAACAAGTTGGACTAAAAATGTTGGTCAGAGGGTAAAAGAACAGGAGGTTATTAAAAGTGTGTAAGTGTAAGTCAGTTGTCTTTAGTTGACTTAGCAGGAAGTGAGAGGACAAGTTGGACTAAAAATGTTGGTCAGAGGGTAAAAGAACAGGAGGTTATTAAAAGTGTGTAAGTGTAAGTCAGTTGTCTTTAGTTGACTTAGCAGGAAGTGAGAGAACAAGTCGGACTAAAAATGTTGGTCAGAGGGTAAATGAAGAAGGTAAGTTATTAAAAGTGTGTAAGTGTAAGTCAGTTGTCTTTAGTTGACTTAGCAGGAAGTGAGAGGATAAGTTGGATTAAAAATGTTGGTCAGAGGGTAAAAGAACAGGAGGTTATTAAAAGTGTGTAAGAATAAGTCAGTTGTCTTTAGTTGACTTAGCAGGAAGTGAGAGAACAAGTTGGACTAAAAATGTTGGTCAGAGGGTAAAAGAACAGGAGGTTATTAAAAGTGTGTAAGTGTAAGTCAGTTGTCTTTAGTTGACTTAGCAGGAAGTGAGAGAACAAGTTGGACTAAAAATGTTGGTCAGAGGGTAAAAGAACAGGAGGTTATTAAAAGTGTGTAAGTGTAAGTCAGTTGTCTTTAGTTGACTTAGCAGGAAGTGAGAGGATAAGTTGGATTAAAAATGTTGGTCAGAGGGTAAAAGAACAGGAGGTTATTAAAAGTGTGTAAGTGTAAGTCAGTTGTCTTTAGTTGACTTAGCAGGAAGTGAGAGGACAAGTTGGACTAAAAATGTTGGCCAGAGGGTAAAAGAACAGGAGGTTATTAAAAGTGTGTAAGTGTAAGTCAGTTGTCTTTAGTTGACTTAGCAGGAAGTGAGAGGACAAGTTGGACTAAAAATGTTGGTCAGAGGGTAAAAGAACAGGAGGTTATTAAAAGTGTGTAAGTGTAAGTCAGTTGTCTTTAGTTGACTTAGCAGGAAGTGAGAGGACAAGTCGGTCTAAAAATGTTGGTCAGAGGGTAAAAGAACAGGAGGTTATTAAAAGTGTGTAAGTGTAAGTCAGTTGTCTTAAGTTGACTTAGGAGGAAGTGAGAGAACAAGTCGGACTAGATTGTTGGTCAGAGGGTAAAAGAAGCAGGTAAGTTATTAAAAGTGTGTAAGTGTAAGTCAGTTGTCTTAAGTTGACTTAGGAGGAAGTGAGAGAACAAGTCGGACTAAATTGTTGGTCAGAGGGTAAAAGAAGCAGGTAAGTTATTAAAAGTGTGTAAGTGTAAGTCAGTTGTCTTAAGTTGACTTAGCAGGAAGTGAGAGAACAAGTCGGACTAGATTGTTGGTCAGAGGGTAAAAGAAGCAGGTAAGTTATTAAAAGTGTGTAAGTGTAAGTAAGTTGTCTTAAGTTGACTTAGGAGGAAGTGAGAGAACAAGTCGGACTAAAATGTTGGTCACAGGGTAAAAGAAGCAGGCAGGTTATTAAAAGTTTGTAAGTGTAGGTCAGTTGTCTTTAGTTGACATTGCAGAAAGTTAAAGGACAAGTCGGACTAAAAATGTTGGTCACAGGGTAAAAGAAGCAGGTGGGTTATTAAAAGTGTGTAAGTGAAAGTCAGTTGTTTTTAGTTGACTTAGGAGGAAGTGAGAGGATGAGTTGGATTAAAAATGTTGGTCAGAGGGTAAAAGAAGCAGGTAAGTTATTAAAAGTGTGTAAGTGTAAGTCAGTTGTCTTTAGTTGACTTAGGAGGAACTGAGAGGACAAGTCGGACTAAAAATGTTGGTCAGAGGGTAATAGACGCAGGTGGGTTATTAAAAGTGTGTAAGTGAAAGTCAGTTGTCTTTAGTTGACTTAGCAGGAAGTGAGAGGATAAGTCGGACTAAAATTGTTGGTCACAGGGTAAAAGAAGCAGGTAAGTTATTAAAAGTGTGTAAGTGTAAGTCAGTTGTCTTAAGTTGACTTAAGAGGAAGTGAGAGAACAAGTCGGACTAAATTGTTGGTCAGAGGGTAAAAGAAGCAGGTAGGTTATTAAAAGTTTGTAAGTGTAGGTCAGTTGTCTTAAGTTGACTTAGGAGGAAGTGAGAGAACAAGTCGGACTAAAATTGTTGGTCACAGGGTAAAAGAAGCAGGTAAGTTATTAAAAGTTTGTAAGTGTAGGTCAGTTGTCTTAAGTTGACTTAGGAGGAAGTGAGAGAACAAGTCGGACTAAAATGTTGGTCACAGGGTAAAAGAAGCAGGTAGATTATTAAAAGTGTGTAAGTGTAAGTCAGTTGTCTTTAGTTGACTTTGCTGGAAGTGAGAAGATAAGTTGGATTAAAAATGTTGGTCAGAGGGTAAATGAAGCAGGTAGGTTATTAAAAGTGTGTAAGTGTTAGTCAGTTATCTTAAGTTGACTTAGGGCGAAGTGAGAGGATAAGTTGGACTAAAAATGTTGGTCAGAGGGTAAAAGACGCAGGCGGGTTATTAAAAGTGTGTAAGTGAAAGTCAGTTGTCTTAAGTTGACTTAGCTGGAAGTGAGAGAACAAGTTGGTCTAAAAATGTTGGTCAGATAATAAAAGAAGCAGGTAGATTATTAAAAGTGTATAAGTGTAAGTCAGTTGTCTTTAGTGGACTTTGCTGGAAGTGAGAAGATAAGTTGGATTAAAAATGTTGGTCAGAGGGTAAAAGTAGCAGGTAGGTTATTAAAAGTGTGTAAGTGTAAGTCAGTTATCTTAAGTTGACTTAGGACGAAGTGAGAGGATAAGTTGGACTAAAAATGTGTGTCAGAGGGTAAAAGAAGCAAGTAGGTTATTAAAAGTGTGTAAGTTTAGGTCAGTTGTCTTTAGTCGACTTTGCAGAAAGTAAGAGGACAAGTTGGTCTAAAAATGTTAGTCAGAAGGTAAAATAATCAGGTAGGTTATTAAGAGTATGTAAGTCAGTTGTCTTTAGTTGACTTAGCAGGAAGTGAGAGGCCAAGTTGGACTAAAAATGTTGGTCTCAGGGTAAAAGAATCAGGAGGTTATTAAAAGTGTGTAAGTATAAGTCAGTTGTCTTTAGTTGACTTAGCAGGAAGTGAGAGGCCAAGTTGGTCTAAAAATGTTGGTCAGAGGGTAGAAGAAGCAGTTAGGTTATTAAAAGTGTGTAAGTGTAAGTCAGTTGTCTTTAGTTGACTTAGCAGGAAGTGAGAGGACAAGTTGGACTAAAAATGTTGGTCAGAGGGTAAAAGAACAGGAGGTTATTAAAAGTGTGTAAGTGTAAAGTCAGTTGTCTTTAGTTGACTTAGCAGGAAGTGAGAGGACAAGTTGGACTAAAAATGTTGGTCAGAGGGTAAAAGAACAGGAGGTTATTAAAAGTGTGTAAGTGTAAGTCAGTTGTCTTTAGTTGACTTAGCAGGAAGTGAGAGGACAAGTTGGACTAAAAATGTTGGTCAGAGGGTAAAAGAACAGGAGGTTATTAAAAGTGTGTAAGTGTAAGTCAGTTGTCTTTAGTTGACTTAGCAGGAAGTGAGAGGACAAGTCGGTCTAAAAATGTTGGTCAGAGGGTAAAAGAACAGGAGGTTATTAAAAGTGTGTAAGTGTAAGTCAGTTGTCTTTAGTGGACTTTGCAGGAAGTGAGAGAACAAGTTGGACTAAAAATGTTGGTCAGAGGGTAAAAGAACAGGAGGTTATTAAAAGTGTGTAAGTGTAAGTCAGTTGTCTTTAGTTGACTTAGCAGGAAGTGAGAGGACAAGTTGGACTAAAAATGTTGGTCAGAGGGTAAAAGAACAGGAGGTTATTAAAAGTGTGTAAGTGTAAGTCAGTTGTCTTTAGTTGACTTAGCAGGAAGTGAGAGGACAAGTTGGACTAAAAATGTTGGTCAGAGGGTAAAAGAACAGGAGGTTATTAAAAGTGTGTAAGTGTAAGTCAGTTGTCTTTAGTTGACTTAGCAGGAAGTGAGAGAACAAGTCGGACTAAAAATGTTGGTCAGAGGGTAAATGAAGAAGGTAAGTTATTAAAAGTGTGTAAGTGTAAGTCAGTTGTCTTTAGTTGACTTAGCAGGAAGTGAGAGGACAAGTTGGACTAAAAATGTTGGTCAGAGGGTAAAAGAACAGGAGGTTATTAAAAGTGTGTAAGTGTAAGTCAGTTGTCTTTAGTTGACTTAGCAGGAAGTGAGAGGACAAGTTGGACTAAAAATGTTGGTCAGAGGGTAAAAGAACAGGAGGTTATTAAAAGTGTGTAAGTGTAAGTCAGTTGTCTTTAGTTGACTTAGCAGGAAGTGAGAGGACAAGTCGGTCTAAAAATGTTGGTCAGAGGGTAAAAGAACAGGAGGTTATTAAAAGTGTGTAAGAATAAGTCAGATGTCTTTATTTGATTTAGCAGGAAGTGAGAGGACAAGTTGGACTAAAAATGTTGGTCAGAGGGTAAAAGAACAGGAGGTTATTAAAAGTGTGTAAGTGTAAGTCAGTTGTCTTTAGTGGACTTTGCAGGAAGTGAGAGAACAAGTTGGACTAAAAATGTTGGTCAGAGGTTAAAAGAACAGGAGGTTATTAAAAGTGTGTAAGTGTAAGTCAGTTGTCTTTAGTTGACTTAGCAGGAAGTGAGAGGACAAGTTGGACTAAAAATGTTGGTCAGAGGGTAAAAGAACAGGAGGTTATTAAAAGTGTGTAAGTGTAAGTCAGTTGTCTTTAGTTGACTTAGCAGGAAGTGAGAGAACAAGTCGGACTAAAAATGTTGGTCAGAGGGTAAATGAAGAAGGTAAGTTATTAAAAGTGTGTAAGTGTAAGTCAGTTGTCTTTAGTTGACTTAGCAGGAAGTGAGAGGACAAGTTGGACTAAAAATGTTGGTCAGAGGGTAAAAGAACAGGAGGTTATTAAAAGTGTGTAAGTGTAAGTCAGTTGTCTTTAGTTGACTTAGCAGGAAGTGAGAGGACAAGTTGGACTAAAAATGTTGGTCAGAGGGTAAAAGAACAGGAGGTTATTAAAAGTGTGTAAGTGTAAGTCAGTTGTCTTTAGTTGACTTAGCAGGAAGTGAGAGGACAAGTTGGACTAAAAATGTTGGTCAGAGGGTAAAAGAACAGGAGGTTATTAAAAGTGTGTAAGTGTAAGTCAGTTGTCTTTAGTTGACTTAGCAGGAAGTGAGAGGACAAGTTGGACTAAAAATGTTGGTCAGAGGGTAAAAGAACAGGAGGTTATTAAAAGTGTGTAAGTGTAAGTCAGTTGTCTTTAGTTGACTTAGCAGGAAGTGAGAGGACAAGTTGGACTAAAAATGTTGGTCAGAGGGTAAAAGAACAGGAGGTTATTAAAAGTGTGTAAGTGTAAGTCAGTTGTCTTTAGTTGACTTAGCAGGAAGTGAGAGGACAAGTCGGTCTAAAAATGTTGGTCAGAGGGTAAAAGAACAGGAGGTTATTAAAAGTGTGTAAGAATAAGTCAGTTGTCTTTAGTTGACTTAGCAGGAAGTGAGAGAACAAGTTGGACTAAAAATGTTGGTCAGAGGGTAAAAGAACAGGAGGTTATTAAAAGTGTGTAAGTGTAAGTCAGTTGTCTTTAGTTGACTTAGCAGGAAGTGAGAGGACAAGTTGGACTAAAAATGTTGGTCAGAGGGTAAAAGAACAGGAGGTTATTAAAAGTGTGTAAGTGTAAGTCAGTTGTCTTTAGTTGACTTAGCAGGAAGTGAGAGGACAAGTCGGTCTAAAAATGTTGGTCAGAGGGTAAAAGAACAGGAGGTTATTAAAAGTGTGTAAGAATAAGTCAGATGTCTTTATTTGATTTAGCAGGAAGTGAGAGGACAAGTTGGACTAAAAATGTTGGTCAGAGGGTAAAAGAACAGGAGGTTATTAAAAGTGTGTAAGTGTAAGTCAGTTGTCTTTAGTGGACTTTGCAGGAAGTGAGAGAACAAGTTGGACTAAAAATGTTGGTCAGAGGGTAAAAGAACAGGAGGTTATTAAAAGTGTGTAAGTGTAAGTCAGTTGTCTTTAGTTGACTTAGCAGGAAGTGAGAGGACAAGTTGGACTAAAAATGTTGGTCAGAGGGTAAAAGAACAGGAGGTTATTAAAAGTGTGTAAGTGTAAGTCAGTTGTCTTTAGTTGACTTAGCAGGAAGTGAGAGAACAAGTCGGACTAAAAATGTTGGTCAGAGGGTAAATGAAGAAGGTAAGTTATTAAAAGTGTGTAAGTGTAAGTCAGTTGTCTTTAGTTGACTTAGCAGGAAGTGAGAGGATAAGTTGGATTAAAAATGTTGGTCAGAGGGTAAAAGAACAGGAGGTTATTAAAAGTGTGTAAGAATAAGTCAGTTGTCTTTAGTTGACTTAGCAGGAAGTGAGAGAACAAGTTGGACTAAAAATGTTGGTCAGAGGGTAAAAGAACAGGAGGTTATTAAAAGTGTGTAAGTGTAAGTCAGTTGTCTTTAGTTGACTTAGCAGGAAGTGAGAGAACAAGTTGGACTAAAAATGTTGGTCAGAGGGTAAAAGAACAGGAGGTTATTAAAAGTGTGTAAGTGTAAGTCAGTTGTCTTTAGTTGACTTAGCAGGAAGTGAGAGGATAAGTTGGATTAAAAATGTTGGTCAGAGGGTAAAAGAACAGGAGGTTATTAAAAGTGTGTAAGTGTAAGTCAGTTGTCTTTAGTTGACTTAGCAGGAAGTGAGAGGACAAGTTGGACTAAAAATGTTGGTCAGAGGGTAAAAGAACAGGAGGTTATTAAAAGTGTGTAAGTGTAAGTCAGTTGTCTTTAGTTGACTTAGCAGGAAGTGAGAGGACAAGTTGGACTAAAAATGTTGGTCAGAGGGTAAAAGAACAGGAGGTTATTAAAAGTGTGTAAGTGTAAGTCAGTTGTCTTTAGTTGACTTAGCAGGAAGTGAGAGAACAAGTTGGACTAAAAATGTTGGTCAGAGGGTAAAAGAACAGGAGGTTATTAAAAGTGTGTAAGTGTAAGTCAGTTGTCTTTAGTTGACTTAGCAGGAAGTGAGAGAACAAGTTGGACTAAAAATGTTGGTCAGAGGGTAAAAGAACAGGAGGTTATTAAAAGTGTGTAAGTGTAAGTCAGTTGTCTTTAGTTGACTTAGCAGGAAGTGAGAGAACAAGTTGGACTAAAAATGTTGGTCAGAGGGTAAAAGAACAGGAGGTTATTAAAAGTGTGTAAGTGTAAGTCAGTTGTCTTTAGTTGACTTAGCAGGAAGTGAGAGGACAAGTCGGTCTAAAAATGTTGGTCAGAGGGTAAAAGAACAGGAGGTTATTAAAAGTGTGTAAGTGTAAGTCAGTTGTCTTTAGTTGACTTAGCAGGAAGTGAGAGAACAAGTTGGACTAAAAATGTTGGTCAGAGGGTAAAAGAACAGGAGGTTATTAAAAGTGTGTAAGTGTAAGTCAGTTGTCTTTAGTTGACTTAGCAGGAAGTGAGAGGACAAGTCGGTCTAAAAATGTTGGTCAGAGGGTAAAAGAACAGGAGGTTATTAAAAGTGTGTAAGTGTAAGTCAGTTGTCTTTAGTTGACTTAGCAGGAAGTGAGAGGACAAGTCGGTCTAAAAATGTTGGTCAGAGGGTAAAAGAAGCAGGTAGGTTATTAAAAGTGTGTAAGTGTAAGTCAGTTGTCTTTAGTTGACTTAGCAGGAAGTGAGAGAACAAGTTGGACTAAAAATGTTGGTCAGAGGGTAAAAGAACAGGAGGTTATTAAAAGTGTGTAAGTGTAAGTCAGTTGTCTTTAGTTGACTTAGCAGGAAGTGAGAGGACAAGTTGGACTAAAAATGTTGGTCAGAGGGTAAAAGAACAGGAGGTTATTAAAAGTGTGTAAGTGTAAGTCAGTTGTCTTTAGTTGACTTAGCAGGAAGTGAGAGAACAAGTCGGACTAAAAATGTTGGTCAGAGGGTAAATGAAGAAGGTAAGTTATTAAAAGTGTGTAAGTGTAAGTCAGTTGTCTTTAGTTGACTTAGCAGGAAGTGAGAGGACAAGTTGGACTAAAAATGTTGGTCAGAGGGTAAAAGAACAGGAGGTTATTAAAAGTGTGTAAGTGTAAGTCAGTTGTCTTTAGTTGACTTAGCAGGAAGTGAGAGGACAAGTTGGACTAAAAATGTTGGTCAGAGGGTAAAAGAACAGGAGGTTATTAAAAGTGTGTAAGTGTAAGTCAGTTGTCTTTAGTTGACTTAGCAGGAAGTGAGAGGACAAGTTGGACTAAAAATGTTGGTCAGAGGGTAAAAGAACAGGAGGTTATTAAAAGTGTGTTTGTGTAAGTCAGTTGTCTTTAGTTGACTTAGCAGGAAGTGAGAGAACAAGTTGGACTAAAAATGTTGGTCAGAGGGTAAAAGAACAGGAGGTTATTAAAAGTGTGTAAGTGTAAGTCAGTTGTCTTTAGTTGACTTAGCAGGAAGTGAGAGGACAAGTTGGACTAAAAATGTTGGTCAGAGGGTAAAAGAACAGGAGGTTATTAAAAGTGTGTAAGTGTAAGTCAGTTGTCTTTAGTTGACTTAGCAGGAAGTGAGAGGACAAGTTGGACTAAAAATGTTGGTCAGAGGGTAAAAGAACAGGAGGTTATTAAAAGTGTGTAAGTGTAAGTCAGTTGTCTTTAGTTGACTTAGCAGGAAGTGAGAGGACAAGTTGGACTAAAAATGTTGGTCAGAGGGTAAAAGAACAGGAGGTTATTAAAAGTGTGTAAGTGTAAGTCAGTTGTCTTTAGTTGACTTAGCAGGAAGTGAGAGGACAAGTTGGACTAAAAATTTTGGTCAGAGGGTAAAAGAACATAAGGTTATTAAAAGTGTGTAAGTGTAAGTCAGTTGTCTTTAGTTGACTTAGCAGGAAGTGAGAGGACAAGTTGGACTAAAAATGTTGGTCAGAGGGTAAAAGAACAGGAGGTTATTAAAAGTGTGTAAGTGTAAGTCAGTTGTCTTTAGTTGACTTAGCAGGAAGTGAGAGGACAAGTTGGACTAAAAATGTTGGTCAGAGGGTAAAAGAACAGGAGGTTATTAAAAGTGTGTAAGTGTAAGTCAGTTGTCTTTAGTTGACTTAGCAGGAAGTGAGAGAACAAGTCGGACTAAAAATGTTGGTCAGAGGGTAAAAGAACAGGAGGTTATTAAAAGTGTGTAAGTGTAAGTCAGTTGTCTTTAGTTGACTTAGCAGGAAGTGAGAGGACAAGTCGGTCTAAAAATGTTGGTCAGAGGGTAAAAGAACAGGAGGTTATTAAAAGTGTGTAAGTGTAAGTCAGTTGTCTTTAGTTGACTTAGCAGGAAGTGAGAGGACAAGTTGGACTAAAAATGTTGGTCAGAGGGTAAAAGAACAGGAGGTTATTAAAAGTGTGTAAGAATAAGTCAGATGTCTTTAGTTGACTTAGCAGGAAGTGAGAGGACAAGTTGGACTAAAAATGTTGGTCAGAGGGTAAAAGAACAGGAGGTTATTAAAAGTGTGTAAGTGTAAGTCAGTTGTCTTTAGTTGACTTAGCAGGAAGTGAGAGAACAAGTCGGACTAAAAATGTTGGTCAGAGGGTAAAAGAACAGGAGGTTATTAAAAGTGTGTAAGTGTAAGTCAGTTGTCTTTAGTTGACTTAGCAGGAAGTGAGAGGACAAGTCGGTCTAAAAATGTTGGTCAGAGGGTAAAAGAACAGGAGGTTATTAAAAGTGTGTAAGTGTAAGTCAGTTGTCTTTAGTTGACTTAGCAGGAAGTGAGAGGACAAGTTGGACTAAAAATGTTGGTCAGAGGGTAAAAGAACAGGAGGTTATTAAAAGTGTGTAAGAATAAGTCAGATGTCTTTAGTTGACTTAGCAGGAAGTGAGAGGACAAGTTGGACTAAAAATGTTGGTCAGAGGGTAAAAGAACAGGAGGTTATTAAAAGTGTGTAAGTGTAAGTCAGTTGTCTTTAGTTGACTTAGCAGGAAGTGAGAGGACAAGTTGGACTAAAAATGTTGGTCAGAGGGTAAAAGAACAGGAGGTTATTAAAAGTGTGTAAGAATAAGTCAGATGTCTTTATTTGATTTAGCAGGAAGTGAGAGGACAAGTCGGTCTAAAAATGTTGACAGAGGATAAAAGAAGCAGGTAGATTATTAGAAGAAACATAAACAAATATTTGTATATAGGAACCCAGTTTGCACAACCTCTCTAATTTGTTACAATAATATCAAACATCGTCTGCAAGTCTGCACTGTCACATAGTATAATCGTAGGCCATCAGGTAAGGCCTATACCAGACATGAGTTGTTCAATTACTGAGAAAATCTTAATACACTCTTTGTTCTCTTACATGTGATGAAAATTGTAGGTCTCTTCAGTAATAGACTTAACACAGCATGGTAGACATCATTATACCGCATTATAAGTTACAAACTAATTTATAGAAATTGTATTCTACAGTTAAGCTTTAGTTCCATTCTTCATTTTATATCAGTGCTTGTTGGGAAATGTCTTAATGTGGTAATGACCAAATAAATTATAATTATTTCTTCTTACTTTCACAACCTTTTTCTTGAGTCAGTCACCCGCATGGTTCCGAACATGACGAATTAGAGAGGTTCTGCCGTATCTTTAATCTTAAAGAAATAAAATAAAATCTGTTAACAATAACTTGTACAACTTGGTGATAAAGAATTCAGTAATGTTACCAAACCAAAATCCGTTCAATATGATTGAGATAAAAATCAATAAAATGCTTCTCCAATCACATTTGGACAGCTTCTTATTCCAACAGTGTTGTCTGCAGCAAGCTCTTTAAGTATATGTCCTCTAATAGGTCTTCTAGCAGATCCTGTTTTATGAAAGGTCTTTAAATACATATCAAGAATCACAGTGTATCAGTTGACTCATTGTCACTGTATTTATTTGCAACAGTGTTCGCTGTAGCAAACTCTTTGAGAGCTTTATATGTCCTCTCATAGGTCTTCTAGCAAATCCTGTTTTATGAAAGGTCTTTAAATACATATCAAGAATCACAGTGTATCAGTTGAATCATTGTCACTGTATTTGAGATTCATATCAGATACACAATTTCGTTTTCTTAAATGTTCATATATTTTATTTCTTGTTTAATATTAATTACATTCCTTGTGGATGGTGTCGAGATAGTAATCACAGTCTAGGTTTCCTCACTTGAATTCATTAACATACTTTTGTTTTCTTCTCATATCTGAAAATTATATAATTTCAGATAATTATTTTTAGTGCTTTTCTGACTATAGTTTTGTATTTTTCACTAGCTGCTTTGGTTCTATTAAAGGATGTAACTGTTATTTTTACATCTTCAGATGCCTTGTTTGCATAAGATTTGTATTTTTTTTTTAATACACTATTATAAATTGGTATATTATTTCCAACAATATCTAAAATGTAAGTTTATTCTCTGCTTTAAAACTCCTCATTTTAATACTCATTTTTTATTTACATTCAAAGATTTAGATCAATAATTAAAGGTTAATATATATGTACATACATATAACAGAATCACAATATTAAGTAGCAAAAAAACTGGGAATTTCCTTGTAATTTTCCATTTTCTTCTCTATACAGTTTTTTGTTGTTTATATTTGTTTGTTACTATTTATTGGCTTTTTTTCATTTCTAATTTATGAAGCTAATTTCTCATTCTATAATTCAGTCAATAATTTCTCATTTATTCATTATTAGAAGAAACCTTTCTCTTATAATTTTATATACATTGTTAAGTAATAGATTTCTAGCATTATTAATAGTTGATGCTTGACAATGAAGATACTATCAATCTTTGAAAATTAACTCGCATAAATACCAAGTAAGATTCTTGTTTAACTACATATAGTGAAAGTGATAAGTGAATACAAGAAAACAGTGTTGCAAAGCTAAATATATTTATATGTATCCTGATATTTCACTTTGTCCATTGTTTTTCCGTTGTACTGACTTTATAAAGTTATTATTGATAATTGTAAACAATTATTCCACCACTAAGTGCAATTATTTTTACCTTATGTGATGAGGCACCTTACGGTCACTTGACCATTGTCGAGTCACTGAATTATTTATCTATATTTTTCTGATGTTCTTGTTCGGTCTGTGATGTTGGTATTTGTTGACATCATATATGTTTCGTCTTGTGCCATGTGCATGATGTTTTTGAAAAGTACGTCACCTGCTTATGTTTTCTGTTGGTTCATTAAATTGTTGTGTAAGTTTTTATAGATGTGGTATTTTTCTAGTGAGTTTAGTTTTATTGGGTTATCATTTATTTCAAGTGTGGTTAGGTTATTTTTGTAACTTGTTATTTCATGTCCATGTGATATTAGATGTACTGCTACATTTGATGCGTTTGTATTATTAGTTTTGAATGCTCTATTATGTTCTGCAAATCTTATTTTAAATGACCTGATTGTTTTTCCTATGTAAAATGTTTTGTAGTTGTTACACGTAATTTTGTAAATTCACAATAGGTTAAGTTTTTCTGTATTTGTTTTGTGGTTTGTGTTATTAAGATATTTTATTATTTTGTTGTTTGGTTTGTATGTTGGAGTGTAGTGTTCTTTGTTGTATTTATTTATTTGTTTATATTTTGTTATTGGTATATTTATATTTAAGGTGGATTTTTTTTATTATTACTTTTGTTTTTGTGTTCAGGTTGTAGTGTAGTGTTGAGGTTAGGTTTTTTTGTAAATTTATTGTATATGTTTTTTATAAGGAGTTTGTTGTAACCATTTTTTATTACTATTTTTGTAATGTTATCTAATTTTAAATTTAATTTTTGTTTGTTGTCTTGTGTTATTTTATTGCTTTATTTATCATGTTACTGTAAGTGTTAATTTTATGTGTCCAGGGGTGGTTAGATTTGTTGTGTATTGTAGTATTTTTGGAAGTTGGTTTTCTGTGTACTGTAGTTTCTATTTTATTATTGTTTATATTTAATATAATGTCAAGATAGTTCATTGTTTTGTTTTGTAGGCGAGTTGTATGTTTTCACTGTATGTATTTAATTTATTTTAGTATTATAATGATATATATATATTAATTCTTGATATTTTACGTTATCCATTGTTTTTCCGTTGCACTGACTTTATGAAGTTAATATATTACTAATGTAAGTAATTTTATCCACCATTAAGTGCAATAATGTTACCTTGAGTGATGAGGCACCTTTCGGTCACTTGACCATTGTCGCAATGGTCATCGCAGTTCCGACATTTTGCCAGAATCTCATCTGGCATTGACGAGGTGAACCTAACAACAGTTGAAGTGTGCAATTTGTTCTGTTGTTGAGTTCACCTTGTCAATGCTAATTGAGATTCTAGTGTGTGTGTGTGTGTGTGTCTATTTTACGTAATGCCACATGTCTAATGTGTTATTTAAACATTTAGACCATAATTGAATAATAATTATATTAAATACAAAAATATAGCTTAGTTTTAACCTAAATTAACTATGGTTAGGCAAATATACAGTTTTTAATCACTTTTACATTAGTTTATTTTTTGTGATGTATTTTGTTTTTCATCTCTGTACTGTAGTGTTAATTTTAGTGTTTTTTGTATATTGTCCCATAGCAACCTAACCTAACCTTTAATTAAGTTTCACCATACATAATGGACTACAAAATTCAAAAGAAACATATTTAGGCTTTTGTAAACCTGGCTCAGAGTTATAAAAATTCATTGATATTTAACTGTTACAGGAAAAATTAATAACTCATTAATGACTCTTCGAACTTGTCTTGAGGTTTTGAGAGAGAACCAACAAACTAAAGCTAATAAAATGATTCCTTATAGAGATTCACGCTTAACTCATTTATTCAAGAATTATTTTGATGGCGAGGGTCTAATACATATGATAATTTGTGTCAATCCAAGATCTGATGATTATGATGAAAACTTGGTAAGTCAAATATCTTTCAGAATACACCAACTGAATTCAGTTAACTTAGTGAATATAACTGTTTAAATAATTCTGTATTGTTCTTTTGGTAGTTATTTTAGTAAGCATTACAATAATTTGATTCTTTTAGTATTCACTTAAGAAGTGTTTAGGTTTTTATTTTATAGTAATACCAAACTACATGTAATTTATAAACTATGAATGTTTGTGTTACTATATTCGTCAGAAGGGGTTCTTCTGTCACACCTTTCCTGTTGAGTGGGAGCCAGGCGTCTCCCATCAAAGGCTTCCTTGAGACACCTTACCATCTAAGGCTACGAAGATCTAACCTGTAGGTGTTGTGCAGTAAGGGGAGAGTTGTGGCCATGCAGAGCAGTAAGGGGAGAGTTGTGGCCATGCAAAAGCGCTTTAATCCTCCATAGCCCGGTGTTTTTTGTTGTCCACAATTTCTCTTAAGGATGTTCAACCTTCTTTAATTTCAATTTTGAAAATTATACAGTACGAATGTATGAGAATTTGAAAATTTCCTGGAATAGCTATGCTGTGGATGGACCTTGTGCATCATAAATTTCTCTTGCTAGATTTGTGTAGTGCAACTCAATACCGGTTTCTTTGATCTGGTTTCTTGATTATGTTGGACAGATAACTCAACTCAAATAATAATTTGCTCAAGCAACTTATTGCCTAAATAGAATTACCTGCATACAGGAGGCGTCACTACCACAAGACGAAAAGTACTACCCAAAGTTTGCTGGCTACAAAATGTATAACGCGTCCCGTGAATCACGCACTGGGGGAGGCTTGTTGACATTAATTAAAGATTGTTTAATTGTGGAGAATTATGTTAAATCAATGACAGAGAGGGTTGAAGTCTCAAAATTCAAGATAAGGGTTGACAATAACACTAACTTTGCTATTCTTAACACTTACATCCCCGGTCAGGGCCTTAGATGTGGTGACCTGCAAATTTTGTCTAATATAGATGAAAAAACGTTAATTGTTGGAGATTGAAACAGTAAACATGGCACTTGGAACGATGGTCCCAGTAATGGAAATGGCACCGTACTGAGCGACTGGTCATTAACCAGTAACCTGTTACTGTTAAACGAAAAAGGACAGGCGACCTATCAATCTGCATCGACAGGTACTCTCAGTACTATTGACCTCTCTTTGGCAACTCCTAACATTCAAAGAAAAGTGACAAAATGGTATGTAGGTGCTGATATGGGTAGTGATCATGTCCCTATTTTCATTCACATTAACATGGGCAGCATCCAGAATAGAAACCATACTGTGGTGCACAGCAAATTCAGGTTGAACAAAGCTGATTGGACCAAGTTTGAAGAAATGACGCACATCCCTCGGCATCTCACGGATGACAAGATCTATGATATAGAACAAGATATTTTGGAAGCAGCTGAAAAAAGTATTCCTAGGAAATTGAGTAAATGCACGCAAAAACATATAAACAACTGGTGGATTGATGAAATCAAACAACTCAGAAAAGATCGTACAATTGCATGGAAAGCATGGAAAAAGTTTAGAACTCCAAAAAATCAATCTACCTACAATAGATGCAATGCCATATTGCGAAGAGCTATATTGGAGGCAAAGAGGAAGTCGTGGAGGGAGTTTGTGAACTCTATGAGCGACAACACTCCTGCGAGCACAGTGTGCAAGAGGTTCCAAGCAACAAGTGGTGAAACATCGAAGCAAATTAACACTATAAGAAGGTCGGATGGGAAATTACTAATAACTGAAAGGAAAACGCAGAAGCTTTTAGACACTGCCTGTCCGAGAAATCGGGAAAAAGAATTCCATGGCCAATGTACTTGGACAAAGAAGAGCAAAGGCTCACCTGCCACTTGGAATGGCTGTGTCTCTAGGAGGACCCAGGTGATGCGCCTTTCTCGCCAAATGAACTGAATAGCTGTGTATCAAAACTGAAAAATTCTGCCCCGGGTCAGGATGATATACATAATGAAATGCTGAAACATTGCTCTCCAGAAATGTTGACAAGAATAACAGTCCTTTTTAACAGGATTTGGAAAAACGGAAATAATTCAACAAAAATAGAAAACTGCTCAAATTATTCCTTTACGAAGACCGGGAAAGGATGAATCCAAAGTGGAGTCATATAGACCTATTGCACTAACATCGTGTCTTGGAAAGCTTCTAGAGCGCCTAGTAAATAACCGATTATCAAGGAAACTCGAGAAGAACCATCTGTTAAATGCATTCCAATTTGGATTTCGGAAACAAAGAAGTACTACCGATGCTTTGCTATACTTCTCGGATTGCGATTATAAAGGATTTCAAAGAAAACAATCAACAGTTGCGGTAATGATTGACTTTGAAGCGGCATTTGATAGGGTGCCACATGCAACAGTGATTCTTCAATGCACGAGACTGGGGATTAGGGGGAGGATGCTGAAATACATTAATAACTTCCTGCAAGACCGAACTATCCGAGCATCTGTTAATGGAACCAAATCATCTCCTTACGTTGTTGCTAATGGTATACCACAGGGAGGCATTGTCTCGATGATGTTCAGTATTGCATTGCATGATCTTACAAAGTCCTTACCTTAGCAGATACGTTGTTTCACCTATGCAGATGACAACACCATATGGGCCACTGATTCAAATCAAGAAAAGGTAGTGGAGTTGATTCAGACAGCGCTCGATTGCATGGCGGGTTGGTGCAGAAAATGTAATCTTAAAATGTCTGCTGAAAAAACAGAATGTTCATTTTTCACAAGAAGGAACTCTCTAACCAATTTCACTCCAAGCCTGAGGGTCGACGGAGAATCCTTTAAGCACAACCGAAACCCTAAACTTCTGGGCATAGTGTTGGACCCAAAACTTAGATGGGCAGCTCATGTTGACCACATTCTCACGCTTAGAATAAATGCACTAAAAGCTGTTTCCAGCCGACAATGGGGTGCTGACACAACTACGATGAAATCGTTCTATTTAATGTTTGTGCGATCCAAGGTCTGTGAGGTGTGGGGTGGAGCTGCTGCAACTCACCTTGCTAAGATACAACGGCTGCAATCGACAGCTCTAAGGCTCTGTTTGGGCTGTATGAAGACTACATCGATAGCAGCAATGGAGATTGAACCTATTGAAATATATATATAGCAAGACAAATGTGGAATAAGTACCTGAAAATTATGACATCAGCTAGTGGTCATCCCTTAAGAGGGATCCTATCAAGCTCGTGCACAATCGTGACCTCCTTCAGTTATCAGGTGAGAAAAATTTCATTACAATTACTTATCAATAGTCAAGAACACATCCCTATTGTGTATGATGAGTCTCCTCACAGATGGATAGGAGTCTCGATTGAGATAGATTTACCTAATAAATTGACAAAAGAGAGTTATCCAGAACACCTACACACTGAAGCCATAGCAATGCTCCACCAGAAATATAATGAGCACGTAAAAATCTTCACGGATGGATCAGTTGACATGGAGAAGGGGAAATCAGAAGCGGGTTACTTCAACCTCGAAACTAGAGAACGTTTTTTTGCACCGGCAAATGCCCGGTCCAGCATGGATGCTGAATTGCTGGTAATTAACGCTGCATTGGTGAGCTGTCAATCTATCTGCGAATCGGATATTTGTATTCTCACTGATTCGAAATCAGCCCTCTAGGTTGATGCGTTGCACTACGTCATACTCCTTTAGAGTTGAATTGAGGAGGTTAATTGTGATGTTGTAAGATTAGGGCAAAAAGTTAGTCTTCCAGTGGGTCCCTGCCCATTACGGGTTGAGAGGGAATGAAGGAGCTGATGAAGTAGCAAAATTGGCCTCAGCAATGCAACCTGCTGACCGAGAGATATACTCCCTCTTATATTGTCAAAAGTCTGCAGAGCGATTTTTCAGGAGAAAGTGGACTGAAGAATGGTCAAGATGTCCTGTCGGTCGATCCCTATTTAACCTCCAGAATGAACCGGCAAAAGAAGACATGTATAGCGGAATCAAAAGAGGCCTATGTACTTTTGTGGCCAGAGCTCGGACTGGACACATTTTAACCTAGGCCTATCTTTACTGGTTCAATTTAGTGGAATCAGCAGAATGCGCCCTATCCCAAAGTGGAGAAGAAGACCTGGAGCACATCCTCATTATGTCCTGTTATCCAAATCTGGCCAGGGACCTTTTAAGGGCAGAGGGATTGGACAATAATACCATTCTAACAAACAAAAATCATTGTAACTCTGCGATGACAGTTTATCATGGACATCGGGCTATCGGCTACAACTGAAGCTGGACACCTGCGGGAAGAAGTAAAAAGAAGTAAGTAAGTAATTTGTTTTTATAAAATATTTGAAATAAATACATCATTAGAAACAAATTGAGTAGATAAATAAATTTATAAATAACGGAAGATAAACAAACCACGGCTGCTATAACTAAGAAATATCAGAAATTTATTTTATTAAGAAAATAGTTATAATAATTCGTAAATTATCAAATCTGTTTTACAAAAATATTATTTCTTTAGAATTTATTGGTTTTAAATCTATTTTCATAATATTTTATAAAGAGAAAATGAAATGTTATTTTACAAATTTTAGTGTCATATCTTGTCACGGCACAGAGCTTAAGGATAAAAATCTCTAAACATGTGGTATAAAGTTGTGTCAAAAATGATTTTGAATCTCAAAACTTCAATTAATACGTTCGCTACCAATTGGCACGGTGCATATATGCGCTGTTTGGTTTTTCACGAGGGAACGGCAGTAAGAATTCGATCTTCCACACAGACCTTGTTAACGTGGGCCTGACCTTCATTACAGATCAAAAGTGGAAAGTTGCTATAATAACTTATTATACTTCATACAAACCCTTGGCGTATGTGTGTTTGTTGTATGTTTTTGTTTTTTCTGTTTTTAGTATTTTTTTTTAAGATGGTGCTTATATGAGCCGGTTAGTCTATAGCACGAAATTCTTATCATACGGGCTTCCCACGTATGAGGCACTACAGAGTAGCCCCTCAAATCCGAAACCAAATATGATTTTGATAAAAACAAATTTTTATAAGTATGTAAAATTTAATAAAAAATATATAGGCTATTAAATTTTGCCACTTACATAAAACAGGACTTGCATGTGTAATATATGAGAAATAACACTACATTCATGTAAAAACAGAAATGTCATACAAAGGCTTATATTAACAAACTCCCAACTAACTGGTCATGCTAGACACATTGCTTATATAATCTAGATATCTTATTGAAAAGATGCTGACATTATAAACAATATTGTATAAGAGACAAAATATGTTTACATTTGTGTTCCATATACAGTAGGCCAACAGAATATTTACAAACACACTCATCACTTGTGACAGGTTTACATTCTGTGTTGATAAATGCCATTTAGAGTACATTCTTTGTGATTCTAATGGAATAGAATGGTCCATGAAGGAATAAACAATCTGTCAGGAGTATTTTGACTTCATTGACCTTGATAACTGAGAGACCAAATGTCCCACATTGTCAGACATGTATATCCTCCGATACGAATATATCAAACCGTTGAAATAAACCACTGATTTGTCAGAGGAATAAAAGTAACCCGCAAATATGAGCCGTCGGTCAATTTCAACTACCCAGAGCAGCACATATGTGAGACGTCGGTCCAGAACGAGAGACTGTATGGCGCATTTGTGAGCCGGCTGGTCTATACCAATAGTTATTTTGTTAACATTGCGGTAGGGAACGTGTAAATGAAAATCTAGTAACTTAAAGTTCAATAATACTTTTTTAGCTTCTAGGAATAATATCCTTATAAAGCCAGTTGCAGTAATATGTTAACACATACATTATACATAGGATAAAATAACAACTTTAAACTTTTCAGAGATGCAACAAAATTCAAGTCTTGATGTGCAGAATACAAAAGGAAAAGTCAGTATGAATAATAAAATTATTAGACGGTCATGATGCTCCCCATAGGCGCGCTGTCATTGCGAGGGTATTTATTTCCCATTTCTACATAATCTGTTTTAGCGAAAAAAAGGTTATATCGGGCCGAGCAGAACTTCCTCTCACGCTCCAAAAACAAAAACTAGACATTTTGGAAAATAGCAATTCCTTCCCGCTTCACAGCACATTATAAAACGTTATTAATTTGACTTTTTTGCTATTTTCTTGATGTAACTTGCAAAATACCTTACAATAAAATAAACTTGACTCCCAAAAAATTACGAAATTTGAAGAATATCAACTTTAGCCACTATTAGCACCATATTTCATCCAGCACACAAACATTATAGAATTATAAAACTCAAACACATATCTTATTTTTTGCAATAGTAAGTTGCAAAATTACTCAAAAGGACAAAACAAACACTTATAGACACTATTCTACACACACAAAAAGATTGCATTGAACATTTACATACCTTTTATTTTTAAGTTAAGTCTAGAAACGACAGAACTTACTATGCAAAGCAGTATGAAATTGAACTGTTAAAGTTGATTTTTTTCAACTTAAATGTTGACTCAAACATAACAAAGTGAATAATTTTCATATGCTAAATTGTTACAAATTTTAGCATATGAATTTTTAGAACAAAACTAAGGAATGGATATTAACTTCAATTTCAGGAATTTAATCGCTTATTTGTTTCCATTGTTTCTCATATTTTAAGACTTTCTTATAATCATATTTTGGCACATTTCAGCTAACCTGAGGTATCTCACAATTTCTTCCCTCAATCTATCACTTAACTCTCTACTTTCCTGCTGTTACTTTTAGAAAGGAGTTTCTATAAGATAATAACTTCGAGTTTCTGTAGTTTTGGTCTTCTTCATGTTTTATTGGATTTCCTACAAGAAGTATTCAACATATATTGTTAATGTTGATATTTACATAATGATTACTCTTTATTTTTTAGCATGTGATGAAATTTGCTGAAATGAGTCAGGAAATACAAGTTGCAAGACCAACACCTTTACGACCTTTGGATAATGGTATGACTCCAGGAAGAAGACGCGCTAATCAGGTAAGTTTTCTCGTATTTGCGAAATTTACTACATATGAATTAATATATAATCTTGACTGCAGAATCACGTTAAATTACAAACAAGTCTTGAAAATTAATTACTGTGTTTAATTCTATCTTCAGATGTATAAACAAGTTGTTGCAAAATTTGAAGAAGCAGGGACACCAAGTTTGCGAAGTATTTCTTTAGAATCAGGCATTGCAAGTGTATTTAGGTAAGCAAGTTTGCTTGATTTATTTTTTAACTTAATGTCAATGTTATTAAAACATTGTGTTTTATTTTACTGTGAATAACTTAGAATAATGTTAGTACTTGAGAATAAGTCTTCTTTATATTTCACCAGTTTTGTTTAGTTCTTTGTAAATTGATGATTAGGATGTTTTTTTAATTTTGCTTTCATATAGACAGAAGCTCCTCAGATCCCTCATTGATATAGAAATTTTTTAATGAGTTTTATTTTATATTTTGATCATGTGAAAAAAATTCTTTTGAAGGTATATGATGTATAGTGTTTATATTTAATGTAATATCAAGATAGTTAATTGTTCTGTTTGTTTCTGTTTCGAAGGTGAATTGTATGTTTTCATACAAGAAAACGTTTGATACACTTACACCTATAATACACGAAAAATACAAAAAATCATAATAAAACACAAAATAAATACAATAAATAAACATAACAAAAAAAATCAAAAAATTACAAAAACAACAAACTACAAACAAACCACACCATTCAGAACAAAAAATTCATAAACCTAACCAAAAGACAATTTACGGAAAAAGAAAAAATAATAATAACAAATGCTTTCAAATATAGCATACCCAACTTGAACAAAAACCAAATAATAAAAAACCTAGTCGACACAGAATCTAACATCCATAAAATTACTCACCAAAACATAGAACACATTAACACAGAAACAGCATTAATAACAATATTAACCTAATAAAAACCCATAAATATAAAACAATACATAAACAAAAAAGTAATTATGGAACTCAAACAAAAACTAAAAGATAATGACTACATAATAGTAAAATCAGATAAAACAAACACACCATTAATAATTGAAAATACCAAATACATCAATTCAATGATAAACCACTTAAAAGATAATAAATACTAACAAATACCTTAATACAATAAAAATAAATTAAACTACCACACAAGACTTTACCCATTCAAAACCATGTGCACCAATATTAACAGGCATACCTAAAATCCACAAACCCAACACACCATTTAGAACACTAATAAATTTCAAAACAGCACCATCTTAATAACAAATAAAAACATACACAAAACTCACAAATTAATCATTTATTTACTCATCCGCGTTTCAATGACCAAGTCATCATCATCATCAGTGAGTGTTACTACTACAAACTCTAACTTACAACTAGGGTGAAAGTAAGGTTACACTTCCGTATTTTTGAGTTTTGTGTATGTTTTTATTTGTTTTTAACATAACCTCACAAGCTAAGCTCAAAGAATATTAGCACCATCTTACATAATCGCAAAAATCAGAACTATACTATATAAATTTGAAGCTTATATTTCTTCAATTTCACACGAACCTGATACAGCGACGCTGAGAGTAACAAAAAATTATACGTAAATTATTTTAAGTAATTGAATAAGAATAAAAGTCTCTGAAGGACATTATTATTGAACAAAGCAACATTAAGGTAAAGAGTATAAAATTATCGTCATGAAAATATTAAAGTTGTAATTCTTTTGATAAAATGTATTAAATTATTTTATGAACCAGTAATTTATTGTATGTTATTTCAGTGCAATCTAGAGATCCAATATTATAAATAATTGTACCTTTCTTATCTGTGATAAGAGGCGCCCAAATCTAAACCAATTAAATAAAACAAATAATTAATAATAATAATTGAGTAAATAATAAATTACCTAGTGGCAATAATCCAAAACTGCAATCTCTTGGAAATAAATAGACACACATAAAAACACATTGCAATATTGATATATGTATAGTGGCATATATGACATATGTATGTATGTGTACATATAAGTGTGTGTACATCTGATTTCTACTCTACACAATCTGTGATTACAACTTATATTTATTTTATTTCATTCTCTCTTATTTCTTTTTGTGTTTTCTCTTTGACAAAAGACCACTGTGTGGTTGAAATATATCATTGGTTAAGTGCTTTTATGTGTTTCTATTTCAAGACTACAGAGTGGACTCTTACCAAGGTAAGTCTGTCAGTCTCCTAGTCCAAAAAATCTAAATAATCTTTACCAACCAAAACTAACCTAAATATATATATATATATATATATATATATATATATATAAATATATATATACACATTTTTCAGTCTCTCTTTAGATTTTTTTTTGCTAAACCATAACTTTAAAGTCGATTGCTAAGTAAATTTATTATTGAACATCATCAAATTCTGTATTTGTAAATTCTATTTACAATTAATGAATTATTAATATTTAATTATTGCACTTACAAAAACCTTGCAATTATTAGATAAATGTATTAATTTATTTTTATTACTAGTCGTTACTACAAATATAATTGTTTATTTTAAAATATCCACATTTTATTAATGAAAACTTAATGTTGTGTTTTAATAGCTTTGCAAAACAGTTCCCAAATCTTGAGTTGAAGCATGCTCATGATGATGCACTGATTAAAAAACTAATGGAATTCTTAGAAGACAGAATGAAGAGGAAAACTGCTGTTCATGAAGAATTTCGTCAGAAAGGTAGGCATCTAGGTAGTTTTATTCAATGCAACAAATTAATTGGAATCGTTTGCAGTTGAATTTGAATTTATAATTTATTATAATTTTTCATTTGAATGGATCTTTAAGAAATAATATTTATAAATAGTAAGTTTAAAATAAATAGATACTAATATAAGATTGTAGTTTTGTTACTTAAAATTTGTTATAATTAATTTTAAGTTTTAACACGTGAAATTACAACTATATATATCTAGGAGTAACATATTATGTATGAAGTTGCTTGATGTAATCATCTTGAATTCACTGATTAAACTAATTTTAATAATACTTAACTAAGTGAATACATAATTGATGATGCGTTTCAAAACATTTGTTCCTTTTACAAAGCTAACCCTAGAGAAATACGCAATTACGTATTAACTTAGTTGAGTATTTTTAAAAATTAGTATATTATGTATGTTCTAAAGATTCAATTCCATTGAATAAATTACTTTCCTATCGTGTAAAAAAAATTAATTAAACTGTTAGTAACAAAGAGCAGAAGTTTTGTATTTTTAAAAATCAATCAAAAGTCTATTTATACCCTTATGAAAAGACCAAATACCAGAATCTCGAAGTGTTAGAATGAGATAAATAGCCAGGCATTGACAACTTATTTTGGCCTAAATAATCTAAATTTTATAAATCTTAAATTGTTTATGTTTGGTACCAAATATAAACATAATTATCTGTATATGTCTGTATATATAAAATAGAATGTATGCCTGTCAGTTTGCCCCACTCCACCATTCCTCCGATTGACACAAAACCTGATGTTATTACTTTAATTATTGTAGATGATTGAGTTTGGTTTTAAATAGGGATGGGCCGATTCCGATTCTCGATTCCATGAATCATCGATACTTGATTCTTCATCATGAAAGTGTCGATTCCGATTCCTATTTTGTTAACTATTAAAATATGTGTGTGGAGTAATTTATTGGAAAAATAATTAATTGCCAACTATGTCTTATTTATGTATTAGTTGATTTGAAAAAATTAAGTGATTAAAGTAAACGAAAATATTATTATTTATGAGGCAAGAGCAATCAAGATCGTAACCATTTCTGGTCGTTTGACATCGCTCGTCTCTCTCTCTCTCTTTCTCTCTCTCTCTCTCTCTCTCTCTCTCTCTCTCTCTCTCTCTCACTAGAGCGCGTTCGATACTTTCTCTCTCTCTCTCCCCCACGTGTCTTACTGCCACTGATTTATAGATGTCAGAACAAAACACAATAAAAGTACAGTAGAAACTCGATTAACTGTGGCCATGACGGTTGAGCAAATAAACGGATAACAGAAACACTGTATTATTCCTCCGAAACTTAACCTCAATAAATTATATTATAGACAGATATCACTCTCACAGTAATGTAATATATTTCGGAGCGAAAAGAAAATAAACACAATTGTAATAGCAAATGAAACTATTTATTACATGATAAACAGATCCGTACAGTAGCTACAAATGTAGGAAAATAAAGTATAGTAATATAAACTTACAGGTGAAATAGTTCGTGTAGTTTAACAAACAAAGCGAACGACTCACTGCACCTTAATACTTTAGCTGCCGGCCACAATATCGGTGTTTTCATAGAGAATTACCAAAATATTTTAAGCTCATTTTTAAATAATGTGTTCTTATACTTTGTTCCCCTATCATATCTAAGTATCAATATACGTTTCTTATCATAATATTTATAAAAATACGTGTCGGACCAACTGGCCCAACATAGTTTTTTCCTACCGTAAATGAAACGTAAATAAACTTCGTCGGACCAATGATTTAATTAAATTTTATTATCTGTGCAACACTGTTTTAATATTTTTCGTGTTTTGTGTTAGCAAGAAACAACAAAACCATAATTTCATGTCCCGGTTACCCAAATAATAAACTGACTTGTGATAAAAGTGTTTTGGCGCCTATCACTAAACACGTAAACGTGTCACATGTGATTGATTTGTGAGTTTATAAATATTTTGAATATAGAACTAAAGTGTAATATATTCTCTCTCTGATAAGTAATGCTACAGGTCCAGTAAATACTATCCAAGATTCATATTAAGTAAAAGTTTTAACACCAAATAATTTAGTTGTTAAGGAATTTACGTTATAATTTACTTCCTAGTAAGGGTGAGTTTATCTAAGTGTACCAATGTTTGTACTTAATTTTCACAAAGTTTGTTTTTAAGGATTATTTTACAACTAAATATTTAGTTAATATTTCCGACTTACTTTTAAGGTTTTCTAAAATTTTGAAAACAGTAATGAAAACCATTACAATACGTTATAACAAATATGTTTGTTGGCCCGTAACTACTGATAAAAAGCTGTTAGAATAACATCATGTTTTTAATCCCGTCGGCGTTTATCTATCAAACTAAAACCATCGTAATTACATCTGTAAGTAGTGTGAAGCTTGTTGTTAAATACTGTGCCTTAATTTTTTCAAAAGTAGCAACACCAGCTGAGTAGTACTAATAAACATAAAGCGTTAAAGAGGCCCGGCGGTATTCGGTTCAGGGTACTGGCCGTCGCGTCAATTCGATGACGGTTAGCAGAAACTGATGGTGGAAAACCACATAATATATCAAATATGAAAAAGCACTTAACAACATTCATTTTGCCCAAATTTATTAACAAAAAAGATCTATACTTGAAGAAACTTTATCCTCAGACATAGGACCTACAAGTGATAGTCGGTTAAAAATCAACTGGGATTGAGTAATAAATACAAAATAGGCCTGAATCAGTTGCACTTGTTCCAGACACCTGCAGAAAAAAGGTCCCACCAGATGTGAAGAAGGTATGCCCCACTAATCCAGAATGTTGAGGAAGAAGGTACCCCAGGGGAATTGACAGTAGAAGAAGAAGTAAACAGTTATCTGGGGGAACCATTAGCCAGTCCAGATTGTGATGTTGGGAAGTATTGGGCAGTACAAAATGCCAAATACCCTCATTGAAATGCAATGGCAATAAAATACCTGTCTGCCCACTCGCGACAGTGTTTTCTGAAAAACCTTTCTCAACTTCAGGAGTTATATATGACAAGCGATGAAACTAGCTTGACCCACAACGTTTTCAAATGCTTGTGTTTTTGAACAGAAATGTACATTACCTGCCTGACTTTTAAATATTAAAAACTATCCTATTTGTATTAATTTTTTACTTTTTATGTAGTTCGTTTGTTTTTAATTTTGTTTTGTTTTGAGAGACAATGTAAATAGGCTTAGGTATTTTTTCAAACATCATAAAATAAGTAATGTTCACATTTTTAACTTTAAAATAAGTCATTACTTTTATCTGATATGTTTTTATGCTTTTAAAAATTCCTATTGATAAATCAAGGTTGAAGGTTTTGTGTAGCCTATTACATCAAAACAGAACTTTTAAAAGGTTTTGCCATATGACCAAGATGTTATCTAAATTAGTTATATTAGAGAACTGGCATGTAAGCTAATATAACTTGAAAGAATCGAGAATCGACTAAAGAATCGAGAATCGAACGGAAAATTTTAGAATTGGAATCGAAAATTTTAGGAAACGGCCCATCCCTAGTTTTAAACTTCTCTAATTTATAGGCTATTAAATATATGAATTCAAATAGATAATATATAGTTGTCGCATTTTTGATAGTTAAAAATATGCTTTTCTTAAAATACAACTTTATCTGTTGGAGGAAATAGCAATAAATTAAAGTAATACACTAAATGTTTTATACCTATATAAATATAAAGGTTTCTATTGTATTTCATTGTTTTTAGTTTGTGTTTTCACTTTTTGAGCTACAGCAATGTGTTGTTGGGCTATGTTGTTAAAATGTAAATCATTTTTTAGGTTAGTTCTTTAGTTTAGTTCAGTTTTAGAAGAATATAAAGCTTATTGAGGAATCTTCAGACTAGATAGGATACTGACGACAAAACTGCAATCTCTTGGAAATAAATAGACACACAAGTAAACTGAAAATATAAAAACAAGATAAGACTAAAGTATTCTTTTTCTTTTTTGATTGATAAAGATCATTGTATGATTGAAATATTTCAATAGTGTGATATGTTGTTATGTCTCTCTATTTATTTATTTTTATATTTATTTATTATAACATTCCTATAATCTAAATAATTTAGATTAATGTAAACATTTGTGATTCTAGTCATGTTTTAAATAGTATGTAATTGACTCACTTCTACATTTGTTTAAATAAGTGAAAATATCATGTTAAATTGTGTTACGCATTTATTTGTGTTTATAATTCTCTTCTTTTTCTATATTACCACAAGAATGTACAAGTTTTAAGTAAGAAAAGTAGACATGATATTGAATTCTTTGGTGAAAATTAAATTAATTTAATTAAAGTTATTAACACTTTCAGTACGGCGGCAATATTGGAAGTCTCATCAAACTACTGACTATTTTTTCGTTAACTTCCACATTTGACGGCATTGTTTTATCTCAAAATCTATACTTAAATGCTTAGTTATAAACGTGAAAATAGTTTAAAAATTTTAAACACTATTCAATCGTAAACATTGAGAGTGTCCCGGTGCGCTCGCCGTCCCTTGCAGTGGAATGATGGAAATTCTATGCAGGTTACACAGCTTGTCATTGCATCTAATTATCATGCCTGTTGTTTTCATCTCAATAATTTTATTTCTACCATATACAGGTTTATTGGGAACATCAAAAGAGTGTATTAGACATTAAAATGTTGTTTTATTTATCGTCACAATAAAAAAAAGGAAATTTACATAAAATATCAACTAATACAAATGATAAAATACCATATGACAAATAATAAAACTCAAAAGTTGGAGAAAAAAAATTTTCATAAAAATCTGAAGTTCCTACTACTAAAATATACTACATACTAAAATTAACCACTCAACGTTTAACTCGAAATGCTTGTTTCTGCTTGTGTCATGTGTTTCACAAAGCAATAAAGATCGATAATGTAAACGCAGGCATAGAAAATGCATATGTCACGTCCTTGACTATTTATAGCCGAGATTAGTTGACATTTGTTTACTACAATCTTATAATGACACATTAGGTTTTTGGGTGTCCAAGCATTTTGTCAATGGCTCTTATTTGCAGTAGTCTGTTCCCACCTCGAGTAGGTTCATTCACTCTAAGAGGATAGTTATTGTTTATCCTTGCGTTAGTTCAAAAAAAATTAGTTTATTTTCATGATCTTTGTGCCGCGTTAAGTGGTTAAAACTAAAAAATCATTAAAATATAAAAGTTGAACCAAATTAAATCTGTTCATAAAACTCCTTGAATCATTGCTTCAGTTGAAGCATCAAAAAGTTAACTTGGGATGGTTGGATTTAAAAACTACTCTGGCAAAATGTTCTCCCAAACTCTTCTGAAGCACTGATGTAAAAATCAAACACTTTACAAACACCTTTATACAAACACTTATCGACACTAGAGAAGTTTTAATTAGACTGGGAGTGAGCGTGCTGGTGCGCTCGCTGTTTGTTAGAGGGAAGCGGGGAGCGCACCGCTACACTCTCAGTGCCTCACAAGGGAACCCAGAGCATGCTGGTACGCTAGCCGTGCTGAACGTGTTAATGTCACTTCCGCCTTTGTTTCAATTACCAGGGCTAAATAGTATACTAAAATGTATAGTTTCACCTTTTTAGTGATGATAATGCAATATATTTTAAATGTCTAACATATTTAATATACCAGTTTTGCAGGTCTAATAGTTTTGTAGGTATTACTTATAAAACAGAAAATGTTAATCAATTATAACCAATTTATGAATTATAAGTATTACATTATTTCTTATATGAAAAAACAAGTAATATTGCACCAAAAAACCCATTATTAAGTGCAATAATAAAATTATAAGCTATGCCGTACATTGAAAATGTTTTTAATAATTCCTTTCAAAATATATATAGTAAAATCAAGATATACGTAAAAAGTTAGTTTAATAAATTCTCACCTTTTCTAAAGATTTTAATCAATCTTGGAGTAAATAATTTCAACACTTTTCCAAAAGAGGGTGGAATATGCACCCTATTTTTTTAAGTTTTTAATTCAGTCAATTAAAAATAATCCTTATAATTAGTCGTTTTTCTAAATGAAATTTTGTTCCAGCTTCCGATTTTCGACAACATGTGATTGATATAGATAAAGAGCTTTACATGCTAAAACATCAATATTCTACATTGCATGCAGAATTGCAACAATCAAAAGAAAAAGTAAGTCTTGATGTAATTTTAAAATGTAGTAATTTCTATTTACAGAATATTCAAGAGATAGTGTTTTATATGGTAAGATATTTTATGGTTAAAAATAAAATTGCAACAATCAAAAGAAAAAGTAGGTCTTGATGTAATTTTAAAATGTAGTACTTTCTATTTACAGAATATTCAAGTGATAGTGTTTTTATATGGTAAGATATTTTATAGTTAAAAATAAAATTGCAACAATCAAAAGAAAAAGTAGGTCTTGATGTAATTTTAAAATGTAGTACTTTCTATTTACAGAATATTCAAGTGATAGTGTTTTTATATGGTAAGATATTTTATGGTTAAAAATAAAATTGCAACAATCAAAAGAAAAAGTAAATTTTAATGTAACTTTAAAATGCAGTACTTTTTATTAACAGAATATTCAAGAGATAGTGTTTTTATATAGTAAGGTATTTTATGGTTAAAAATAAAATTGCAACAATCAAAAGAAAAAGTAAATTTTAATGTAATTTTAAAATGTAGTACTTTTTATTTACAGAATATTCAAGAGATAGTGTTTTTATATAGTAAGATATTTTATGGTTAAAAATAAAATTGCAACAATCAAAAGAAAAAGTAAATTTTAATGTAACTTTAAAATGCAGTACTTTTTATGTACAGAATATTCAAGAGATAGTGTTTTTATATAGTAAGATATTTTATGGTTAAAAATAAAATTGCAACAATCAAAAGAAAAAGTAAATTTTAATGTAATTTTAAAATGTAGTACTTTTTATTTACAGAATATTCAAGAGATAGTGTTTTTATATAGTAAGATATTTTATGGTTAAAAATAAAATTGCAACAATCAAAAGAAAAAGTAAATTTTAATGTAATTTTAAAATGTAGTACTTTTTATTTACAGAATATTCAAGAGATAGTGTTTTTATATAGTAAGATATTTTATGGTTAAAAATAAAATTGCAACAATGAAAAGAAAAATTAAATTTTAATGTAATTTTAAAATGTAGTACTTTCTATTTACAGAATATTCAAGAGATAGTGTTTTTATATAGTAAGATATTTTATGGTTAAAAATAAAATTGCAACAATCAAAAGAAAAAGTAAATTTTAATGTAACTTTAAAATGCAGTACTTTTTATTCACAGAATATTCAAGAGATAGTGTTTTTATATAGTAAGATATTTTATGGTTAAAAATAAAATTGCAACAATCAAAAGAAAAAGTAAATTTTAATGTAATTTTAAAATGTAGTACTTTTTATTTACAGAATATTCAAGAGATAGTGTTTTTATATAGTAAGATATTTTATGGTTAAAAATAAAATTGCAACAATCAAAAGAAAAAGTAAATTTTAATGTAACTTTAAAATGCAGTACTTTTTATTAACAGAATATTCAAGAGATAGTGTTTTTATATAGTAAGGTATTTTATGGTTAAAAATAAAATTGCAACAATCAAAAGAAAAAGTAAATTTTAATGTAATTTTAAAATGTAGTACTTTTTATTTACAGAATATTCAAGAGATAGTGTTTTTATATAGTAAGATATTTTATGGTTAAAAATAAAATTGCAACAATCAAAAGAAAAAGTAAATTTTAATGTAACTTTAAAATGCAGTACTTTTTATGTACAGAATATTCAAGAGATAGTGTTTTTATATAGTAAGATATTTTATGGTTAAAAATAAAATTGCAACAATCAAAAGAAAAAGTAAATTTTAATGTAATTTTAAAATGTAGTACTTTTTATTTACAGAATATTCAAGAGATAGTGTTTTTATATAGTAAGATATTTTATGGTTAAAAATAAAATTGCAACAATCAAAAGAAAAAGTAAATTTTAATGTAATTTTAAAATGTAGTACTTTTTATTTACAGAATATTCAAGAGATAGTGTTTTTATATAGTAAGATATTTTATGGTTAAAAATAAAATTGCAACAATGAAAAGAAAAATTAAATTTTAATGTAATTTTAAAATGTAGTACTTTCTATTTACAGAATATTCAAGAGATAGTGTTTTTATATAGTAAGATATTTTATGGTTAAAAATAAAATTGCAACAATCAAAAGAAAAAGTAAATTTTAATGTAACTTTAAAATGCAGTACTTTTTATTCACAGAATATTCAAGAGATAGTGTTTTTATATAGTAAGATATTTTATGGTTAAAAATAAAATTGCAACAATCAAAAGAAAAAGTAAATTTTAATGTAATTTTAAAATGTAGTACTTTTTATTTACAGAATATTCAAGAGATAGTGTTTTTATATAGTAAGATATTTTATGGTTAAAAATAAAATTGCAACAATCAAAAGAAAAAGTAAATTTTAATGTAATTTTAAAATGTAGTACTTTTTATTTACAGAATATTCAAGAGATAGTGTTTTTATATAGTAAGATATTTTATGGTTAAAAATAAAATTGCAACAATGAAAAGAAAAATTAAATTTTAATGTAATTTTAAAATGTAGTACTTTCTATTTACAGAATATTCAAGAGATAGTGTTTTTATATAGTAAGATATTTTATGGTTAAAAATAAAATTGCAACAATCAAAAGAAAAAGTAAATTTTAATGTAACTTTAAAATGCAGTACTTTTTATTCACAGAATATTCAAGAGATAGTGTTTTTATATAGTAAGATATTTTATGGTTAAAAATAAAATTGCAACAATCAAAAGAAAAAGTAAATTTTAATGTAATTTTAAAATGTAGTACTTTTTATTTACAGAATATTCAAGAGATAGTGTTTTTATATAGTAAGATATTTTATGGTTAAAAATAAAATTGCAACAATCAAAAGAAAAAGTAAATTTTAATGTAACTTTAAAATGCAGTACTTTTTATTTACAGAATATTAAGAGATAGTGTTTTTATATAGTAAGATATTTTATGGTTAAAAATAAAATTGCAACAATCAAAAGAAAAAGTAAGTCTTGATGTAATTTTAAAATGTAGTACTTTCTATTTACAGAATATTCAAGAGATAGTGTTTTTATATAGTAAGATATTTTATGGTTAAAAATAAAATTGCAACAATCAAAAGAAAAAGTAAGTCTTGATGTAATTTTAAAATGTAGTACTTTCTATTTACAGAATATTCAAGAGATAGTGTTTTTATATAGTAAGATATTTTATGGTTAAAAATAAAATTGCAACAATCAAAAGAAAAAGTAAGTCTTGATGTAATTTTAAAATGTAGTACTTTTTATTTACAGAATATTCAAGAGATAGTGTTTTTATATGGTAAGATATTTTATGGTTAAAAATAAAATTGCAACAATCAAAAGAAAAAGTAAGTCTTGATGTAATTTTAAAATGTAGTACTTTTTATTCACAGAATATTTAAGAGATAGTGTTTTTATATAGTAAGATATATTATGGTTAAAAATAAAATTGCATAAAAAAATAATAACTGAAAAGTCATTTATCTTAAACAGTCATAAACAAGTTATTCGTGAATTATTGTTTTCTAAACATTGGCATTTTTCGTCAAAACCCGAAAACTACCAAAATTCAACATTATTAAATACCTAGCTTACAGAAATTGATACAGTAAAATCATAATTCATAACCAATGACACAAAATGCATAACAAACCTAACAGAATTAAAAGGAAATAAGATATTCATTAAACACAAACTTATAATAAGTTTATCCAAAGATTTCAAAGAACAGAATATAGAATAGCCTTTAAAACAAGCAAAAACGATAAACCCCAAGCACATATTATATATAAACTCATTGTTCTGATAGAAACAAATTCTACGTTGAGCAAACATATCACTGGTCTGAATAAGTTACAAAGACTTATTCAAAGATATGACAATTATCTTTTGATAACCACATAATTAATAGCAACAGGTTGCTCTTCACAGACATCAACCACAACCTAGATATTTTCATAACAAATAGGACCACACTTCAACAGTCTAGAGCAATATTAAATTTATAAAATATAAATATTACATAATCAAACTCAATATAAGTGTTGCACACCGTTTAACCACATTTAGCAACCTTTAAACTGTTTACCTTAACAATGATTGCTTGCAACCAACATAGACACTGATGAAGATCGCTTATAATTTACTTTATCATAGGTTTAGCATGTTCAATTTTTACTTTTTTTAAAAGTTTGTCGAATGTCATGGACAACAAACTCCTTAAAAATTACATTTACGTTAATATGCTTTGCCTGTGAATCCAAATTTTTTACTTTCAAAAACTTTATATTTTCAATAGGAATTTAGATAAAACAAATATTCTCAATAATTCCAGCTGGAGAAGTCCTGAAGAACCTTGTTGCTAAACCTCAATTTATTCGTGATAAAAAAAACTGACATGAAAGTGCTGTATTGTTTCTTAGGTATTTAAATGAAAATTTATTGCATTACCTGCAGTATATATTGCTTTTAACTCATGGTTTACAAGCTAGGTAAGCTGTGCACAAAATGTATTAGTAGCGGGTATAAAGACTAGCCCAGCTAATCTTGAATGTTTTCATTGTTTGCTTCAAAAAAAAGGTTATATTCTCACGCACAAGATTAGACATACCTATGGACTCTCAATACTTACAGCATAAATAAAGAGAGATATTTTGGACCTTCTGACAACTGGAGGGAGAAGCTCAGTATAGGTTTTACTCTGTGTCGGTCAGTAGTGAATAGAAAAGAAAACAATAAAGGTGGGAGCATAGAATCTATAGCAAGCTTCAAACCTTAAGTAACTTTGAATTTGTGTGTATTAATTGTGATTACACATAATAATAAACTAACTTACTTCTTGCTGCGGACGTCCAGGGTCATGTGACTACTTCTTACTTCTTGCTGCGGACGTCCAGGGTCATGTGACTACTTCTTACTTCTTGCTGCGGACGTCTAGGGTCATGTGACTACTTCTTACTTCTTGCTGCGGACGTCCAGGGTCATGTGACTACTTCTTACTTCTTGCTGTGGACGTCCAGGGTCATGTGACTACTTCTTACTTCTTGCTGCGGACGTCCAGGGTCATGTGACTACTTCTTACTTCTTGCTGCGGACGTCCAGGGTCATGTGACTCCAATGTCTATAATAAGTTGCTGCTGCCAAGGTCCAAAACTTTTTATCCATCAATATTGTTTTGATGTTTCCCTGACTTCCCAGCGCATACAGCAGGGCTGCTCTTGGGGGGATTGGTGAGGAGCATCGAAGGAGGATATGGTCTAGTCTCCTCCTCTTTTCTACAGTTAGGGCAGAGTGGAGATTCACTCAGATTAAATCTGAAGAGATAGGTCTCAGTCACAATGTGTCCGATTATGGGGGTGAGCTGGTTGGTCCTAGTCCTGCCCCTGGATAGCTGAGTTCATATGTTGCGTTTATGAAAATAATAAACTAACTAAAGTATAAAATAATGAATACAAAAATTGCAGCTGCATAAAAAATATAATATTTAGTGCTGTATAGGTAAGAATATTTTTGTAGTGAACACAACTAAATTGATGTGAGGAATTAATTTGTACCCACTAGTGTCTGTTGCATGATTGTAATTAGATCCGCAATGGGTTTAAATATATTTGCAATGTTTGTGAGCTGTGATTTCACATCAACTTCATAACAAAATTGTCTCAAATGGAGTAGATTTTGCTCGTTGCTTGATGCCATTGCCGTACTTCAATCCATTATTGTGATACATAGAAAATACAGTTTTTACATTGTCTTCATATCTGTCTCTGGAGCCTTAACCATCTTACTTTATGTTACCTAGTTTTTTCAAACCATTTGGAGATTTCAGTTGGGTTTGACTCTTCACAACCATGTAGTTTTATTTCATCTCAAGTTCCTGCCACTCAGGAATTCATGTCTCTGTCTGTGATATTCTTCAAAAATATTGTAATGCTTCTTTCATCTTTAATTTCTTGAAACATAAATTAGCAAACTGCGACAATGTTTTTTCTTTAAACCTCCAGGAAAACCCTCAATTTTTGTCTTAGGGTTGAATTAAGATGGTTGATGACAAAAACATCAGTATTATTTCACTTTTTGATTCATCATCAAAATTAAGCCCACATTGTATACAGCTGAAATTCCTTTACAAAGCAAATGGTTCTTTAAAAACTTTTTAATTTCTGGATCAAAGTCTTCTATAAACCAAGTTTTAGAATTGATTTTAACCTTTGTTTACTTTCAAATGTATTAGTTGTAGGCCCTTTTATGGTTTTTTATTAGCACAAATTTTATTTTTGGTTTGAATTCACAAAGTCTTGTCTTGTCAGGACTTATTTTACTGTATAAGGAAACCTGCATTAACTATACTCCTCCTAAATAAACAATTTTCTGTCATGCAAGAAACAAGAATTGTTCTTATTGGAAATTCTTACAAATATTAACTATATAAAAAAAATTGGTGTGTAATGTTAAAATCTATTAGGCTATTCTATTTAAATCTGTTAAAGGGAATGGTTTCTAAATCTATTCTCTCTAAGTACTTTATATAGAATCATAAGAACCTAAAGATACACAACAGGTTCAGGAAAATGTGGAGGAATGTAAAATGGTTGTCATCTATTATTGGCAGCTAATGAAAAAAAAGATGTAGATATCAACAGTGACCGGTCCTGTGTTAATACAGTAGTAAAAGTAAAATTTTATAAGTTTTATACCTGTTATAAATTATGAATCCTGAATTTTGTTTTAATTTTTAGAAAATTATTTCAAAAATCACTTCATCACATACTTTCTTCCATGGAAATAATATGAAAGCTATCTACAATGCTGTTTCAATATCATCCCTAAGTAAGCTCCTAATAATTTCTATTATTTCCAGTGTAAGTGTAAATCATATAATTTTCATTTGATAGTTTTAATCTTTTGTTTCAGATATTGGAATTAGAGAATCAGTTAGTCAACAAAGAGTTATTAAATAACTCTTTGCAGAGAAGAGTTATTCATTATGAAAACAACATCATTCCTAAACTTCAAGAAGAGGTAGGAAACTAGTAAAAATAAGTGTATTTTTTCTTTGTAAATATGTTTTTGAACTATTTTATTTAAGTATCTTTTCATCCTCTGACTTCTTACTGTTCATTAATTTGAACTTACTTGCTGATGCTTTTCATAATAATCATGTCATTGACAAAGCCCGCCCGCAACTGAAGTCGCGGTCGCCACAGTAGCGGGTGGGCATTGTCGATGAAATAATTACTTTGAAACGCATCAGCAAATAATTCCAAATATATTCACTGTTACACAATAATGTTATTTATAACATTTAAAATTTAATGTTTGATTCTATTTTATTGTAGCATTGTATATACTAAGCAACTACAATTTATTTACATAAATTGAAAATGATAACGATTAATCAATACTTTCAAATTTAACCATGTCTATCCTTAAACTAGAAATCCATACTCTAGATATATTTGGTAATTGCTTGTTACTTAAAATTTTTCAGCTGATGTGACCGTGTCCTCTACAAAAAACTAAAAAAACGTTATCTAATAGTATTCTGTTGAAACTGTTCTTATAAAACAATTAATTATATAAGAATAAATCTATGGAACAACTATAAAGAAGTCAACATACTGTTTCAACTACGCACCATTATCCATTACAACAGCATATATTTTAATAATAATATCCTCAAAATAACATTTAATGGCTTGTTTATCCCATTATAGCTTATAGCATGTATACTTTGCCATATATATGTGTTCAAAAGTACATGTGTTAAGTCTGTTATTTGATAAGGAATGTAGGTAGCTACTGCATAAAATTTCAGTTGTGTATAACTCTCTCATTGTATGATGATAGAAATAGTGTTCAAGGCTCCCAGTCACAAAATTTGAAAAATCAGAATTTGAGTTGTAATATCGGAATTGGCAAATAATTAATAACTGTGATATCACTGCTAACGATTCAGGATTCAAAGTTTTGGTTATTTTGGGCATAGACCTGTGGTTCCACACACACCCTGAGTTTCAATTCTAAGAAAAATCTAGACATCGGTGATGAAGAATTTTAATTTCTTATGTGAAAATTAAGGTTTCTTTCTAGAGAGTCATTTAAAATATTACTTTAAAATAAATTGTTGCAAATATTCAGTTCTTGATTCATGTGTAAAACTACACATGTGTTGTTCTTGATTCATGTGTAGAACTACACATGTGTTGTTCTTGATTCATGTGTAGAACTATACATGTGTTGTTCTTGATTCATGTGTAGAACTATACATGTGTTGTTCTTGATTCATGTGTAGAACTACACATGTGTTGTTCTTGATTCATGTGTAGAACTATACATGTGTTGTTCTTGATTCATGTGTAGAACTATACATGTGTTGTTCTTGATTCATGTGTAGAACTACACATGTGTTGTTCTTGATTCATGTGTAGAACTATACATGTGTTGTTCTTGATTCATGTGTAGAACTATACATGTGTTGTTCTTGATTCATGTGTAGAACTACACATGTGTTGTTCTTGATTCATGTGTAGAACTATACATGTGTTGTTCTTGATTCATGTGTAGAACTATACATGTGTTGTTCTTGATTCATGTGTAGAACTACACATGTGTTGTTCTTGATTCATGTGTAGAACTATACATGTGTTGTTCTTGATTCATGTGTAGAACTATACATGTGTTGTTCTTGATTCATGTGTAGAACTACACATGTGTTGTTCTTGATTCATGTGTAGAACTATACATGTGTTGTTCTTGATTCATGTGTAGAACTATACATGTGTTGTTCTTGATTCATGTGTAGAACTATACATGTGTTGTTCTTGATTCATGTGTAGAACTATACATGTGTTGTTCTTGATTCATGTGTAGAACTACACATGTGTTGTTCTTGATTCATGTGTAGAACTATACATGTGTTGTTCTTGATTCATGTGTAGAACTACACATGTGTTGTTCTTGATTCATGTGTAGAACTACACATGTGTTGTTCTTGATTCATGTGTAGAACTATACATGTGTTGTTCTTGATTCATGTGTAGAACTACACATGTGTTGTTCTTGATTCATGTGTAAAACTACACATGTGTTGTTCTTGATTCATGTGTAGAACTATACATGTGTTGTTCTTGATTCATGTGTAGAACTACACATGTGTTGTTCTTGATTCATGTGTAGAACTACACATGTGTTGTTCTTGATTCATGTGTAAAACTACACATGTGTTGTTCTTGATTCATGTGTAGAACTATACATGTGTTGTTCTTGATTCATGTGTAAAACTACACATGTGTTGTTCTTGATTCATGTGTAGAACTATACATGTGTTGTTCTTGATTCATGTGTAGAACTACACATGTGTTGTTCTTGATTCATGTGTAGAACTACACATGTGTTGTTCTTGATTCATGTGTAGAACTATACATGTGTTGTTCTTGATTCATGTGTAGAACTACACATGTGTTGTTCTTGATTCATGTGTAGAACTATACATGTGTTGTTCTTGATTCATGTGTAGAACTACACATGTGTTGTTCTTGATTCATGTGTAAAACTACACATGTGTTGTTCTTGATTCATGTGTAGAACTATACATGTGTTGTTCTTGATTCATGTGTAGAACTACACATGTGTTGTTCTTGATTCATGTGTAGAACTATACATGTGTTGTTCTTGATTCATGTGTAGAACTATACATGTGTTGTTCTTGATTCATGTGTAGAACTATACATGTGTTGTTCTTGATTCATGTGTAGAACTACACATGTGTTGTTCTTGATTCATGTGTAAAACTACACATGTGTTGTTCTTGATTCATGTGTAGAACTATACATGTGTTGTTCTTGATTCATGTGTAGAACTACACATGTGTTGTTCTTGATTCATGTGTAGAACTATACATGTGTTGTTCTTGATTCATGTGTAGAACTACACATGTGTTGTTCTTGATTCATGTGTAGAACTATACATGTGTTGTTCTTGATTCATGTGTAGAACTACACATGTGTTGTTCTTGATTCATGTGTAAAACTACACATGTGTTGTTCTTGATTCATGTGTAGAACTACACATGTGTTGTTCTTGATTCATGTGTAGAACTATACATGTGTTGTTCTTGATTCATGTGTAGAACTATACATGTGTTGTTCTTGATTCATGTGTAGAACTACACATGTGTTGTTCTTGATTCATGTGTAGAACTACACATGTGTTGTTCTTGATTCATGTGTAGAACTACACATGTGTTGTTCTTGATTCATGTGTAGAACTACACATGTGTTGTTCTTGATTCATGTGTAAAACTACACATGTGTTGTTCTTGATTCATGTGTAGAACTATACATGTGTTGTTCTTGATTCATGTGTAGAACTACACATGTGTTGTTCTTGATTCATGTGTAGAACTATACATGTGTTGTTCTTGATTCATGTGTAGAACTACACATGTGTTGTTCTTGATTCATGTGTAGAACTATACATGTGTTGTTCTTGATTCATGTGTAGAACTACACATGTGTTGTTCTTGATTCATGTGTAAAACTACACATGTGTTGTTCTTGATTCATGTGTAGAACTACACATGTGTTGTTCTTGATTCATGTGTAGAACTATACATGTGTTGTTCTTGATTCATGTGTAGAACTATACATGTGTTGTTCTTGATTCATGTGTAGAACTACACATGTGTTGTTCTTGATTCATGTGTAGAACTACACATGTGTTGTTCTTGATTCATGTGTAGAACTACACATGTGTTGTTCTTGATTCATGTGTAGAACTATACATGTGTTGTTCTTGATTCATGTGTAGAACTACACATGTGTTGTTCTTGATTCATGTGTAGAACTACACATGTGTTGTTCTTGATTCATGTGTAGAACTATACATGTGTTGTTCTTGATTCATGTGTAGAACTATACATGTGTTGTTCTTGATTCATGTGTAGAACTACACATGTGTTGTTCTTGATTCATGTGTAGAACTATACATGTGTTGTTCTTGATTCATGTGTAGAACTACACATGTGTTGTTCTTGATTCATGTGTAGAACTATACATGTGTTGTTCTTGATTCATGTGTAGAACTATACATGTGTTGTTCTTGATTCATGTGTAGAACTACACATGTGTTGTTCTTGATTCATGTGTAGAACTATACATGTGTTGTTCTTGATTCATGTGTAGAACTACACATGTGTTGTTCTTGATTCATGTGTAGAACTATACATGTGTTGTTCTTGATTCATGTGTAGAACTATACATGTGTTGTTCTTGATTCATGTGTAGAACTACACATGTGTTGTTCTTGATTCATGTGTAGAACTATACATGTGTTGTTCTTGATTCATGTGTAGAACTACACATGTGTTGTTCTTGATTCATGTGTAGAACTATACATGTGTTGTTCTTGATTCATGTGTAGAACTACACATGTGTTGTTCTTGATTCATGTGTAGAACTATACATGTGTTGTTCTTGATTCATGTGTAGAACTACACATGTGTTGTTCTTGATTCATGTGTAGAACTATACATGTGTTGTTCTTGATTCATGTGTAGAACTACACATGTGTTGTTCTTGATTCATGTGTAGAACTATACATGTGTTGTTCTTGATTCATGTGTAGAACTATACATGTGTTGTTCTTGATTCATGTGTAGAACTACACATGTGTTGTTCTTGATTCATGTGTAGAACTATACATGTGTTGTTCTTGATTCATGTGTAGAACTACACATGTGTTGTTCTTGATTCATGTGTAGAACTATACATGTGTTGTTCTTGATTCATGTGTAGAACTACACATGTGTTGTTCTTGATTCATGTGTAGAACTATACATGTGTTGTTCTTGATTCATGTGTAGAACTACACATGTGTTGTTCTTGATTCATGTGTAGAACTATACATGTGTTGTTCTTGATTCATGTGTAGAACTACACATGTGTTGTTCTTGATTCATGTGTAGAACTATACATGTGTTGTTCTTGATTCATGTGTAGAACTATACATGTGTTGTTCTTGATTCATGTGTAGAACTACACATGTGTTGTTCTTGATTCATGTGTAGAACTATACATGTGTTGTTCTTGATTCATGTGTAGAACTACACATGTGTTGTTCTTGATTCATGTGTAGAACTATACATGTGTTGTTCTTGATTCATGTGTAGAACTACACATGTGTTGTTCTTGATTCATGTGTAGAACTATACATGTGTTGTTCTTGATTCATGTGTAGAACTACACATGTGTTGTTCTTGATTCATGTGTAGAACTATACATGTGTTGTTCTTGATTCATGTGTAGAACTACACATGTGTTGTTCTTGATTCATGTGTAGAACTATACATGTGTTGTTCTTGATTCATGTGTAGAACTACACATGTGTTGTTCTTGATTCATGTGTAGAACTATACATGTGTTGTTCTTGATTCATGTGTAGAACTATACATGTGTTGTTCTTGATTCATGTGTAGAACTACACATGTGTTGTTCTTGATTCATGTGTAGAACTATACATGTGTTGTTCTTGATTCATGTGTAGAACTACACATGTGTTGTTCTTGATTCATGTGTAGAACTATACATGTGTTGTTCTTGATTCATGTGTAGAACTACACATGTGTTGTTCTTGATTCATGTGTAGAACTATACATGTGTTGTTCTTGATTCATGTGTAGAACTACACATGTGTTGTTCTTGATTCATGTGTAGAACTATACATGTGTTGTTCTTGATTCATGTGTAGAACTACACATGTGTTGTTCTTGATTCATGTGTAGAACTATACATGTGTTGTTCTTGATTCATGTGTAGAACTATACATGTGTTGTTCTTGATTCATGTGTAGAACTACACATGTGTTGTTCTTGATTCATGTGTAGAACTATACATGTGTTGTTCTTGATTCATGTGTAGAACTACACATGTGTTGTTCTTGATTCATGTGTAGAACTATACATGTGTTGTTCTTGATTCATGTGTAGAACTATACATGTGTTGTTCTTGATTCATGTGTAGAACTACACATGTGTTGTTCTTGATTCATGTGTAGAACTATACATGTGTTGTTCTTGATTCATGTGTAGAACTATACATGTGTTGTTCTTGATTCATGTGTAGAACTACACATGTGTTGTTCTTGATTCATGTGTAGAACTATACATGTGTTGTTCTTGATTCATGTGTAGAACTATACATGTGTTGTTCTTGATTCATGTGTAGAACTATACATGTGTTGTTCTTGATTCATGTGTAGAACTATACATGTGTTGTTCTTGATTCATGTGTAGAACTACACATGTGTTGTTCTTGATTCATGTGTAGAACTATACATGTGTTGTTCTTGATTCATGTGTAGAACTACACATGTGTTGTTCTTGATTCATGTGTAGAACTATACATGTGTTGTTCTTGATTCATGTGTAGAACTATACATGTGTTGTTCTTGATTCATGTGTAGAACTATACATGTGTTGTTCTTGATTCATGTGTAGAACTATACATGTTTTGTTCTTGATTCATGTGTAGAACTATACATGTGTTGTTCTTGATTCATGTGGTCATGCAAGAAGAAATATTCAACAGATGATTTAGCTCAGTGGTGTCCACACATCATAAGGGCAAGAGGTAATCTAGTTAGAAATTATATAAAAAGTATAATAAGATCCAGGATTTTATAAAACAATTAATTTGTTCAAAATAATATTTTTTTAAATCAAAATGACGCTTATCATCATCATTACCTACAAGGGCAACCAGGATTCAATTGAATCTACAACCATTGGTGTTTAAAATGTAACATTTTTAGAAAGGATGAATAAAACTAAAATTTTAAGAAAGTTGTTAATTATAGCATTGCTTTTTTAGTTATTACAATTATTTGTTTGAAATAATCATCATTTTATTTTAGTTACATGTTTTATACTAATACAGTGAAACCTGTCTTAGACGGACCTTGTGTTAGGCGGAATTCCGTCTATCGCGGAAAACTTTAAAAGTCCCAACTGTCGCCTATTTAATTTACCTGGTTAATAGCCTTCATAGGCCAGAAGCTGTCTAACGCGGAAGCAAAATAAGCAAAAGGATGAGCAATATGTATTTACTACGTCTTAGTTCTGCATAAGCCGGAAAATCTGATCATATACATGCTGTAAAATATAAAGTTACAATGACTTCCGTTTAGATAAAATACAGTTTATAATATATTTTTTTACCATAACAAAATTCACAGATAGGTCTGTTTAATTGTAACGGATCGTATTTATTTCTGAGAACTCTGTAACAACGTTAAGGATTGCTGATATGCACAAGATAACGCAATGCTAGATTTTTTCAAGTCTAATTGATTTTATTTTATTTTTACGTAAGCCTACTATGTACAGTATTTAGCCTAAATACAGTAAGAGGAAAAATATAGTTTTTAATAAGTTGGATCATTAATTCATAAATTTTGTTGACAAGTGTATAAGTGTTTTAGTTTTATAGTTTTTTATTAAAAATGTTTTGTGGAGAAGGATAAAAGGATGTTGCATTAAAAGGTAAGATTTGTATTATGTAATGTAGGTTTTAACATTTTTTGTAGTGTGCATAGCCAACACCACCTAGAAAACAAGGTTTGCGAGTTGTGACGGTACAGGCTACGGGCTGTCATTAGGCAATCAAGATAACCGATATTACTGTTGAATGACGTTTATTTAGACGTTAAATGTGATAGTTTTCTTGTGATTTAAATACATTTGCTTTATATGTTGAAGTGTTATCTCTGTAGGAAATAAACAGTCAGTACTTAATCGGAAATAAATAATTAAATTAAATACTGTATTAGAACAAATGTAGACACGATGACAATTAATTGTCCGTTATCTATGTGATGTTGGTACAGCGCCATACAGCTGATCAGTAGAAATAATAGTCTTATAGCTAAGAATCCCCACGGCCTACCCTCACCCCAACGCTAAAAATGTACTTGGCAAACGTTTCGTGATGGTATTACCATCATACAGTACACTAATACTGTATAAGCCGGAAACCTGTCTTAGACGGAAAAAAATGCCGGTCCCAATGTATTCCGGCTTAAACAGGTTTCACTGTATAATTTTTCTTGGATTTGATGAAAACTTCTGTTGCAATCCAGTCCTGTTTTTTTCAGAATATTTGATTGATCTTCATCAAACACAACCCAATCAGTCTCTCCTCGATCGTTGTAATGCTAAACTAGGTCATTTTACTCTTCGAATGGTACTGAAAAATCATTGAACATTAGCCTCGATGGAGAGGAAAGTACTTAAAATGCATGACTTATTGAAGCAGAAAAAATATAGGCCTGAAAATATGTAGCCACTTTACTTGGGTTAGGATATGGAAGAGAAAATATCGATATTCGATACTGTTAATTAAACTACCAGTGAATATCATTATATAAATATTATCATTGAAACGAAACGATATATCGGTAAAAAATATTTTAAAAAATTTCCCGTTTATTATAAAGGGGAATTTAATGTTAGTAAGAAAATTGAAACCAGTAACCAAATGAAAAAAAAATTTAATTATGTAAAGAAATGCTTTTTTAAGGAATTAAAATTTACATGTACAAAAATATGAGCATTTTTTTGTTTTCTTTACAAAATGAACATTATTTTTATCAATTCTCCTACCAGAGAGCCCAAGAATATAGGCAAATGTGCATGATTGGGATTAGTCTTCTCCTTTCTGCTGATAAACCTTGCTAGCGTTCGAGAAAAGCTTCTCTGCTGAAACGGGTGTTCTAACAACTAATAGATAGTTTTTAGCCAATTGATGTTGGGACGAGTTTAGCTATGAAAGATTCTTCGAAATCTTGAATGAATTGTCTAGACATCTTTAAGGTCTGACTGGCTACTGTTGGGGCCATCAATTTTTTCAAACCGACTTTCTTGAAAGTCGAAACACCTCGCCGCTGTGTGTATAAGTCACCTTGTTGACTTTTATCCTACGTACTTTTTATGAAAGTGTAATGCTGTACCAGGAAAGCAGACAGTTAGTCCAAAATAGAAAATGATAAGCAGTTTTTGTGGTTTCTCAACATCCACGAGGAATCCCTGAACTTAACCACCAGGGTCATCTTAATCTTTTTTAGTTACTTTGGGAAATTTCCAAAACCTCTGTCACGTCCACAAGTGGTGATAGGGAACTCCTCAGTTTATGAAATCGTAATATTACCTTGAATGGTATCTAGACCAATGAGAGAGATTCTTTTAGACCGTGTGGACTAACTGGAAGCATCCTTGGGAGTGGCTAGCATCCGAGGAAGGGGGCACTATAAAACCCTCTACCCGGACAATCTTATGATGATTCTTGTGCTCTTGTAATGCTAGTCAGTTTGTTACTCTCTCTTTTTTGTGCTCTTGCTATGTTAGTAGCACAGTCGTCTTGTTAGTATCTCAGTTAGAATGTAGTTGATGTTAGAGTCAATTTTAATTAATTGTTAAAGTACTTAATTGTTTTGTTTGTGAGAAATGGGCTTCAAGAACTGTAAGTTGAACATTAAATTATATCTGTGAATTCTAAACAAACTGTGTCTAGATTTATTAACACCTGTCTCTTCTCTTGTCAATGAGTCAAGAAAATAAAGTTAAAAATTTGAACTTTACACTATTTTTTGATGTTTGAAAAAATACCTAAGCCTATTTACATTGTCTCTCAAAACAAAACAAAATTAAAAACAAACGAACAACATAAAAAGTAAAAAATTAATACAAATAGGATAGTTTTTAATATTTAATAGTCTGGCAGGTAATGTACATTTCTGTTCAAAAACACAAGCATTTGAAAACGTTGTGGGTCAAGCTAGTTTCATTACTTGTCATATATAACTCCTGAAGTTGAGAAAGGTTTTTCAGAAAACACTGTCGCGAGTGGGCAGACAGGTATTTTATTGCCATTGCATTTAAATGAGGGTATTTGGCACTTTGTACTGCCCAATACTTCCCAACATCACAATCTGGACTGGCTAATGGTTCCCCCAGATAACTGTTTACTTCTTCTTCTACTGTCAATTCCCCTGGGGTACCTTCTTTCTCAACATTCTGGATTAGTGGGGCATACCTTCTCCACATCTGGTAGGACCTTTTTTCTGCAGATGTCTGGAACAAGTGCAACTGATTCAGGCCTATTTTGTATTTATTACTCAATCCCAGTTGATTTTTAACCGACTATCACTTGTAGGTCCTGTGGCTGAGGATAAAGTTTCTTCAAGTATAGATATTTTTTGTTGATAAATTTGGGCAAAATGAATGTTGTTAAGTGCTTTTTCATATTTGATATATTATGTGGTTTTTCACCATCAGTTTCTGTTAACCGTCATCGAATTGACCCGACGGCCAGTACCTTGAACCGAATACCGTCGGGCCTCTTAACGCTTTACGTTTATTAGTACTACTCAGCTGGTGTTGCTACTTTTGGAAAGGTTAAGGTACAGTATTTAACAACAAGCTTCACACTACTTACAGATGTAATTACGATGGTTTTTGTTTGATAGATAAACGCCGACGGGATTAAAAACATGATGTTATTCTAAGAGCTTTTTGTCCGTAGTTACGGGCCGACAGACATATTTGTTATAACGTATTGTAATGATTTTCACTACTGTTTTCAAAATTTCACAAAACCTTAAAAGTAAGACCGAAATATTGACTAAATATTTAGTTGTAAAATAATCCTTAAAAACGGACTTTGTGAAAGTTAAGTACAAACATTGATATACTTAGATAAACTCATCCTTACTAGGAAGAAAATTATAACGTGTAATTCCTTAACAAGTAAATTATTTGGTGTTAAAACCTTTACTTAATATGAATCTTGGATAGTATTTGTTGGACCTGAAGCATTACTTATCAGAGAGAGAATATATTACACTTTAGTTCTATTCACAAAATGTTTATAAACTCATAAATCAATCACATGTGACACGTTTATGTGTCTTAGTGATAGGCGCCAAAACACTTTATCACCAGTCAGTTTATTATTTGGGTAACCGGGATATGAAATTATGGTTTTGTTGTTTCTTGCTAACACAAAACACAAAAAATATCAAAACAGTGTTTCACAGATAATAAAATTTAATTAAATCAAAAACAATGTTGGGTCAATTGGTCCGACGGAGTTTATTTACGTTTCATTTACGGTAGGAAAAAACTATGTTGGGCCAGTTGGTCCGACACATATTTTTATAAATATTATGATAAGAAACGTATATTCATACTTATATATGACAGGGGAACAAAGTATAAGAACACATTATTTAAAAATGAGCTTAAAATATTTTGGCAATTCTCTATGAAAACGCCGATATTGTGGCCGGCAGCTAAAGTATTAAGGTGCAGTGACGTGTTCGCTTTGTTTGTTAAACTACACAAACTATTTCACCTGTAAGTTTATATTACTGTACCTTATTTTGCTTTAATTATAGCTACTGTGCGGATCTGTTTATCATGTAATAAATAGTTTCATTTGCTATTACAATCGTGTTTATTTTCTTTTCGCTCCGAAATATATTACATTACTGTGAGAGTGATATCTGTCTATAATATAATTTATTGAGGTTAAGTTTCGGAGTAATAATACAGTGTTTCTGTTATCCGTTTATTCGCTCAACCGTCATGGCCACGGTTAATCGAGTTTCTACTGTACTTTTTTTGTGTTTTGTTCTGACATCTATAAATCAGTGGCAGTAAGACACGTGGGGGAGAGAGAGAGTATCGAACCCGCTCTAGAGTGAGAGAGAGAGACGAGCGATGTCAAACGATCTTGATTGCTGTTGCTTCATAAATAATATTTTCGTTTACTTTTATCATTTAATTCATTCAAATCAACTAATACATAAATAAGGCATAGTTGGTAATTAAATATTTTTCCAATAAATTACTCCACACACATATTTTAATAGTTAACAAAATAGGAATCGGAATCGACACTTTTATGATGAAGAATCGAGTATCGACGATTCCTCGATACCACCTAGAATCGATGATTCCTGGAATCCAGAATCGGAATCGGTCCATCCCTACTAATAACTATTTGATTTTTTTGTGTATTACTTTTGTCTTATATCTTCAGAAAAAAATGTAAATTAGTAGAAGTGATAACATAAATGTTTCAGCTACTTTAGTTGTATAATTGAAAATTTATTTGTATTTAAAAGAAATTAATGTTGGAAAGTTATAATTTTTGAACTGATTGCCGTAGGTTGTGGATAAACAATGCGTAATTAGTCAGCAAGTGATAACATAAATGTTTCAGCTACTTTAGTTGTATAATTGAAAATTTATTTGTATTTAAAAGAAATTAATGAAGTTATAATCTTTGAACTGATTGCCGTAGGTTGTGGATAAACAATGCGTAATTAGTCAGCAAACTCAAGATAAAGAGAAGGTAAAAGTACGTTTGCAGAATAAGATTGCTCAAACTACAGAGAAGATGAGTAGAGAGTTGGATCTGAAGCTTAGTGAACAGAAAAGAAAATATGAAGTAAGTTTTTTTTTTTAATTTTAGTAGTTTAATTTTTGCCACTGTGTATTAAATATTAATTAATGCATGACTTTCAAATGTCATGACTTAGCATTATAATATTTCAAACCTACAACAACAAACTAAATATTAATAAAGGCTTGAATGTATAAATGTATGCTTAATTTATTTGGCCTGGTATTAATAATTTCATATTAATTAATAGATTTCAAATGACTAACCTATGACATCTAACTGTAACACGTGTATGAAGACTTGAGCCTTGTACCATTAAGTACAGTTGTCAAACTTAACTTATTTGAGTGAACGTCTTATTTTATGTGAAAGGAATTGTAAAAATTTTCTAGGTGCGCCAGTTGTCCACAAAAAACGTTTTAGGCAAAATATACTTAAATAAACTTTCAGAAACATAATATAAATGTACTTTCAGAAACACAATTAAATAATTACACAGTTTAACAATAAATGCTGTGAATGTATGTACCAACATGTATGTGTACAACAATAATGGACAACGTTAAACAACACATACATGTGTGTGTGTGTGTGTGTGTGTGTGTGTATATATGTGTGTATATATATATATATATATATATATATATATATATATATATATATATATATTAGGTTAGTTTTGGTTGGTAAAGATTATTTAGTTTTTTTGGACTAGGAGACTGACAGACTTACCTTGGTAAGAGTCCACTCTGTAGTCTTGAAATAGAAACACATAAAAGCACTTAGCCAATGATATATTTCAACCACACAGTGGTCTTTGTCAATCAACGAGAAAACACAAAAAGAAATATGAGAGAATGAAATAAAATAAAGATTAAAGATATATGTATTGTTTCTATGAGCATATGAGTGATTATAGTTTATATAAGTCTGTCAGGGGAAAAGAGATTGGAGACGTCTAAGGCTATTAGAAAAAAAAAAATGAATGGATTTATCTGATGTTGAGGTTAGGGGATTCTCTGGACTTCGTATGCCACTGGTATGATAGTTCCCATCTTCTCAGTTCTGAGGGATTGCAATCAGGGGGGAGTGATTTAATTATTTTTGTGGTATAGCCGTCATCAAAAGTTGTGATGTTGTGACTCGCAGCATGTCGAGCAGTTGGCCTATCCATATTCATAATTTTTAACATCAGTCTATGGCCATTCATTCTGATATTCAGACCATCCTGCTTTTATGCATTTATTTGCTTTTTGTGCTTTGATGTGTTTCTATTTCAAGACTACAGAGTGGACTCTTACCAAGGTAAGTCTGTCTGTCTCCTAGTCCAAAATATATATATATATATATATTTATAGGTTAGTTTTGGTTGGTAAAGATTATTTAGATTTTTTGGACTAGGAGATTGACAGACTTACCTTGGTAAGAGTCCACTCTGTAGTCTTGAAATAGAAACACATAAAAGCACTTGAACAATGATATATTTCAACCACACAGTGGTCTTTGTCAATCAAAGAGAAAACACAAAAAGAAATATGAGAGAATGAAATAAAATAATTATAAATTGTATCACAGATTGTGTAGAGTAGAAATCAGATGTTACAGATGCACAGATTAAAGATATATATATACGTATATATAGTTTCCATGAGCATATGAGTGATTATAGTTTTCTGTCAGGGGAAAAGAGATTAGAGATGTCTGAGGCTATTAGGGGGAAATATATATATATATATTTATTTTTAGGTTAGTTTTGGTTGGTAAAGATTAAGTGCTTTTGCTTGGTTTAAGTGCTTTTATGTGTTTCTATTTCAAGACTACAGAGTGGACTCTTACCAAGGTAAGTCTGTCAGTCTCCTAGTCCAAAAAATCTATATATATATATATATATATATATATATATATATATATATATATATATATCATTGTTTAAGTGCTTTTATGTGTTTCTATTTCAAGACTACAGAGTGGACTCTTACCAAGGTAAGTCTGTCAGTCTCCTAGTCCAAAAAATCTATATATATATTGTAACATTTTTTTCTATATATAATTTTATAATTTTGAATATTTTAAATATATTTCTTTATAATAACACAAAATTTAATAAAACTAATCTTTAGAAAATAATAAATTATTATAGAATTACATAATAAATGTAACCCCAACAGTAAAATTTAGATTCCTATTACTTTTATTTTTTATTACTTACCATTTATAGTAAAAAATAAAAAACTTTCTTATAATTCGATTAATTTTTGTTTAATTTAGTTTTTTTAAATCTTATTTTAGTTACAATATTTTTTTTTAATACACTTTTACTATTTCCTAATTTAGTTAAACATCACAAGACTCCTTCTTTCAGGTTATTCGGTGGGTTATTATGACAAATTAAAATTTGGTTTATGCAATTAATGTTGTAATAAATTTTATAAAAGAAACACCTAGGCCTAAAGTTATTAATTTTGAATTTACAATATAATAATTTACAATCTTTTTTAAAATTTAATTACTTATCTGACGTTTAATGTTTTTGTCCAAATTTCTAGCCTTTTAAATTTATTTCTATAAACAAATCTTTCACCACTATTATTTTATGCTTGAAGTCTTCCTTTAAATAAAATTTTGGACAACTAAGTGTTTTGCTTCCAGTTCCAATGCAAGCTTCTCTAACAATGAATTTTTTTTAATTGAAAATTTCTAGAGCCAAGAATAAAACTTTGTCAATTGTTGAAACATCTGTTATTTAACCCACTGATTATTTGATCTTCATGTCCTTACCTGGACAGTTAAGTTTTATCCTCTATGCAATAATTTTTAGGTTTTGTACAATTCTACATTTGGAAAACATCAGCTGTTTCATAATTATACTAGCTGCCATCTTGGTTTTAATATTTTATAAATTTTTTTTAGGTTATGGCTCCATTGTTAACATTTTCTTTTTTTTTCGTCCATTTTTAATTTACTTCTAATATATTCTGAATTATTGTTATTTATTACTTTTGTGTTTTTTTTATAAAAACATTACAGTGTCCCCTATTATGAAAATAAAAAAATAAAACTTTATAAGAACAAAATCATCCTAAATCTAAAGACACTTAATCCGTCACTCACTGTTTATATATTTTATTTTTTTTATTTGAATAATATATTTTCCATTTACTAAGAGAGTCTTATTCAATACAATTAACAAAAAAAGCAAAAACAACACTTTGATTACATCCTCTCTTAACACATATAACAAATCAATTAACAATTATCATAACGAAGTCAATTTTAACATTCAATTATCAGTGATTAAGTCCTTTTTCTTATTCTATATAGATATTTCTTTACTTAAGTCTAGCATATCCTTCATTACAAGTACTTATACATCATTATTCATTAAATCTGGGTTCATATATACAGTCAACTCCCGATTATCCGGGATAATTACCGGCAGGGCCGTCACGGATAATGCGAAATCACGGTTAAAACAAATACCATAATATCCACAGCCCTACTTCTACCCAATGACTGTAAAAACAGCTGATAAATAGTAGCGCCTCCTGTTGTACCGTCACTACTGTACAGTTCGTTTTGATCAGAAGCAACGCATAGACTGACCACTGAGGAAGGGTAGTGTTTACGTTCGACTCGAGCGATCGCGTAATTCCGCGAATTCGGCTTTCGGACTTATTCACCGAAAAACAGCCGCTCGCGCTCGGGGTTATCGCACCTCCATGCATCACGTTATATGCTTCGATGTGCTCTGATCTGATTGGACGTTGGAGATAACGTGTAATTAGGGATTCGCGTGTCATAGAACCGCGTGAATTTATAAAAGGACAACAAGAAATATAACGTAAACTCAGACATGCTGACCGAAACTCTGCCCGCGAGTGCGCGTCGCGCGGAAACAGCTAGGAAGGATTTAGGACACGGGGTGGCGACTGCGGGCGAGTTGACAGTCTATAAATTATTCCATAAAGGTTACTGTACGCCCCAACGACCGCCGCGTTCACATTTGACTCCTCCCGCGCCACTGCTTCAAGTGAGCTGACGATCCCGGTTGATCCGCAACCCGGTTGATGCCATCCCGGATAATCGGGAGTTGACTGTACATCCATGTCACTCATTCATTCAATAGATTCTTATTTTCGAATGTTTTATTTAGTTCTTACTACTTTTAGGTTTGTGGTAATAGGCTACTTGTCTCTTATTAAGTATTTCTTTCATAGTTAAGCTCAGATTCTCCTTATTAGTACATATACGAATTTTCTTACATCTCTCATCATTTTCTTTCATCTTATTACATAGTTCAATTATTTCATAATTATCCTATTACCTCCTTAAACTCACATAAATTAAATGACATAATTCTATTGACATATTTGCTCCAATCTCCTTTTCAATTCTATAAATTCATTAATTAACCATATTTTATATTTATTTACTTTAGTCAAATCCATCTCTCCCCTCTTAGTTACATCCAGTAGTTTTTTTAGTCTATTCTGTATTTATTCATTGGTCATGTCCGGTTAGATTAGTCTTGTCAGGTTTGTTCATGTAACATCTCCCTCATATCATAATATCTTTCTGTTAACCTCTTTATTCGGTTCCCTATTCTCACTCTTGCCATAAGTATTTTGGTATGGATTTCTTTTTATAACGTTTGTATCAACGAACCTCCTTTCTGGTTCCTTCTGCATATGTGTTTCTACTCTTTGATTCTTAAATTGCACTTTAGGTCTACGAGGTGAGGCTAGAAAAAAACCGAACTAGCACAGGTGAAACAATAAAACGAATGCAATAAGGCTGAAAATCGCCTGGCCTGTCACGTGACTCTTGCTCCGCCTACTGCTCGAGTTTCATCTGGCTCCTGCACTCAGTCTGCCCGTGGCGTCTGTTCTAAGTAGTTGACGTTTTGTCTGTGCGTCGGAAAAATGTTGAGTGTACAGAAAGAACAGCGTGTTAACATCAAATTTCTTTTCAAACTTGGAAAATCTGCAAGTGAAACGTTTGTAATGTTGCAACTAGTGTACGGCGATGATTGTTTATCGCGAACACAAGTGTTTGAGTGGTTTAAATGATTTAAAGATGGCCGCGAAGACACAAGTGATGACGCTCGCACTGGCAGACCATTGTCAGCAAAAACTGATGCAAACATTGAAAATATCGGTAAACTTGTTCGAGAAGATCGCCGTTCAACAATCAGAGCAATGTCTGAGTTGACAGGAATTGACAAGGAAAGTGTTAGGCAGATTCTTCATGAAAGTTTCAACATGAACAAAGTGTGTGCAAAAATGGTTCCAAAGTGTCTCACAATTGAACAGAAGGAACGCCGAAGAATGATTTGTTCTGACATCCTACAAAACATTGAAAGTGATCCCACCTTTTTACAAAATGTTATTACTTGTGATGAATCGTGGTTTTTTACTTACGATCCCGAAACCAAACGGCAATCGATGCATTGGAAATCTCCTGATTCTCCACGACAAAAAAAAGCACGAATGTCAAAATCTAAATTCAAGGCAATGATGATTGCTTTTTTTGATGTCAAAGGGATTGTACACATTGATTGGGTACCAGAGGGACAAACAGTGAATCAGCATTACTACATTAGCGTCCTGACTACCCTACGTGAGCGAGTACGGAGAAAACGAAAAGATTTGTGGAAAAAAGACATGGATCCTGCACCAAGACAATGCCTCAGCTCACAATGCGTTGTCAGTGAAGACGTTTTTAGCCAATCACAACATTCCCATCTTAGACCATCCACCCTACTCACCTGATTTGGCCCCCTGTGATTTTTTTCTTTTCCCTAAAGTCAAGTCAGCTTTGAAAGGAACTAGATTTGAGAGTGTTAAAGCAGTAAAAGAAAAAGCGACGGAAGTAATGTATGGACTTACCGAAAATGATCTGCAGCATTGCTATGAACAGTGGAAAATTCGTATGGAGCGGTATATAGACCAAGGAGGAGAGTACATTGAAGGAGATAACATCAAATTGTAAATAATGGAAAATAAAATTTTTTTATAGCATCAGTTCGGTTTTTTTCTAGCCACACCTCGTATATTCCCCTCTATATTCATTTGGCCTACTTGGTCCCCTTTGTTCAGGTCCATATCTCCCTCTGTATGTTGTATTTCTCTCTTCTCTATAATTTGTTATATTTCTATGCCTTTGTTCGAAATTATTCTGTGGCCTATTCCAATGTTCCTTATCTCTCACTCTGATATTTAATTTCTCTCCTCAATATCTTCCTCATTCAACAATCGCTCCATTTCTCTAATATTATTGATGTTTTGCACTCTTCTAGAGTCCTGTAATTTTTCGTTGAAATGCATTATTAATCTTCTTAGGATCTCCTCCCCAGATGGTGGTGGTGTCAGGTTCCTCAAGATCACAACCCTTTCAATAAAATAATCAGCTCGACTCACTCCAGTTCCCACTCTATATCTTTCCATCTCAATTCTCTCTTTTATACCTTTTTGTATCTCCCTGGCCCAATATCTATTCACAAATCTCTCTCCATTCTGGGTAGTCACCTATTTCTCCTCTTAGTGACTCCCACCATCTAGCAGCTCCTGCCTCCAATGCCTTGTCCATTATTCCTCTCCAGCTCTCATCTATCCTTTCATTCAGGTTGCACTTCATCTTTTGTATCATATATCTTTCGAACCGTTTCAGAAACTCCATCGGATTACCACTCCTACCATTGAATTTCGGTCCTTCCTCTTGGCTTCCACAGATTCTTGTATTACCTTTATGACTTATTTTCTTCTTACTTTCTCATTCACCAATTGTTTTCCTCCTTTTACCTCTAAATTAATTTTATCAATGTTGTCTTTATTTTCCTCTACTTGAATTTCAGTTTACACCCATCTTCGTTCAAACTTTAAGAATTGGTCTTTATTTTCCTCGATTCTTTTGCCTAACTCTTCTTTCATATTTTTATTTTCCTGTAGTAAGTCTTCCTTTATAGTTTTTACATTTAATCTAATCTCTTCCTGTACTTGTAGTTTCATATTTTCAATGATTTTTTTATTTTCCTCCTTTAGGCTTTCGAATATCTTGTCCATTTCCAACCTACTTGAGGCAAATCCTCTGTTCATCTCTTCAATCTTATCTAACCTCTTCATTTCTTCTTTCATTTCCTTCTTACTCTCTTCAAATTTCCTACTTATATCTTCTTTCATCTCCCTCAGAAAGCTCATCATTCTATCTTCATGTGAGTTCCTGTCCCCATTATTTTCTCTCCTACCATCTCTATTTTCTGATTCTTCCCAAATTTCTTCATCTATTTGGGTCTCCACCTCAAAATTTTCTATTGGCCTATCTGTGCCTTTCAACTCAGTTCCTGTTATTACTATACTGTCCCCTTTTTCCATGTCTATCTGTTCACTTTCCTCCCGTTCCATTAAATATACATATTTTCCGTTAGCTGCCTCTTCTAAATTCTCTTTCTTCCTTTTTTTATTCACTTTTCTTAACTCTTCCCCTTTTTCAGTCTTTCTTGCTCCCCCCCCCCCCCTCAAATTATATGTAGAGCTATTCTCCTCATCAGACATACCTGAAATATTGCTTACCTCTCACACAAATAAAAATTCAAAATTTCTTTTTTAAATTAAGTTCAACAATTAAATTTAACTGTACTCAGATTTAATGATTAATAACTTACAACCTCCAAATTATTTATAAATTTACTCAATTTATTATTATTAAAAATTTTTTATGTGTTTTTTTTCTTTTAAATTTTTTTTTATTTGAAGGCTCAACATTTTCTTATTTATTAGAACAAATGGTTTGTCTCTCAAAATAATCAAGCCCCACGTTCGTGTGCCAATTGTAATATTTTTTTATATATATAATTTTATAATTTCTTTTATAATTTTGAATAATTTAAATATATTTCTTTATAATACAAAATTTAATAATACTAATCTTTAGAAAGTAATAAATTGTAACCCTAACAGTAAAATTTAGATTCCTATTACTTTTATTTTTTATTACTTACCATTTATAGTAAAAAATAAAACACTTTCTTATAATTCGATTAATTTTTGTTTAATTTAGTTTTTTTAAATCTTATTCTAGTTACAATATTTTTTTTTTAATACACTTTCTCTATTTCCTAAAGACTCCTTCTTTCAGGTTATTCGGTGGGTTATTATGACAAATTAAAATTTGGTTTATGCAATTAATGTAATAAATTTTATAAAAGAAACACCTAGGCCTAAAGTTATTAACTTTGAATTTACAATATAATAATTTACAATCTTTTTTTAAATTTAATGACTTATCTGACGTTTAATGTTTTTGTCCAAATTTCTAGGCTTTTAAATTTATTTCTATAAACAAATCTTTCACCACTATTATTTTATGCTTGAAGTCTTCCTTTAAATAAAATTTTGGACAACTAAGTGTTTTGCTTCCAGTTCCAATGCAAGCTTCTCTAACAATGAATTTTTTTTAATTGAAAATTTCTAGAGCCAAGAATAAAACTTTGTCAATTGTTGAAACATCTGTTATTTAACCCACTGATTTTTTGATCTTCATGTCCTTACCTGGACAGTTAAGTTTTATCCTCTATGCAATAATTTTTAGGTTTTGTACAATTCTACATTTGGAAAACATCAGCTATTTCATAATTATACTAGCTGCCATCTTGGTTTTAATATTTTATAATTTTTTTTTTTAGGTTATGGCTCCATTGTTTACATTTTCTTTTTTTTCGTCCATTTTTAATTTACTTCTAATATATTCTGAATTATTGTTATTTATTACTTTTGTGTTTTTATATAAAAACATTACAATATATATATATATATATATATATATATATATATATATATATATATATATATATATTGATATTTTACGTTGTCCATTATTTTTCTGTTGCACTGATTATATATATATATATATATATATATATATATATATAGAATTTTTGGACTAGGAGACTGACAGACTTACCTTGGTAGGAGTCCACACTGTAGTCTTGAAATAGAAACACATAAAAGCACTTAAACAATGATATATTTCAACCACACAGTGGTCTTTGTCAATCGAAGAGAAAACACAAAAAGAAATATGAGAGAATGAAATAAAATAATTGTAATCACAGATTGTGTAGAGTAGAAATCAGATGTCACAGATGCACAGATTAAAGATATATATATATTGTTTCCATGAACATATGAGTGATTATAGTTTATATAAGTCTGTCAGGGGAAAAGAGATAAGGCTATTTGGGGGAAAAAAAAAAAAATTGAATGGATTTATCTGATGTTGAGGTATACTATTATACCAGTGGTATACCAAGTCCAGAGAATCCCCTAACCTCAACATCAGATAAATCCATTCAATTTTTTTTTTTTTTTTTTTTTTTTTTTTTTTTTTTTTTTTTTTTTTTTTTTTTTTTTCTTCAAATAGCCTTATCTCTTTTCCCCTGACAGACTTATATAAACTATAATCACTCATATGTTCATGGAAACAATATATATATATATCTTTAATCTGTGCATCTGTGACATCTGATTTCTACTCTACACAATCTGTGATTACAATTATTTTATTTCATTCTCTCATATTTCTTTTTGTGTTTTCTCTTCGATTGACAAAGACCACTGTGTGGTTGAAATATATCATTGTTTAAGTGCTTTTATGTGTTTCTATTTCAAGACTACAGTGTGGACTCTTACCAAGGTAAGTCTGTCAGTCTCCTAGTCCAAAAAATCTAAATAATCTTTACCAACCAAAACTAACCTAAAAATATATATATATATATATATATATATATATATATATATATATATATATATATATATATATATATATATAGTTTTGGTTGGTAAAGATTATTTAGATTTTTGGGCCTAGGAGACTGACAGACTTACCTTGGTAAGAGTCCACTCTGTAGTCTTGAAATAGAAACACATAAAAGCACTTAAACAATGATATATTTCAACCACACAGTTGACTTTGTCAATCGAAGAGAAAACTCAAAAAGAAATATGAGAGAATGAAATAAAATAATTGTAATCACAGATTGTGTAGAGTAGAAATCAGATGTCACAGATGCACAGATTAAAGATATATATATATATATATATATATATTGTTTCCATGAGCATATGAGTGATTATAGTTCATATAAGTCTGTCAGGGGAAAAGAGATAAAGCTGTTTGGAAAAAAAAATACAGATAAATCCATTAATTTTTTTTTTCGAAATAGCTTTATCTCTTTTCCCCTGACAGACTTATATGAACTATAATCACTCATATGCTCATGGAAACAATATATATATATATCTTTAATCTGTGCATCTATGACATCTGATTTCTACTCTACACAATCTGTGATTACAATTATTTTATTTCATTCTCTCATATTTCTTTTTGTGTTTTATCTTCGATTGACAAAGACCACTGTGTGGTTGAAATATATCATTGTTTAAGTGCTTTTATGTGTTTCTATTTCAAGACTACAGAGTGGACTCTTACCAAGGTAAGTCTGTCAGTCTCCTAGTCCAAAAAATCTATATATATATATATATATATATATATATATATATATATATATGCACATATAAATAGAATTTTTGGACTAGATAGAAGACTGACAGACTTACCTAATGGCAATAGTCCAAAACTGCAATCTCTTGGAAATAAACAAATATAAAACACTTAACACGCTATTGAAATATTTCGATCAAAAATTATCATCAGTCAAGAGAGAGAAAAACAAAAGACTGAAGTGAACCACAGATATGTATAAATATCCAAATGTCACAGATTTATAGTTTATGATATACTGCTATATGTGATTTGTGTAAATATCGATTACTTGAAACTAGATATTAATAGTCTGTCAGAAGGAACGTAAATGGAGTTGTTAAAAATGATATAAGTTTGGGGGAATGTAAAAGGAGTTTTATCTGATGTTGAGGTTATGAGGCTCTCTAGATTTGGTGTACCACTGGTATGATAACTCCCATCTTCTCAATCAGGGGGGAGGGCCTTAATTATTTTGGTGGTTCAACAATTATTGAAAGATATGATGTGACTAGCAGCGTGTTGAGTGGTTGGCCTGTCTATGTTTATGGTTCCAATGTCATGTCTGTGGCCATTCATTCTGATGCTCAGGCCGGGCAAAATTTACATTGTAACTGGTATATTACATTTCTCGATGTACAAGTATGATGACCCTGTGAATCTGGAAGTCCACATTGGTTGATAGGCTATGGAAACTTTTTGTTGGGACGTGTATAGGACATGTCCTGCATCTAGGTCTATTGCACAGAAAGGGGCCATGAGGAAGTTTAGGCGGTTTTTCTGTACTTGGATCTGGTAATTTTGCATGTACTAAAATATTTTTCAAATTAAAAGGTGGTCTGAACCACCACCAGAAAGGTGGTCTGGTATGGGTGGAAGCTTGAAGAATCTTGAACCCATCTTTTAATATTTTGTTCAGCTTCGTTAGGCCTGGATGATAATCTGTAACTAAAGACAGTTTGTCCTCCATAGGTGGTCTGGGTTCATCAGATGATTGAGCTAAGCGGATTTGATACTCAACAAATTGTTGTTAAGGATATCCTCTTTTTTGGAAAGCTAGTAAGGTCTTTCTATTAAAGTCCTCCAATGCTATATCGTTGGAACAAATTCTCTTGCCCATGGTTGCCTGACTGTATGGTATGGACCTTTTTATTTTCATAGGGTAGTTGCTATTGAAATGTAGGTATTGTAGATGGTTCGTCGGTTTGATGTGGACACCTGTATAGATATTCCCATCTCTGATTGTTACATCTACATCCAAGAAGGTTATAGTTGCTGTAGATTTCTCCCAGGTGAATTGAAGTGTAGAGAATAATGATAAGCCCTTCAAAAAACTTTCCAGTATTGAGATTCTCTGTGTCCAAATTACGAAGATATCGTCTATATATCTGTACCAACATAATGGTTGGTGTGTTGGGGTTTTTAGGAATTCTTCTTTGTTATTACCCATGTACAGGTTTGCATACGACGGGGCTATCATAGTACCCATTTCTGTTCCTTTTATTTGCAAGTAATCCTTTCCCTCAAATTGAAAATTATTTTTTTCAAGAATGAATTTGGCAAGGTGAACAAGGAAAGGTGTAGTAGGGTAAGGGTTGTCTGAGCGTTTGTTGAGAAAATTTTCGAGAGCTGATAGACCATGTGCATGAGGGAAACAACATCAGGGGCAATCAGTGTATTGAACATGTCTTGGAATATATAAATATTTCATTCTCTCATATTCATTTTGTGTTTTCTCTTTGATTAACAAAGACCACTGTGAGGTTGAAATATTTCATTGGTTAAGTGCTTTTATGTGTTTCTATTTCAAGACTACAGTGTGGACTCTTACCAAGGTAAGTCTGTCAGACTCCTAGTCCAAAACATCTAAATAATCTTTACCAACCAAAACTAACTTAAAAATATATAAATATTCCTATATATATATATATATTTATATACAGTAGAACCCCTCAAATCCAAACCCCAGAAATCTGAACTCCCGCGGAATCCGAACATGATTTGATGAAAACCAAATTTTAAATAAGTATCTAAAATTTAATGAAGTATGTACTGAAAGTTTGTTACTTAAGTAAAACAGGACTGAGATGTGTAATACTGTATATTGGAATTGACACTGTAAAAACATGATATAATACGAAGGCCTAAACTGTACTACTGTATCACTTCATTAACATAGAATTTTTTGGCAGTAAAATAAAAATGACAAACACTAAACTATATGTTTCACTTAAAAAAAAAAAAAAAAAATACAAACACTTAACTATATTTTTCACTTAAATCAGTAATCTTCATCTGGCGAAGAGACATAAACCTTCCTGAGGATGCAATGTTGATCCACCATCGCATTAGCATAGCATCATTGGTGATGCAAGTGCATGTTGTTCTACATATTGCAACACAATGTTGATAGCTGCGGCAGCGTCGGCATGAGTAGAGGCATCTTTTTCCTCGATATCACTATTTGCTACACTATAGGTGTTGATCCTGGATCATAGATACCATGACATACTCAGTATATTCTTCATTGTTATCTAGTGTTGTCCACTCTTCCAGGCAACTTTCCAGCATCTTCACATCCTGGTACTCTGAATGAGAGCTGAAAACCTCAGTTTCATCATCCCATGTTTTAAGTGGTGTTTCCACAACTTCGAGGCTATGCCAGAGCTTCTTCCAAGATTTCTGCAGTATTCCTGGATTCAGCTACTCAGTAAATTACATCCTTTATTGTAATCGTTTAAAGTTTATCTGGAATGTTTGCAGAAGCTTTTTTTTCTGTAGCTCAGATTCATGTTCTGTAGAACACCTTGATCCATAGTCTGAAGCAACAATGTCACGTTGGTGGGAGATATTGCTTTTATGTCTTTACATATCAACTGCATGTCTGAAGGATGTGAAGGAACATTGCCTATCAAAAGTAGAGCTTTTGGTGGCAGTCCATTTTTTTTATTAAATTTTGGTACTGAAGGAACAAATTCTTTTAACCACTCCTTGAAAATATTACCAGTCATCCACGCCGTACACTGATTTCTGTAATGAACTGGGACAGGATTCAAGTTCATATATTTAGGGCTCGGGGCTTGGCGAATTTTCCAATCACCATTAATGGTAGCTTATTTGTTCCCCCGGCATTACTGTAAGCTAAAACTGTGAAAGCCTCGTGTTAAAGCCTGGCACTGAAGACTCCTCTTTAGCAGCAAGACTTTTAGTGGGAAGGGCTTTAAAAATTCAGTCCCGTCTTTTCTGCATTATACACGTGCTGGGGTGAGTAATTTTCAGACGAAATAAAATCTGTGAATTCGTCTAAATATTCTTTTGCGGCAAGATTATCAGCTAATAACTTCCCTCCGCTTACCGCTAGTTGTCTAATTCCTTGTGTTCTCTTCCATCTATTACTAGCAGTAAATTACAAATCACGGTTCATTAATTTGTTTAACTAATGCCTTTTCTTGCATTATTTGATGCACTAATAAGAACTCCTTTCTCTCTCTCTTGTGTAAACCATAAATATACAGAAATATAAAATGAATGCTCTAATATTGTTCGCTAATAAAAAAACATAATTCTGTCAAATGCAAAATACACAGCAAATCCGAGATCCGAACTTTTTCAGCAATCCGAACAGGCCCCAATTAGTTCAGATTTGAGGGGTTCCTCCACTGTATATATCTTGTACAAATTTTCACTCGTTAATAAAATACATTTTCATTCATCCACTCAAGTTCAAATACATTTCTTTAAACCTGTAGTCGATGAAAATTGATGTTAATACAGTTTTTTTCAAATATTTATTCATTAATTAAATTTTAAAAAGTTGTCTCAGTTGGATTTGAACTGAGTAACTACATGTTTGAAATCCAGCACTTTTAACCAGCACAAACTTTTTAAATAACTAGAAATTAATTACTTATAGATCTATATGAAATTATAAGAGAAAGGTTCCTTGCAATAATGAAGAGATGAATAGAATGAGAAATTATAGAAAACCATCAGCTTCATAAATTAGAAATAAAAGGAAGCAAATAAATAATAACAAACAAAAATAATAATCCAACATAAAAGAATTTTTTTATGATTCTTATCTAAATGGAATCAATATGAGTAGAAACTTTTATGATACATGTCACAATTTTTGTTTCTCTTGACATTAGTTTATTTTAAAGATTTATATAATTTTCTGGTTATGGTTAGTTGTATAGAATTATATATTTTATAAAAGCTCACATTTTCCTCGTTATTTTTATACATATTTTGTTTTATTTGATCGGTAATTGCAAGTAATGAATTTTTATATGAATCTTAAAAACCCAAGAACATTTAGCCAATTTGCCCATGTATGTGCCGTTTTTAGTGAGTAAGCAATTTTTTAAACAAATTGTTGTATAATAAACTTTTTCAGTTTTATAAATTTGTCACGGATTTAGAGGTGCTGAATAAAAATATAGCTTTGATCCATACATGCTCATGCAGTTTGTAGTCACCTCACTATAGTCCCACTAGGGAGGGGTCTGGCACTAAATATATAATAACCAGGGTTCCTTGTTAGAATAAGATTTAGAGGTGCTGAATGAAAATATGGCTTTGACCCATACATGTTCATGCAGTTTGTAGTCACCTCACTATGGCCCCAGCAGGGAGGGGGTCTGGCACTAAATATATAATAACCAGGGTTCCTTGTTAGAATAAGATTTAGAGGTGCTGAATGAAAATATAGCTTTGATCCATACATGCTCATGCAGTTTGTAGTCACCTCACTATGGCCCCAGCAGGGAGGGGGTCTGGCACTAAATATATAATAACCAGGGTTCCTTGTTAGAATAAGATTTAGAGGTGCTGAATGAAAATATGGCTTTGACCCATACATGTTCATGCAGTTTGTAGTCACCTCACTATGGTCCCAGTAGGGAGGGGTCTGGCACTAAATATATAATAACCAGGGTTCCTTGTTAGATTAAGATTTAGAGGTGCTGAATAAAAATATGGCTTTGACCCATATATGCTCATGCAGTTTGTAGTCACCTCACTATGGTCCCAGTAGGGAGGGGTCTGGCACTAAATATATAATAACCAGGGTTCCTTGTTAGAATAAGATTTAGAGGTGCTGAATGAAAATATAGCTTTGATCCATACATGTTCATGCAGTTTGTAGTCACCTCACTATGGTCCCAGTAGGGAGGGGTCTGGCACTAAATATATAATAACCAGGGTTCCTTGTTAGAATAAGATTTAGAGGTGCTGAATGAAAATATGGCTTTGACCCATACATGTTCATGCAGTTTGTAGTCACCTCACTATGGTCCCAGTAGGGAGGGGTCTGGCACTAAATATATAATAACCAGGGTTCCTTGTTAGAATAAGATTTAGAGGTGCTGAATAAAAATATGGCTTTGACCCATATATGCTCATGCAGTTTGTAGTCACCTCACTATGGTCCCAGTAGGGAGGGGTCTGGCACTAAATATATAATAACTAGGGTTTCTTGTTAGAATAAGATTTAGAGGTGCTGAATAAAAATATGGCTTTGACCCATATATGCTCATGCAGTTTGTAGTCACCTCACTATGGTCCCAGTAGGGAGGGGGTCTGGCACTAAATATATAATAACCAGGGTTCCTTGTTAGAATAAGATTTAGAGGTGCTGAATAAAAATATGGCTTTGACCCATACATGCTCATGCAGTTTGTAGTCACCTCACTATAGTCCCACTAGGGAGGGGTCTGGCACTAAATATATAATAACCAGGGTTCCTTGTTAGAATAAGATTTAGAGGTGCTGAATAAAAATATGGCTTTGACCCATACATGCTCATGCAGTTTGTAGTCACCTCACTATAGTCCCACTAGGGAGGGGTCTGGCACTAAATATATAATAACTAGGGTTTCTTGTTAGAATAAGATTTAGAGGTGCTGAATAAAAATATGGCTTTGACCCATATATGCTCATGCAGTTTGTAGTCACCTCACTATGGTCCCAGTAGGGAGGGGGTCTGGCACTAAATATATAATAACCAGGGTTCCTTGTTAGAATAAGATTTAAAGGTGCTGAATAAAAATATGGCTTTGACCCATACATGCTCATGCAGTTTGTAGTCACCTCACTATAGTCCCACTAGGGAGGGGTCTGGCACTAAATATATAATAACCAGGGTTCCTTGTTAGAATAAGATTTAGAGGTGCTGAATAAAAATATGGCTTTGACCTATACATGCTCATGCAGTTTGTAGTCACCTCACTATGGTCCCAGTAGGGAGGGGGTCTGGCACTAAATATATAATAACTAGGGTTTCTTGTTAGAATAAGATTTAGATTTTTAAAACGTAATAATAAAGTTTACTAAAGCTCAAGGTAAACAATTCATCCTTTAAACTGTCTACAAACCTGTCTGCTTGTGGATCCATTAAAATACACCAAAGTGGAGGCACTTGACGTAATCACCAACTAGCACACATTAGTAAACCTTATTTGGCTTTATATTACCAATTTGATCCTAAGCAAATGCTTTATAGCTTTATGCTGCCATGCATTGCTATGGCAAATTGTGGTTGCAAGGATGAGAAATTCAGAACAAAACAAAGTATACATTTCATACAAGTTTAATTTTGCAATACTTCAGAGGCTAAGGCTTTGTCATTTTTTGCTTAAACTGTTGCCAGAATCTAACTCATAAGAAATGTTTTCTCAGTTCTTCCTGGCATGTCCAGGAAGAAGTCAACTCCCCCCCCCCCCTACCTTGTCATTTATCATTTTCATTATCTGATCATGAACGCCCTTACGTTCACTTGTTAATTTGGAAACCCCTGATTTTGAATTTGACTGGAGATCGTCAGTGTTGTAACTGTGTTCACAGAGCAAATTCATATCAAATGGAGCAGTCCCAACTGGAGTGTGTGCTGGCATTCCCAAATAACCTGTACTTACAATTTAGCGAATGGTCACATAAAAATGCCTCAAATGGAGCGGTTGCTGGTACATAATTGACTATTTCAAAGAGCTGTTTTTTTTGCGGTTGTGAGGTGTATTATTGATGTGAAAATAGATAAAAACAATCTTTGAACCGGATTTTATATCATGTCAAAATTTAAGCTCAATCGCTGCAGTATGTTTTGAGTGTTCGAAGTGTACACAATCCAACGTAACATTTGTATATATAAAGAAGAGTGTAATGCAGAGTTACAGTTTCTTTTTTATAAGGAAACCTTGTTAAATAATTACATTCTACAGATAACATATATTGACAAAAAAATTCTATCTGATGTAGAGAATATTGGCAAAGACCCACAAGTTTTAAATTTTAGGAATAGCAAAAATACTTCATTCACAATACACAAAAAACTTTTAAATATCATGGTTTTTTTAAACTATATTTTGTGTGTATTGCAAAGTTGTGTTTTCTTCAAAACTTAATTTTTTTTTTGGTATTATCACTTTTATTATTTTTTCCTTTTTCCTTAAGAGTTTTTGCATCATTTGGTGTAATTTCTTTTGGGAAAATTGATTGCATGTAGAATGTGAATAGTTACCAAACCCTTGAAGTGTATATAGTTGTGTGTGCGAGTGTGTTGAAAAGTAAGGTAATTTGTTTGTTTATTTTAATTTATTTTGAGAGAATTTGTCTTGAAGTTTTATTGTTTTTTCTGCGTTCTCTAGGTATTTGTAGTGTTAATAGTAGAGCCTATTTGTTCTTGACGGCAAACATATTTTTTGCAGTATCATTTGAAGTATAACATAAATACTTGCAATAATAGTAGCTATGCATAATCTTTTCCTTCGTAGTGATAGCAGTCATATTGCAACACCTTTAAGTATAAGCGAAATCAAATTTGGCAGAATCAAGGGGGACATTTGAAGTTTCATAACCGCTTTTCACATGAAAAGCTAAAAAAGTGTGTGATTAAATTTGATTTTAGATGCAAATGAGGAATAAAGAAATGAAATTGAGACAAGTAAAACAAATACTAACAGATGATTCTGCTGTAAATACGCCTAGATCAGTGATTTCTAGCAACTCCAGGTTTACACCGTATCAACGCTCTGTGTCTTCAGAGAGCATTCAGAATCCTCAAACTGCACCTGTTACACCTGCTTGTGATCCAGCTCTTAAGAAAAAGGTAACCACATAAAATCCAATTGTTGAATTTTTTAGAAACTCTAAATTTTTAAATGTTCTGTAGTCAGTTTTAAAATCTACAGTGTGATTCATTTTTCCTGAGTACCGTTGAAAATGTTTTGCTTCATAAGTATTTTTAAATTTGTAATTAAATCTCAAGTTTCTTCAAGTTGTAATATAGATTTTTATCTCGTTAAATAAACTGTAGTAAAATATGCAAAATTATTAATGTTGGATGTAAATTTAGGTGAAAGTAAAATTAAATGATTCTCAGTAAAACTCAGTGTTTACAACATTAGAAAGTTGTTTTCCATTTTGATGTTACTAACTGCAATTTACATGAGAGACAGCCATTACTGCCACTTCATGACTAATTGTAAGCTGCAAGATCTCACATATATTTCTTTGAAAATAGTAATAGTTTCTTGGATATAAAAATGTAATATGTTTTTAGATGCAACTGAGGAATAAAGAAATGAAATTGAGACAAGTAAAACTAACACTAACAAATGATTGTGCTGTAAATACCTCTAGATCAGTGACTTCTAGAAGTTCCAGGTTAACACCATGTTCTTTACCTTCTGACAATATCATAACTCCTTTAACCTCACCTATTACCCCTACTTTTGATTTACTTGCCAAGGAAAAGGTAACAAAGTAACACACAATAATTAGACTTTCTAGGATTTCTAAACTTTTAAATATTCTGAGTCAATTTTCTATCAAAATAGTAAAAATATATTTGGTTAAAATTTTAAATTATTTTTAATGAGAAATTAGTGTTATAAAACCGAGCAATGAGATATATTTGTTGTAATAGGTTCAGATTCCTCTACAATCAAATGAGGCTGCTAGTTCATTTGAAAAGCAAAACCAAACAAAAGATGAAAGGTGTAAGTAACACTAAAGTTTTGGCAAAGGCTACTAAAATCTTGGATTTGGTTTTGTAGTTTTGTTTTTAACAATCTTTGTTGTATAAGGTTAAGCCGAACAACAATTAACTGAACTTTATTTAATGTTATTTCTGAATAATAAATGTTTTAAAAACGTTTATCCTCAGCCTTAATATGTTTAATAAAGCGAAACTGAGTGAAAAAAATTATCATGTCATGGAATTTGAGTTGTAATTAATATCATCAATATAATTTACATTTCTTAGAACTTGTAATATATTAAATGTTTGTTTCCTACAATTCAAGCAAGATTTCAAAGAAATTACAAACATTAAATTTTGCAGCTAAAATCATACAAAGATACAGTACTACTTTACTTTGTAACTAATCTATAACAACTCTTTTCATTACAAAGCTGTAAAATGTTGCAGGAGCAACTACGCTGATTTTCAAATATTTAATGCCGTATTTTAAACTTTTTTTAAAAAAATATTTTTTTATGGTATGATTCAACATGTATTTCCTTGCAATTAGAAAACCTAATATGGTTTCATTTGCATATGGTATACTGTTTGTCTTCTAAGAAAATCCTTAGCTAAATTTGCTATTTTTCAAGCTATAGCGCTCAAAAGTTCAACTGCACCACTAAACCAAAAGCAAATAAACCATGTACAAATAGGTAGGCAGGACAAGCTTGGTCAATGGTTTGATAGCAGTCACACTGACAAGGCAACCAATATGTCCGACACTTGTGTTTATACATATGTACAAAGGCATATAGGAGAAAAAACTACACACTATTTAAAAACCCACTTAAAATATTTTGGAAATTGTCTGCTAAAATAATAATACTGTGGCCAACAGCTAACATGTTATGTTTTCCACTTCTGCCAAGTAATACACAACTGAACAGAAAATACAGATAGGTAAACTTGACCACTTGCTCCAAGATTTAGCCAATTCTTGTAGGATACCCTGAGATTCATCTACAGCTAACATGTTATGTTTTCCACTTCTGCCAAGTAATACACAACTGAACAGAAAATACAGATAGGTAAACTTGACCACTTGCTCCAAGATTTAGCCAATTCTTGTAGGATACCCTGAGATTCATCTACAGCTAACAGGTTATATTTTCCACTTCTGCCAAGTAATACACAACTGAACAGAAAATACAGATAGGTAAACTTGACCACTTGCTCCAAGTTTTAGCCAATTCTTGTAGGATACCCTGAGATTCATCTACAGCTAACATGTTATGTTTTCCACTTCTGCCAAGTAATACACAACTGAACAGAAAATACAGATAGGTAAACTTGACCACTTGCTCCAAGATTTAGCCAATTCTTGTAGGATACCCTGAGATTCATCTACAGCTAACAGGTTATGTTTTCCACTTCTGCCAAGTAATACACAACTGAACAGAAAATACAAATAGGTAAACTTGACCACTTGCTCCAAGATTTAGCCAATTCTTGTAGGATACCCTGAGATTCATCTACAGCTAACAGGTTATATTTTCCACTTCTGCCAAGTAATACACAACTGAACAGAAAATACAGATAAGTAAACTTGACCACTTGCTCCAAGATTTAGCCAATTCTTGTAGGATACCCTGAGATTCATCTACAGCTAACAGGTTATATTTTCCACTTCTGCCAAGTAATACACAACTGAACAGAAAATACAGATAGGTAAACTTGACCACTTGCTCCAAGATTTAGCCAATTCTTTTAGGATACCCTGAGATTCATCTACAGCTAACAGGTTATATTTTCCACTTCTGCCAAGTAATACATAACTGAACAGAAAATACAGATAAGTAAACTTGACCACTTGCTCCAAGATTTAGCCAATTCTTGTAGGATACTCTGAGATTCATCTACAGCTAACAGGTTATATTTTCCACTTCTGCCAAGTAATACACAACTGAACAGAAAATACAGATAAGTAAACTTGACCACTTGCTCCAAGTTTTAGCCAATTCTTGTAGGATACCCTGAGATTCATCTACAGCTAACAGGTTATATTTTCCACTTCTGCCAAGTAATACACAACTGAACAGAAAATACAGATAAGTAAACTTGACCACTTGCTCCAAGATTTAGCCAATTCTTGTAGGATACCCTGAGATTCATCTACAGCTAACAGGTTATATTTTCCACTTCTGCCAATTAATACACAACTGAACAGAAAATACAGATAAGTAAACTTGACCACTTGCTCCAAGATTTAGCCAATTCTTGTAGGATACCCTGAGATTCATCTACAGCTAACAGGTTATATTTTCCACTTCTGCCAAGTAATACACAACTGAACAGAAAATACAGATAAGTAAACTTGACCATTTGCTCCAAGTTTTAGGCAATTCTTGTAGGATACCCTGAGATTCATCTACAGCTAACAGGTTATATTTTCCACTTCTGCCAAGTAATACACAACTGAACAGAAAAAACAGATAAGTAAACTTGACCACTTGCTCCAAGTTTTAGCCAATTCTTATAGGATACCCTGAGATTCATCTACAGCTAACAGGTTATATTTTCCACTTCTGCCAAGTAATACACAACTGAACAGAAAATACAGATAGGTAAACTTGACCACTTGCTCCAAGTTTTAGCCAATTCTTGTAGGATACCCTGAGATTCATCTACAGCTAACAGGTTACATTTTCCACTTCTGCCAAGTAATACACGACTGAACAGAAAATACAGATAGGTAAACTTGACCACTTGCTCCAAGATTTAGCCAATTCTTGTAGGATACCCTGAGATTCATCTACAGCTAACAGGTTATGTTTTCCACTTCTGCCAAGTAATACACAACTGAACAAAAAAATACAGATAAGTAAACTCGACCACTTGCTCCAAGATTTAGCCAATTCTTGTAGGATACCCTGAGATTCATCTACAGCTAACATGTTATGTTTTCCACCTCTGCCAATTAATACACAACTGAACAGAAAATACAGATAAGTAAACTTGACCACTTGCTCCAAGATTTAGCCAATTCTTGTGGGATACCCTGAGATTCATCTACAGCTAACAGGTTACATTTTCCACTTCTGCCAAGTAATACACAACTGAACAGAAAATACAGATAGGTAAACTTGACCACTTGCTCCAAGATTTAGCCAATTCTTGTAGGATACCCTGAGATTCATCTACAGCTAACATGTTATGTTTCCCACTTCTGCCAAGTAATACACAACTGAACAGAAAATACAGATAGGTAAACTTGACCACTTGCTCCAAGATTTAGCCAATTCTTGTAGGATACCCTGAGATTCATCTACAGCTAACAGGTTACATTTTCCACTTCTGCCAAGTAATACACAACTGAACAGAAAATACAGATAAGTAAACTTGACCACTTGCTCCAAGATTTAGCCAATTCTTGTAGGATACCCTGAGATTCATCTACAGCAAACAGGTTACATTTTCCACTTCTGCCAAGTAATACACAACTGAACAAAAAATACAGATAAGTAAACTTGACCACTTGCTCCAAGATTTAGCCAATTCTTGTAGGATACCCTGAGATTCATCTACAGCTAACAGGTTATATTTTCCACTTCTGCCAAGTAATACACAACTGAACAGAAAATACAGATAAGTAAACTCGACCACTTGCTCCAAGATTTAGCCAATTCTTGTAGGATTCCCTGAGATTCATCTACAGCTACCATGTTATGTTTCCCACTTCTGCCAATTAATATACAACTGAACAGAAAATACAGATAGGTAAACTTGACCACTTGCTCCAAGATTTAGCCAATTCTTGTAGGATACCCTGAGATACATCTACAGCTAACAGGTTACATTTTCCACTTCTGCCAAGTAATACACAACTGAACAGAAAATACAGATAAGTAAACTTGACCACTTGCTCCAAGATTTAGCCAATTCTTGTAGGATACCCTGAGATTCATCTACAGCTAACAGGTTATATTTTCCACTTCTGCCAAGTAATACACAACTGAACAGAAAATACAGATAGGTAAACTTGACCACTTGCTCCAAGATTTAGCCAATTCTTGTAGGATACCCTGAGATTCATCTACAGCTAACAGGTTATATTTTCTACTTCTGCCAAGTAATACACAACTGAACAGAAAATACAGATAGGTAAACTTGACCACTTGCTCCAAGATTTAGCCAATTCTTGTAGGATACCCTGAGATTCATCTACAGCTAACATGTTATGTTTTCCACTTCTGCCAAGTAATACACAACTGAACAGAAAATACAGATAGGTAAACTTGACCACTTGCTCCAAGATTTAGCCAATTCTTGTAGGATACCCTGAGATTCATCTACAGCTAACAGGTTATATTTTCCACTTCTGCCAAGTAATACACAACTGAACAGAAAATACAGATAGGTAAACTTGACCACTTGCTCCAAGTTTTAGCCAATTCTTGTAGGATACCCTGAGATTCATCTACAGCTAACATGTTATGTTTTCCACTTCTGCCAAGTAATACACAACTGAACAGAAAATACAGATAGGTAAACTTGACCACTTGCTCCAAGATTTAGCCAATTCTTGTAGGATACCCTGAGATTCATCTACAGCTAACAGGTTATGTTTTCCACTTCTGCCAAGTAATACACAACTGAACAGAAAATACAAATAGGTAAACTTGACCACTTGCTCCAAGATTTAGCCAATTCTTGTAGGATACCCTGAGATTCATCTACAGCTAACAGGTTATATTTTCCACTTCTGCCAAGTAATACACAACTGAACAGAAAATACAGATAAGTAAACTTGACCACTTGCTCCAAGATTTAGCCAATTCTTGTAGGATACCCTGAGATTCATCTACAGCTAACAGGTTATATTTTCCACTTCTGCCAAGTAATACACAACTGAACAGAAAATACAGATAGGTAAACTTGACCACTTGCTCCAAGATTTAGCCAATTCTTTTAGGATACCCTGAGATTCATCTACAGCTAACAGGTTATATTTTCCACTTCTGCCAAGTAATACATAACTGAACAGAAAATACAGATAAGTAAACTTGACCACTTGCTCCAAGATTTAGCCAATTCTTGTAGGATACTCTGAGATTCATCTACAGCTAACAGGTTATATTTTCCACTTCTGCCAAGTAATACACAACTGAACAGAAAATACAGATAAGTAAACTTGACCACTTGCTCCAAGTTTTAGCCAATTCTTGTAGGATACCCTGAGATTCATCTACAGCTAACAGGTTATATTTTCCACTTCTGCCAAGTAATACACAACTGAACAGAAAATACAGATAAGTAAACTTGACCACTTGCTCCAAGATTTAGCCAATTCTTGTAGGATACCCTGAGATTCATCTACAGCTAACAGGTTATATTTTCCACTTCTGCCAATTAATACACAACTGAACAGAAAATACAGATAAGTAAACTTGACCACTTGCTCCAAGATTTAGCCAATTCTTGTAGGATACCCTGAGATTCATCTACAGCTAACAGGTTATATTTTCCACTTCTGCCAAGTAATACACAACTGAACAGAAAATACAGATAAGTAAACTTGACCATTTGCTCCAAGTTTTAGGCAATTCTTGTAGGATACCCTGAGATTCATCTACAGCTAACAGGTTATATTTTCCACTTCTGCCAAGTAATACACAACTGAACAGAAAAAACAGATAAGTAAACTTGACCACTTGCTCCAAGTTTTAGCCAATTCTTATAGGATACCCTGAGATTCATCTACAGCTAACAGGTTATATTTTCCACTTCTGCCAAGTAATACACAACTGAACAGAAAATACAGATAGGTAAACTTGACCACTTGCTCCAAGTTTTAGCCAATTCTTGTAGGATACCCTGAGATTCATCTACAGCTAACAGGTTACATTTTCCACTTCTGCCAAGTAATACACGACTGAACAGAAAATACAGATAGGTAAACTTGACCACTTGCTCCAAGATTTAGCCAATTCTTGTAGGATACCCTGAGATTCATCTACAGCTAACAGGTTATGTTTTCCACTTCTGCCAAGTAATACACAACTGAACAAAAAAATACAGATAAGTAAACTCGACCACTTGCTCCAAGATTTAGCCAATTCTTGTAGGATACCCTGAGATTCATCTACAGCTAACATGTTATGTTTTCCACTTCTGCCAATTAATACACAACTGAACAGAAAATACAGATAAGTAAACTTGACCACTTGCTCCAAGATTTAGCCAATTCTTGTGGGATACCCTGAGATTCATCTACAGCTAACAGGTTACATTTTCCACTTCTGCCAAGTAATACACAACTGAACAGAAAATACAGATAGGTAAACTTGACCACTTGCTCCAAGATTTAGCCAATTCTTGTAGGATACCCTGAGATTCATCTACAGCTAACATGTTATGTTTCCCACTTCTGCCAAGTAATACACAACTGAACAGAAAATACAGATAGGTAAACTTGACCACTTGCTCCAAGATTTAGCCAATTCTTGTAGGATACCCTGAGATTCATCTACAGCTAACAGGTTACATTTTCCACTTCTGCCAAGTAATACACAACTGAACAGAAAATACAGATAAGTAAACTTGACCACTTGCTCCAAGATTTAGCCAATTCTTGTAGGATACCCTGAGATTCATCTACAGCAAACAGGTTACATTTTCCACTTCTGCCAAGTAATACACAACTGAACAAAAAATACAGATAAGTAAACTTGACCACTTGCTCCAAGATTTAGCCAATTCTTGTAGGATACCCTGAGATTCATCTACAGCTAACAGGTTATATTTTCCACTTCTGCCAAGTAATACACAACTGAACAGAAAATACAGATAAGTAAACTCGACCACTTGCTCCAAGATTTAGCCAATTCTTGTAGGATTCCCTAAGATTCATCTACAGCTACCATGTTATGTTTCCCACTTCTGCCAATTAATATACAACTGAACAGAAAATACAGATAGGTAAACTTGACCACTTGCTCCAAGATTTAGCTAATTCTTGTAGGATACCCTGAGATACATCTACAGCTAACAGGTTACATTTTCCACTTCTGCCAAGTAATACACAACTGAACAGAAAATACAGATAAGTAAACTTGACCACTTGCTCCAAGATTTAGCCAATTCTTGTAGGATACCCTGAGATTCATCTACAGCTAACAGGTTATATTTTCCACTTCTGCCAAGTAATACACAACTGAACAGAAAATACAGATAGGTAAACTTGACCACTTGCTCCCAGATTTAGCCAATTCTTGTAGGATACCCTGAGATTCATCTACAGCTAACAGGTTATATTTTCTACTTCTCCCAAGTAATACACAACTGAACAGAAAATACAGATAAGTAAACTTGACCACTTGCTCCAAGTTTTAGCCAATTCTTGTAGGATACCCTGAGATTCATCTACAGCTAACAGGTTATATTTTCCACTTCTGCCAAGTAATACACAACTGAACAGAAAATACAGATAAGTAAACTTGACCACTTGCTCCAAGGTTTAGCCAATTCTTGTAGGATACCCTGAGATTCATCTACAGCTAACAGGTTATATTTTCCACTTCTGCCAAGTAATACACTACTGAACAGAAAATACAGATAGGTAAACTTGACCACTTGCTCCAAGTTTTAGTAAATTCTTGTAGGATACCCTGAGATTCATCTACAGCTAACAGGTTATATTTTCCACTTCTGCCAAGTAATACACAACTGAACAGAAAATACGGATAGGTAAACTTGACCACTTGCTCCAAGATTTAGCCAATTCTTGTAGGATACCCTGAGATTCATCTACAGCTAACAGGTTATATTTTCCACTTCTGCCAAGTAATACACAACTGAACAGAAAATACAGATAGGTAAACTTGACCACTTGCTCCAAGATTTAGCCAATTCTTGTAGGATACCCTGAGATTCATCTACAGCTAACAGGTTATATTTTCCACTTCTGCCAAGTAATACACTACTGAACAGAAAATACAGATAGGTAAACTTGACCACTTGCTCCAAGTTTTAGTAAATTCTTGTAGGATACCCTGAGATTCATCTACAGCTAACAGGTTATATTTTCCACTTCTGCCAAGTAATACACAACTGAACAGAAAATACAGATAGGTAAACTTGACCACTTGCTCCAAGATTTAGCCAATTCTTGTAGGATACCCTGAGATTCATCTACAGCTAACAGGTTATATTTTCCACTTCTGCCAAGTAATACACAACTGAACAGAAAATACAGATAGGTAAACTTGACCACTTGCTCCAAGATTTAGCCAATTCTTGTAGGATACCCTGAGATTCATCTACAGCTAACAGGTTATATTTTCCACTTCTGCCAAGTAATACACAACTGAACAAAAAAATACAGATAAGTAAACTCGACCACTTGCTCCAAGATTTAGCCAATTCTTGTAGGATACCCTGAGATTCATCTACAGCTAACATGTTATGTTTTCCACTTCTGCCAATTAATACACAACTGAACAGAAAATACAGATAAGTAAACTTGACCACTTGCTCCAAGATTTAGCCAATTCTTGTGGGATACCCTGAGATTCTTCTACAGCTAACAGGTTACATTTTCCACTTCTGCCAAGTAATACACAACTGAACAGAAAATACAGATAGGTAAACTTGACCACTTGCTCCAAGATTTAGCCAATTCTTGTAGGATACCCTGAGATTCATCTACAGCTAACATGTTATGTTTCCCACTTCTGCCAAGTAATACACAACTGAACAGAAAATACAGATAGGTAAACTTGACCACTTGCTCCAAGATTTAGCCAATTTTTGTAGGATAGCCTGAGATTCATCTACAGCTAACAGGTTATATTTTCCACTTCTGCCAAGTAATACACAACTGAACAGAAAATACAGATAAGTAAACTCGACCACTTGCTCCAAGATTTAGCCAATTCTTGTAGGATACCCTGAGATTCATCTACAGCTAACATGGTATGTTTTCCACTTCTGCCAATTAATATACAACTGAACAGAAAATACAGATAGGTAAACTTGACCACTTGCTCCATGATTTAGCCAATTCTTGTAGGATACCCTGAGATACATCTACAGCTAACAGGTTACATTTTCCACTTCTGATAAGTAATACACAACTGAACAGAAAATAGAGATAGGTAAACTTGACCACTTGCTCCAAGATTTAGCCAATTCTTGTAGGATACCCTGAGATTCATCTACAGCTAACAGGTTACATTTTCCACTTCTGCCAAGTAATACACAACTGAACAGAAAATACAGATAAGTAAACTTGACCACTTGCTCCAAGATTTAGCCAATTCTTGTAGGATACCCTGAGATTCATCTACAGCAAACAGGTTACATTTTCCACTTCTGCCAAGTAATATACAACTGAACAGAAAGTACAGATAAGTAAACTTGACCACTTGCTCCAAGATTTAGCCAATTCTTGTAAGATACCCTGAGGTTCATCTACAGCTAACAGGTTATATTTTCTACTTCTGCCAAGTAATACACAACTGAACAAAAAATACAGATAAGTAAACTTGACCACTTGCTCCAAGATTTAGCCAATTCTTGTAGGATACCCTGAGATTCATCTACAGCTAACAGGTTATATTTTCCACTTCTGCCAAGTAATACACAACTGAACAGAAAATACAGATAAGTAAACTCGACCACTTGCTCCAAGATTTAGCCAATTCTTGTAGGATACCCTGAGATTCATCTACAGCTAACATGTTATGTTTCCCACTTCTGCCAATTAATATACAACTGAACAGAAAATACAGATAGGTAAACTTGACCACTTGCTCCAAGATTTAGCCTATTCTTGTAGGATACCCTGAGATACATCTACAGCTAACAGGTTACATTTTCCACTTCTGCCAAGTAATACACAACTGAACAGAAAATACAGATAGGTAAACTTGACCACTTGCTCCAAGATTTAGCCAATTCTTGTAGGATACCCTGAGATTCATCTACAGCTAACAGGTTATATTTTCTACTTCTCCCAAGTAATACACAACTGAACAGAAAATACAGATAAGTAAACTTGACCACTTGCTCCAAGTTTTAGCCAATTCTTGTAGGATACCCTGAGATTCATCTACAGCTAACAGGTTATATTTTCCACTTCTGCCAAGTAATACACAACTGAACAGAAAATACAGATAAGTAAACTTGACCACTTGCTCCAAGGTTTAGCCAATTCTTGTAGGATACCCTGAGATTCATCTACAGCTAACAGGTTATATTTTCCACTTCTGCCAAGTAATACACTACCGAACAGAAAATACAGATAGGTAAACTTGACCACTTGCTCCAAGTTTTAGTAAATTCTTGTAGGATACCCTGAGATTCATCTACAGCTAACAGGTTATATTTTCCACTTCTGCCAAGTAATACACAACTGAACAGAAAATACAGATAGGTAAACTTGACCACTTGCTCCAAGATTTAGCCAATTCTTGTAGGATACCCTGAGATTCATCTACAGCTAACAGGTTATATTTTCCACTTCTGCCAAGTAATACACAACTGAACAGAAAATACAGATAAGTAAACTTGACCACTTGCTCCAAGTTTTAGCCAATTCTTGTAGGATACCCTGAGATTCATCTACAGCTAACAGGTTATATTTTCCACTTCTGCCAAGTAATACACAACTGAACAGAAAATACAGATAAGTAAACTTGACCACTTGCTCCAAGATTTAGCCAATTCTTGTAGGATACCCTGAGATTAACATCAACAAATTAACTAACAATATTAGAAATTAAATGCAAAAACAGTATATATGGTTTATGTGTAGGTCTGATTTAAGTTTCTGTCCGAACTATGTGGTTTTTAAGATATTATTGTTTTTCCAAATTCATAACAATAAAAGCAATATATAGTTCCATGTCACTAGGTATAAAAGTGCTATAAATATAGGTACCTAATATTATGTAAAGCAATAATTAGTTTATCAACCTTTAGAAGACTATGGGTTTTACTGGAAAAGGAGTAATGACGTAGTTGTACATTTTCATCGTGTAACATAAAGTAGTATAATTTTTGTTCATACTAACACATTGTGTGGGGAAATATTGGATCCTTTCCTGATCCATAGTAATGATCAACATTACTTTCAGTACTAGCTTAACTCCTAGTACATGTCAGTTTGTAGTGAGTGTTGTTATTTTATTTTCGTGATTTTTCCAAATCTTGTGAGCCTTTTAATCTTTGTTTATTATATTACTACCATTATTTTTTTATCTCTTGTGTTTTTGTCTTGTATAGAAACAAAAGACTACAATTCGATATTCCAGTTTCCCACATAACAAGTTGTATTGCGAAAAGTGTTTTGATTTTTATCACAAGTCATGTAAACGTATCAGATGTTAATGATATTGAGTTAATAGATATTTTATTTATGTGTGTGTATGTATAAATATATATATATATAGATTTTTTGGACTAGGAGACTGACAGACTTACCTTGGTAAGAGTCCACTCTGTAGTCTTGAAATAGTAACACATAAAGGCACTTAAACAATGATATATTTCGACCACACAGTGGTCTTTATCAATCGAAGAGAAAACACAAAAAGAAATATGAGAGAATGAAATAAAATAATTGTAATCACAGATTGTGTAGAGTAGAAATCAGATGTCACAGATGCACAGATTAAAGATATATATATTGTTTCCATGAACATATGAGTGATTATAGTTTATATAAGTCTGTCAGGGGGAAAGAGACCCTTAGTAAAGAACCTTCCATCACATACCCAGGACACCAATCACTTCATAGATCGACTGTCACAAATATCTGTACCTCTACCCCCGGTAACTATTTTGGTCACCATAGATGTCACCTCTCTCTATACCAACATCCCTCATGCACATGGCCTATCTGCAATAGAGAATTTTCTAAACAAACGCCCAGGCAAGCCTTCTCCTACTACACCTTTTCTTGTGAACCTGACCAGGTTCATCCTCGAGAAGAACAACTTTCAGTTTGAGGGAAGGAACTACCTTCAAATAAAGGGAACAGCAATGGGTACCAGAATGGCACCATCGTACGCAAATCTGTACATGGGATTGTTGGAAGAAAGTTTTCTAAAGACACAAACACACCAGCCATTATGTTGGTATAGATATATAGATGACATCTTCCTAATTTGGACACAGGGTGCTTCAACACTTGAGACATTTTTAGACAGCCTGACACAATTCTCCACACTTCAATTTACCTGGGAGAAATCTACATCAGCCATCACCTTTTTGGATGTAGAGGTAACACTCCAGAATGGAAATATCAACACAGGAATTCACATCAAATCTACAAACCACCTACAATATCTCCATTTCGACAGCAACCACCCAATAAACATAAAACGATCCATTCCATACAGTCAAGCAATCAGGGGTAAGAGAATCTGTTCGAATGATAGGGAATTGGAAGATTTTAATAGAAAGATATCAACAGCCTTCCAGAGAAGAGGATACCCAAAAAAACTCATTGAAAACCAAATTCATTCAGCACAATCCTCGGTTCACCATAAACCACAAACAGAACAAAATAAACTGTCTTTAATAACAGACTACCATCCTGGTCTACATAAACTCAACAAGATATTGAGAGATGGCTTCAAAATTCTTCAAGCTTCCGTCCACACCAAAAATCTTTTCACCGATCCACCACAAATTTGGTACAAGCAACCTCCCAACTTGAAAAACATCCTAGTACATCCTAAACTACCAGACCCTGATGCAGAGAAACCACACAAACTTCCTCATGGCTCCTTCCCATGTAATAGACCTAGATGCAAGACGTGTCCAATACACCCCTCAGCAAATAGTTTCAACAGCCAAATAACAAAAATGGTCTTCAAAATACAGGGTCATCATAATTGTACATCGAAAAATGTCATATACCAGCTACAATGTAAACTTTGCTCAGCACAGTACATAGGCCTGACCACGGATGGTCTGAATATCAGAATGAATGGCCACAGACATGATGTTAAAATTATGAATATGGATAGACCAACAGCTCAACATGCTGCGAGTCACAACATCACAACTTTTGATGACTGCTATACCACAAAAATAATTAAATCACTCCCCCCTGATTGCAATCCCTCAGAACTGAGAAGGTGGGAACTATCATACCAGTGGTATACCAAGTCCAGAGAATCCCCTAACCTCAACATCAGATAAATCCATTCATTTTTTTTTTTTTTTTTTTTTTTTTTTTTTTTTTTTTTTTTTTTTTTTTTTTTTTTTTTCAAAATAGCCTTATCTCTTTCCCCCTGACAGACTTATATAAACTATAATCACTCATATGTTCATGGAAACAATATATATATCTTTAATCTGTGCATCTGTGACATCTGATTTCTACTCTACACAATCTGTGATTACAATTATTTTATTTCATTCTCTCATATTTCTTTTTGTGTTTTCTCTTCGATTGATAAAGACCACTGTGTGGTCGAAATATATCATTGTTTAAGTGCCTTTATGTGTTACTATTTCAAGACTACAGAGTGGACTCTTACCAAGGTAAGTCTGTCAGTCTCCTAGTCCAAAAAATCTAAATAATCTTTACCAACCAAAACTAACCTATAAATATATATATATATATATATATATATATATATATATATATATATATATATATATATATATATATATTGATATTTTACGTTGTCCATTATTTTATTTTTCCGTTGCACTGCCTTTATGAAGTTGATATATATTACTATTGTAAATACTTTTATCCACCACTAAGTGCAATAATTTTACCTTGTTGTAATTAAACCTATACTAAACACACACAATATTTCACTATGGACAAGGTATGTAGACAATATACTTGTAATATACCAACCCACCATTCACAACAAACACATCATAATACTAAACAAACTAAATTTATACAACTAAAACATAAAATTCATTGTCGAAACAGAAACAAACAGAACAATTAATTATCTTGACATCACATTAAATATTAATAACAATAAAATAGAAACTACAGTACACAGAAAACCTACTTCCAACAACAACACAATACACTACAAATCTAACCACCCCTGGACACACAAACTTAACACTTACAGTAACATGATAAATAAAACAATAAAATACACACAAGGTAACAAACAAAAATTGAATGAAGAATTAGATAACATTACAAAAATAGCAATAGAAAATGGATACAACAAACACCTTATAAAAAACATATACAATAAATTTACAAAAAACCCTAACCTCAACACAACACTACAACCTGAACACAAAAATAATCAAAATTAAAAAATCTACCTAAAACATATATACACCAATAACAAAATAGAAAAACTAACAAATATATACAACAAAGAATACTACACTCCAACATACAAACCAAACAACAAAATAATAAAATATCTTAATAACACAAACCACAAAACAAATACAGAAAAACATAACCTATCAGGAGTTTACAAAATTACATGTAATGACTGCAATGCATTTTACATAGGGAAAACGACCAGATCATTTAAAATAAGATTCGAAGAACATTACAGAGCATTCAAAAATAAAAATACAAAAGTATCAAATGTTGCAGCACACCTAATATCACATAAACATGAAATAACAAACTACGAAAATAACCTAACCATACTTGAAATAAATAATAACCCAATAGAATTAAACTCACTAGAGAAATACCACATTTATAAGAAACACACACAACAATTTAATGAACCTACAGACCACATATACAGAAGACATACTATATAAAAACATCATACACACATATCAAGAGAAAATGCGTGTAATGTCAACAAATACCAACATCACGGACCGAACATCTACACCAGAAAAGTAATCAGTGATTCGACAATGGTCAAATGACCGAAAGGTGCCTTATCACAACAAGGTAAAATTATTGCACTTAGTGGTGGATAAAAGTATTTACAATAGTAATATATCAACTTCATATATATATATATATATATATATATATATATATATATATATATATATTCTTGATATTTTACGATATCCATTGTTTTTCCGTTGCACTGACTTTATGAGAAAAAGTAATCAGTGATTCAACAATGGTCAAGCACCTGATGGGCGCCTCATCACTCAAGGTAAAATCATTGCACTTAATGGTGGATAAAATTACTTACAATAGTAATATATTAACTTCATATATATATATATATATATATATATATATATATATATATATATATATAGATTTTTTGGACTAGGAGACTGACAGACTTACCTTGGTAAGAGTCCACACTGTAGTCTTGAAATAGAAACACATAAAAGCACTTAAACAATGATATATTTCAACCACACAGTGGTCTTTGTCAATCGAAGAGAAAACACAAAAAGAAATATGAGAGAATGAAATAAAATAATTTATGTGTTTTTATGTATTTTTATGTGTTTCTATTTATGTGTTTCTATTTCAAGACTACAGAGTGGACTCTTACCAAGGTAAGTCTGTCAGTCTCCTAGTCCAAAAAATCTAAATAATCTTTACCAACCAAAACTAACCTAAATATATATACATATATATATATATATATATATATATATATATATATAAATTTTTTGGACTAGGAGACTGACAGACTTACCTTGTTAAGAGTCCACACTGTAGTCTTGAAATAGAAACACATAAAAGCACTTAAACAATGATATATTTCAACCACACAGTGGTCTTTGTCAATCGAAGAGAAAACACAAAAAGAAATATGAGAGAATGAAATAAAATAATTTATGTGTTTTTATGTATTTTTATGTGTTTCTATTTCAAGACTACAGAGTGGATTCTTACCAAGGTAAGTCTGTCAGTCTCCTAGTCCAAAAAATCTAAATAATCTTTACCAACCAAAACTAACCTAAATATATATACATATATATATATATATATATATATATATATATATATAGATTTTTTGGACTAGGAGACTGACAGACTTACCTTGGTAAGAGTCCACACTGTAGTCTTGAAATAGAAACACATAAAAGCACTTAAACAATGATATATTTCAACCACACAGTGGTCTTTGTCAATCGAATAGAAAACACAAAAGGAAATATGAGAGAATGAAATAAAATAAAAATCATATATATATATATATATATGAAGTAAATATATTACTATTGTTAATACTTTTATCCACCACTAAGTGCAATAATTTTACTTGGTGTTATGAGGCACCTTTCTGTCTTGATGTTACACGCATTTCCTCTTGAGTTGCGTGTATAATGTTTTTGAATAATATGTCTTCCGCATATGTTGTCTGTAGGTACATTAAATTATTGTGTATGTTTTTATAAATCTGGTATTTTTCTAGTGAGTTTAATTCTATCGGGTTATTATTTATTTCAAGTATGGTTAGGTTAAAATAACCCAACCTATGGCATTAATCCTGAAAGGATAAATAAGCTACAACAATTAAATATAGCAGTAATTCACCATTAATACTTATATTTTATGATAAATTGATTTTAAAAAGGGAATATTTTTGTTTAATATGGTAGGAGTAAAAACTAACAAAATGTTTACTATACACTTTCTTTAACAAAATTTGTTGCCTCTTGTGCAAATTTTATGTTTCTTTCTACTTATTTTTACAGATGACAAAAGGTAAAGGTTTAAAATGAATAACATGATTTTACTGCCAATGATAAATTAATAATATTTATAAGTAATTATTGCATAACTGAGTAAATAGTTTTGACCTTACTTGCTGGCATGTTTCGGAACAATCATTTCATTGACAAAACTTATCTGTTACTCTATGACCTGTATAGAAGGTCAACTTCGTCAATGAAATGATTGTTTTAAAACGTGTCAGCAAATAAATTCCATAGTTTTCATTCAGTTACACAATAATTACTTATAATTTAATTAGTGAATTCAAGATGATTACAAGCAACTTTAATTAATAATAGATGTGTGTAAGCAAATCAGAGGGTGCTAGTCAAAGCAATAACTAACATACTTGAAAAAATGTGAAAATACAAATTGTAAAAGAGACAACCATTTAAAGGTTCTGTTTCAGTAATTGTTTGATACAGAATTTGAATGTTACTTTGTTTTTTTTATAAATATCCTTATTTTCCACACTACGTGTTCTCAAGGGGCCCTTAATCATTTCTATGACCTCTCCCAACATTTTCACAAAAATTGCAATGACTTAGTTCTGGATATGGTCTTTAATGACATGGATTTGTTCAAACCTCCTGATTGTAGTGTACTCAAAAAACTCCATATGGAGTAAACTTCAGAGATCAAGCAGGACGGTTCTTGGAAATGACATGTTTCAGAAACAAGCCATATACAATATTCATTATATATCTTGTTCAAATACATTTGTTTAAACTTGTAGTAGATGACACTTGATTTTGATACAGTTATTTTTCAAATATTAATTCATTAATTAAAATTAATTAATTTTTTATATAGCCTAATGACAGATTGCAGACAATTTTGCTTTTTTAAACACTCAAAGTTTCTAATTTCTTTTCAAAATTGTTTTTCAAGAGCTCAGTTTTAATTAAACAACTATAAAACTTAATAAAAACCAACAAATTATAAAACTCTTTATAATAAATATCCATTTACAGGTCAAAATTTTTCTATCACAATAAATCAGACACATTACAGATACATACACTAACACATCTACTATTTGTTGATTTTTATTATGTTTTATATAATGTTATGTATTTTATAAGTCATAAGTTATGTTGTATAATTAAAACTGAGCTCTTGAAAAGGAATTTCGGAAAGAAATTCGAAACTTTTGAGGGTTTAAAAAAGCAAAATTGTCTGCAATCTGTCATTAACCTATATAAAAAATTAATAGTTATTAACAGACATTAAATAAAAATTTAATTAATTCATTTTAGTTTTTGTATGGGAGAAATACTTTTTTTAACTGGGGCAAGGTATACAATATAGTTAATTTGTCCCATTTGGATTAAAAAAGTAATACAGACTCTCAAACTCGACACAATGTGGACTTAAAGATTGTCGAGTTTTAGGGAACTTAAATAAAAATAATTAGGAGTTGAATAAAAACGCTTATTTAGAGTATTAAAATTGTACATTTATTGATTTATTATATACAATTATATATTTATATCAACATTTATAACTTATAATCAAAAAATTTTAAAAAAATTGAGACAAAAGGCCTAGTAGAATCTGAAAATACAGTGTTCATTGCAATTATTACTGAAGTTGTTTATGCTGCTTATAAAATGTCCATCACAGTTAGTTATGGGAAATTTTCTGAACTAGAAGAAAAGTGCAAAATTAAACTTACTGAAATCGTTTGAAAAACCCTGTGATTGAAGACTGCTTTTCTGTCTCCACACGGCATCTTGCAGCTTGATCACAGAGTCGCCTGAGGAACAGAATCTCCATTCCAGTCGCATTTTGCTGCTCTAAATACTGCAATTCCCTTCAATAAATTTCACAGCCTTACTGTGGCTAACTTTTCTTTCTTGTCGATGATCCTCTTTCTCTTCTTCTTCCGAATCGTCCCCTTCTACGTCACGCCCTTTGACAGCTGCGATGATTTCATCTTCTCCCTTGCTCTTCTTCTTTCGAATCGTCTCCTTCTACGTCACGCCCTTTGACAGCTGCGATGATTTCATCTTCTCCTAATGGTTCTGATGCTCCGTCGAGATCCATTCATTCATTGACATCATTACTTGAAGACTCTTCACACCCTGGGATTTTTTGCATGAGTTCAATCCAGTCGCTATTTCCAGAATTGATTCCATCATCACGCGACAAATCATTGCCTGCGTGATCTAGAAGTTTCCTCCAAGAACAAATGAGGGTTATGGTCTCAAGCTCAATCCAAGATTGAGAGACTCATCCAATAACATCTAATAAATCGATCTTCTTTAGTTTAGCCATTAGCTCCTTACCCGATTCCAAGGACAATACCAAAGATGACAAAAGCTTACGTCTGTACCTTCTCTTTAATGCGGCCAAAGCTCCTTGGTCCATCGGTTGTCAGAGAGATGTGACGTTCGGCGGTAGAAACATTGCTTTAATGTCGTTGTCCTGTATAATATTGCACATTAGGGTGAGTCGTAGAATTATCGAGAATCAGCAGAGCTTTCCTGGGAAGATTTTTTTTCTTCAGAAACTTCTCAACCTCTGGGACCAACTATTGAAAAAACCACTCTTTAAAAATTGCTTCGCTCATCCATGCATTAGATTGATTTCTATACCAAACTGGGAGTTCAAAGTTGCCATCACTTGTACATCTGGCAGTTTTAAATGCTCTTGGTTTTTTTGCTTTTCCAATTAGCGCTAATTTGAGTTTGTGCTCTACTGTTGCATTACTGCAGGCAAGAATAGTCTCACGCTCCTTACTTCTCTTAAAACCTGGTGCAGCTTTTTCATCTCTCAGAGCTAAACTTTTAGTAGGAAGCATTCGAAAGTTTAGTCCTGTCTCATCTGCATTGTAGATTTGATCACCTGACAGTCCTTCTTTTTCAATAAACTCGTGTAGTTTAGTCTAGAAGTCACTCACGTTGTTAGGGTCAGCTGACAGTTTTTCCCCGCAGATACTGAGCAGCTTGATTCCATATCGTTGTTTCCACCTTGACAACCAACCATTGCTCCCTGTAAACCCAGGCTCTCCTTCGTCCTTAAATTGTTCATAAAACTGAAGAGCTTCCTCTTGCAGGATGGGTCCAGATATAGGCGTTCCCTTCTCCCTGTGCACACGAAACCACTGGTAAAGGGTTTTGCCGACTTTTTCGAACTCTGCACTTCTCATTGTTTTTCATTCTGTTTACTGTCTTTTCAAACACCACGACTCAATTTCAGATTTCTTTTTCTTCCAACCGAGCACTGTAGACCTACCGATGTTCAAGTCCAATGCTATTTTATGTTCAAGTCCAATGCTATTTTATTTACACTTTCACCACGCTCAAGTCTTTTTAGGACACCAAACTTTGCTTCCATTGACACTGACACTTGTTTCCTCTTCTTCTCCGCCATATATTCCGCTCTATATTTCAACATAAAACTCGTTTAAACAATTGTCAACCACTCTCGAACAAAAGCAACTGACCACAACTGTATCTCAACAAACACTAAACTGAACGCCTAGTGACGACAATGTAGCGAGGGTAGTTTATGACTTGCCCGAAAATCCCAGGTTAACACGCAGCCTCACGATAAGGAAAGTGGCCACAGAAATCACCAAACATGTCCAAACAATGGCCCGCCCCAGCTGGGCAGGTAAAGGGTGCGTTGAACTACCTTGGAAAACCCAGTAACCTAGTCTGAGTCTCTAGCACTCTCCGGCGGCCTATATACTGATGGAAAGCTTTACGTTATGGGCGGTGTAAAAAAATTATTAATTCACCAGCCCTGTCGAGTTTGAGAGGTTCTACTGTAACATGATTTTATAAAACAACGAATTTTATGTTAAAGGTAATGTGGTTGAACAGATGTTTTAATGCACAGGTTATGCTATTTTATTTATATTAATTGTATGTATTAAAAAAAAATATACTCAAATATAATTTTTTTTTAAATATGTAGGAATTGGCGTTTAAACAAATTTAATTTATATTAATTGTTAGATATTAAAAGTTTTCCACACATTTTTGAAAAATTTACAAAACATTTTGTGAGTAATTTTTCAATTTGTTACTAGTCTCCACGTTATATTCACTGGTAAAAGTGTCGTGTGCTGGTTTCTTTTCCTCTGCTATTTTTGTTAAGATTTATGTTTATATTAAGATCCCTTTCAAGATAAGTAATTTATATTGCATATACATGTCAGGATCCATCTGCTGTGATGGAAGGTTAGCTTGATCGCTAAGGTTTATTCCTTCTGTTGTTTCCTGGTAATAATGACCATTGCATGGTTAAATTTATAGGAAGTAAACATTTCAGAAAGTTGTTAGGATTAATTTTCAAAGTTGATGAATTTAAAATCATCTATTATAAATTAAATATCGTTATTGGACTAGAATAACAATAAGGGGCAAAAACAAATAAACAAAAATGATCTAATTAAATGTGTATAACAGGCACTAGCAGATACAAATTAATTTCTTGAGCCAATTGAGTTGCATTTCACTACAAAAATATTCTCACGTGTAAAGTACTCAATAAATAGTATTTATACAGGTGCATTTTTTTAATTTGTTTTTTGTACTTTAGTTAGTTCATTATTTTTTAATTTGATTATTATGTGTAATCATAATTAGTAAAAACAAATTAAAAGTTACTTACGGTTTTTTAAGTTTGCTGTAGATTCTATGTTTCCACTATCATTGCTCATTTTGAATGTATACAAGAATACACTCTGACAATGAGTAAGAGCTACAGCAAGCTTCTCACGCCAGATATAAAACTGCTGAAGCATTCTATTATGTTTAGATGTCTGACAGACGGTCAATGGGCCATTAAAATCTTTCTTCATTTTTGTTGTAACTTTCGAGAGTCGATAAATACCTTGTAGAAAGCACAGACATCTAGTCTTGGGCTTGACATTCCAGAAATTAAACTCTTTTGAAGCAGACAAATGAATCAATCAAAGATTATACATGACATGTTTTATGTCTCCTTCACATTGATTCTTTAATTTGAATTTTATCCTACCAATACTTTTGTAACAAAAATTCTGTTACGTAAATGTAAAAGGAATTATTTATTTTTTTGAAAGAACAGCAAAGCATGTAAGTATAAAATTTGGTTTCAAGAAAACCCAGTTTATGTTCCAATTATTTTTCCATAGCAAGTGCGCTGTCCCTTATAAATAAGTCTGTTTACAAAATATAACTCCCCTGCTTTGTCCTAGATACATTAGCAGTTGCCAGAAATTCTTCTGTTAAAATGAAACTTTATTTTTTTATTACTAGTTCATTTATCTCTTATAAAAACAGGTTCAACATAATTTTAATGATGCTTTATTAAAACATCCCTCTTGTCAACAAAAAATCTATCAAAGCATCTAATTCCAGCCGCATTTGATCTGTTGGTAGATCTACAAACCAGGGCTATGTAAAGGAAGTACAATATGTTAATACAACAGTAAATCTGTTTTTAACAATGTATTACTTATTTATATTATACTTTTTATTATGGAAATTATATCTACATCTTCTAACACCATTAATAGTATTTACTCTAGTACCTTTTATTTTGTAAAAGAAAATAAATTTTCAGAGAAAATTGAAGACTTGAGTACTTATTATACTTCTACATATAAAATTGCTATTTCTGTTCCTTACATAAACTTTATTGTAGCATTAAAAGAATTAAACATATACGTTTACAAAAATATAATGTAACAAAAGTTTTAAGAAATATGTTGCTGGTTGATTATTCTAGGTTACAATAAATACAGTAGCAGTTAGCAACCCTCGACATCGTCGTTCACGTTCAGTTGGCAATGATTTGTGGTTAGAACACCGACCTCAAGCTCCTGTGCCTTTGAATACCGTTCTTCAACCTGTGATGAAGAAACGCAAATCTGTAACTAAATTGACTGATGTTAAGGATGTTGTTAACTCTAAAACCTCAAAATACTGTTTAATGACTCAAAATCAAGATTCTGACGGAGATTTGGAAACAAATATTTTTAAGGTAAATGATTCATTTAGAAATTCCTTCAATGAACGTGGAAAGTCCAGAAAATATTTATTATATTTCAACAGTCTACAAAAAGTTTACAAGAAAATATGTCTTTTGCTCAGATAAATAAACTAGTAGACTGCCTCATTATAACTGACTAATCGGGGCTAATGGTTGTTCGTTTTAATGAAAGTCCTTGTAAAGGGATTTAACACATTGACTGCAGCAAATTTAACATAAAATTCAGCAACAAAACAAATAAAATGTTTACTTGCTTATTTATTTTCAAGTTTTTAAATTAAAAGTATTTTAAAATCATGTTTCAGCCCAAGGATCTTTTTCATAGGTCAGATACTTGTTTACAGAACATTTGTCTATACAGTTCTCATACATCATGTGAAGTATGGCATTAGAAATGGCATTGGATTGAAAAAACTTTTAACGAGGCTCCTAAAATGTATGGAAAAACAAGACAATTATGTAGAGAAATAGATTGTTTAGTGTACTTCAAAATGTATGCTTTTATTAAAAAAAAGTTAGTATAAATTGTTTTTGAGACAATCCATGGAGTTAATTTCTTTCTTTTTTTTCTCAACTAGTTTTTTACCAAACCTTCCAAGATATACAAAAGTAGACACTAATAATGGCAAAATTGTAGTCTTCTAAACGTGAGAGAAACTCTGTAAGTTTATTTCTAATTTACATCCTGTACTATAAAGAAAACACAGCAATGAAATCCCAAATTAATTCTAAATAAACACATATATTAAATCAAATAGGTTATTTGTAATGTGTGTGTGTGCACCCATTCATGCTCAAGAGAGAAAGATAGAAGAAGAATAAAGTCAATAAATAACCTTCCTTAAACAGTTCTTTAAATTGAAATTAATTGTATTATTAATTTAATATACTCAGATTTATATAGATTGTTTGGTCTTCAATCTGATTGACAAAAATGAAATGTTTTTAGAATGTATTTGTTTTAGTGTGCCTATATTATGAAGAGAGGCCCTAAGGAGAGCAAGCTCAGTTTGCCATTTTCCTATCTAATCCAATACATTTGAAATAAGTTTTACATGCTTTAAATCTTAAGACACAAAATAATATATGTGACCGTATTTTTTATTTGTACAAAAGTAATGTTTTCATTTTAGTTATACTACTTGGAAAAGCTTCAGCTTAAAACCTAATATTAAGCTTCAGCTATTATATTAACCTAATATAAAGTTACTATACAGCCACAATTGCAATGTATATCTTTTAACCAGTGATTACAGCATCAATGTACATTTTACTTTGAGATATACAAAAATACAGTTATATAATTTTTATATTGATTTAGATGAAATGTTTTTTTTCATATTACATTGTTTCTTGTTTAGGGAGACGTAGTTCCTACATGTTCTGGAGGTGCTCAAGTAATTTTCAGTGATGTGGAAATTTTAAAGCAAAAATCTCCTAGCTCTTCACCTACCAGAAAACGTTATGCCGAAAACCAAGACCCTTGTAGTAATGTTGAAGACAAGTGTAAAATTTCAATTGAGGGACATGCAAAACGTTCAAGAAGGTGAACATAAGTTCTTGGCGCCACTTACTTCATACTTTTTACTTCTTAATATTTTGATTTTAGTCTGCTCTATAAGTTTGTATAACAATAATGTGTAATTGATATGTATGTAATACTGTGGCTGTGCGGACTTATTTATAAGAGTATTCCTCTTGAACTAATTTTATTTTTAAGCTAAACAAGGCTTATAATTTGACTAACTAAATTCAAGCTAAAAAAATAGGCTCTTCTCTTCATAAGTTCGTATCTGAAGTGGGTACTTTTACATTCCCCATCTTCCAAAAAGAGGATGAAAAACTTAGGTTGTATATGTTTATAACTGCATCCTAAAAGTTAATCTTTCCCATTAGATATGTTACGTATAATATTTTTTTAATTACTTGTCACAGTATTTTAAGTTCATAAAACACAGTTTGGTTTCTGATATATTTAACTAATGATGTCTAATTGTTTTATGCTAGTGTGAATTTGCTTTCCTTTCACACACATAAAGAAATTAATACAGATGTCAGCAACAAATATACCTATTCTTACTTGCCTTGTCCTATATGTTTCCTGGAAGGAGAGGATTTTTAAAAATACTCAAATTTCCTTATGTAGGTGTTTATACAAAAAATTAGCACGAGTTCTTTATTGTTACATAAATTATTTGTCTTTTATTGTACTTTTATGTTGTTTTTATTTTCTTTAACAAAACAATATTAGGCATGATCTTTGTACAGTAAGTTTTGTGTTATAAGTAAAGTAAATTTAAACTAACTTTCTAAGTTATTCAATATTAAGTATATGCATATAAAACATTTCTTTTGTATTTTTTTTTAAATTTAGTTTTACCAAAACTTTTGCAAAATATTTAATAGTCTAAATGTTGAATGCTATATTTTATAATGTAGACTACTACAAAAATAGAATAATATTAATAATTTTTAATAAATCAATAAAAGAATTTGCTGTTGTAATTGTACCTTTTTTAAGATGAAGATCGTCCCAAAAGTAAGCTACACTATTTTTAAAAAAAGAAATGGAAAATGGGTGTTTGAAAACTGTATATAAAAATTTTTTTCTGCATATCACATGATAAAAGTTTTTTGGTGTCATACCATTCTGTAGCCATCTTTCAACTTGTTTCAAATCATCTTCGTTTAACCCATTCACTACAAGATTAAACATAAAAAAATGTGACCCTCAGTACCGAATATATTTTTTATTTTTATAGTTTGAATTGATTAGCTTGCCAAAAATGAATTGTCAACACTCACCTCAGCTATTTCTTCAACGTGATTTGTTACACTAATGAACAAATATATTTACACACTTTTTACAATATTTACACCAATTTAATTAAATTTTAATAGTTTGGCTAGGAATGATAAATCTCAAAACAGTCTTCCAAATGTAGTGGAACTTTACATTTTTTGCACTGTTATACAGTTTCTTTCCTTTCCCTGTTTTGTAAAGACTTAACATCGTCTTGAAGACCTAGCTTTTGATGTTGTTAGAATTTTTTCAATAAAGTGGCCCCAATATTTCCCTTGTAGGCGTAGAGGCAAATCTGTTGAAATGGATGGTCGTCCAGAATTTGACCTGTTTGGTAGCTATGCAGAATGTAGGAGTTGTTCTGCTAAGTTTAGCCTGAATTGTGTAAATATTCTCAATAATATATCTAAAACAGGCTAAACTTTATAAGTTTATCTGTGGAATCAAGAGATGAGGAAAAATGTAAATATTTACTTATTATATAAAATCTATTGTGAGACATAACTTCACCAAGTATTGGAGTATGCAAAATTGTACGAGTAGACCAGCAATCACTAATTTTAGGTTTTGTGATATTATAATTATGATGGCAAGATATGCCTTTAGTTCATCTATGGAGACATCCATCCACTTATGAAGCATCACCTCCAGCAGTAATTTTAGTGTGAGCATACTTGTTGGTGGTTTCATCTGCAATACGCATCTAACAATCATCTCCTAAAAATTAATTCAGTATTTCTAATTCAGTGGATTTGTCGGATAAACGTTGTGAATTAATAGGATTTACTCCTGAATTACCACTAAATCTTAAATTATTTACATTATTAGGCTTAGAAACCCACAACCAATTTGTATCACTAGACACACAACTCGGTGTTATCGTATTTTTGTCGCTGTCATTACTACTTTCAGAAGAACTATCACTTACGCTAGCCCTACGGTCAAAATTTTCCATTACTTCTTCATCACTGTCAAATAATACAGTATTTATGAGCTCTGTAAATTCTTCTGAATCAGGAACATGATTAGCCATTATAAAATGTTAACTGAACAACGAACGTAACCTAAGAATGCATGTATAAACACTTCTAAATAAAATCGTAAACAGAACTAAAATAGAGATTATATTTACGGGAACACCAAACAAAGAGTATAGAGAACAGCTATGCATAACTAGACACCAATGCTATCTGTTGTAATACAATAAAACCTTCTTAAAACTACAGGACGGGCACTGCATGTCCTTGGTATTTACGGCGCTCAAAGAATGATGACTGGCAAATTCCATCTTTAGTAGTGAATGGGTTAAGAAGCGTCTTCCCCAAAATGTTGCTTCAACAGGCAGAACTTGGATGTGAGGAAGTCACATGGTGCAAGGTTAGGGGTATAAACTGGGTCTCTGAAAACTCATCAAGCAGAATTAAGGCTGTGGCCATTCTGAAAAAATACATGATTCCAAGACATAATGAATATTTGTCTTATAGCATAATTCATTAATTTGTTTTTTCTTAAACTCTTGATAGGGAGTTTAGTATAGTAATTGCTAATAGGTGGTTTGTATTAATTTTATATTGTAACTTGTAGCTCAGTACTTTTGTCCTTGAAATTCAGTGTTAATTCTCTAAACAAATAATTTAACTGTTTTATATTCTAGGTTTATCAGCTCTCTCAAACATTCAAATAAATAACACTACTGTCCATAACAAAAGTTTGCGCCTCATAAAATCTAAACTATGCTATCAATTTTTACCAAATGAACACCAAAAAATTCACCATTCTCTTCTGCATTGATTGGTATTATTTTGAAAAATGTAGGTTTTATTTTTATTTTTATTACAGCATAACCAAAAAAAGGACTGGGTTTTTGTAGTCTTTAAAAAAACTTCCTTTTTAAAAATTCAAAACTAATAAATCTGTGATCCGAATTGTCTAAAATTTTAATATGATATTCAAGAAGGTCTTGTAAACATAATTTATTAGTTTCAGAGTTTTTATTTTATTACAAACTTTTTTATAGCACAAACCATATCAAAGATTTATTAGTTTTGAATTTTTAAAGTGAAAGTTTTTTTTTAAAGCCTACAAAAAGTGTGACTTTTCGGTTATGCTATGATATAAAAATGAAGATAAATTAGATTTTATGAGCCGCCAAAATCGAGTCTCTAAACGTTTGTTACAGACAGTAAATACTGCTTATACGTTAGACACGCAAACAAGATGTTAACAAATATTGTTCAGAAATATTATTCATAAATTAATTAAAGTGACATGTTATATATTAAAATGACATGCTCCCCAGTTAACATAAGCCACGTCTCATGTGGGAAATTTTAGTCTTGCTTCTACAGCTTGTATACTATCTTCACACTCTTATAATTTTGTTTTTTTGAAATGTATTATTTTATATACTTATGCGCACACACATGCATATATATATATATATATATATATATATTTAGGTTAGTTTTGGTTGGTAAAGATTATTTAGATTTTTTGGACTAGGAGACTGACAGACTTACCTTGGTAAGAGTCCACTCTGTAGTCTTGAAATAGAAACACATAAAGTGCTTTGTTTAAGTGCTTTTATGTGTTTCTATTTCAAGACTACAGAGTGGACTCTTACCAAGGTAAGTCTGTCAGTCTCCTAGTCCAAAAAATCTAAATAATCTTTACCAACCAAAACTAACCTATAAATATATATATATATATATATATATATATATATATATATATATATATATATTCTTGATATTTTACGTTATCCATTGTTTTTCCGTTGCACTGACTTTATGAAGTTAATATATTACTATTGTGAGTAATTTTATCCACCACTAAGTGCAATAATTTTACCTTGAGTGATGAGGCACCTTTCGGTCACTTGACCATTGTCGAATCACTGATATTTTTCTGGTGTAGATGTTCGGTCCGTGATGTTGGTATTTGTTGACGCTACACACATCTTCTCTTGATTTGAGTGTATGATGATTTTATATAGTATGTCTTCTGTATATGTGGTCTGTAAGTTCATTAAATTGTTGTCTGTTTTTATAAATGTGGTATTTTTCTAGTGAGTTTAATTCTATTAGGTTATTATTTATTTCAAGTATGGTTAGGTTATTTTCGTAGTTTGTTATTTCATGTTTATGTGATATTAGGTGTGCTGCAACATTTGATACTTTTGTATTTTTATTTTTGAATGCTCTGTAATGTTCTTCAAATCTTATTTTAAATGATCTTGTCGTTTTCCCTATGTAAAATGCATTCAGGAGTTTACAAAATTACATGTAACGGCTCCAAAAAGCCTTATCTCTTTTCCCCTGACAGACTTATATAAACTATAATCACTCATATGCTCATGGAAACTATATATATATATATATATATATATATATATATATATATATATATATATATATATATATATATATATATATATATATAGGAATTTTTTGGACTTGATAGGAGACTGACAGACTTACCTAAAGGCAATAGTCCAAAACTGCAATCTCTTGGAAATAAGCACATATAAAACACTTAATACACTTTTATTTGAAATATTTGGATCAACATTATCTTCTTCAGTCAAGAAAGAGAAAACAAAACAAAAGATTGAAGTGAACCACAGATGTGTATAAACATCCAAATGTCACAGATTCACAGATTTATAGTTTATGATATAGAGCTATATGTGATATGTGTAGAAATTGTTAAATGTGAATCGTGTAAAGATTGGTTACTTGAAACTAGATATTAAAAGTCTGTCAGAAGGAAGGTAATGGAACTATTAAAAATGGTAGAAGTTAGGGGGAAGTTAAAAGGAGTTTTATCTGATGTTGAGGTTAGGAGGCTCTCTAGATTTGGTATACCATTGGTATGATAACTCCCATCTTCTTAATTCTGAAGAGTTGCAATCCGGGGGGAGGGCTTTAATTATTTTGGTGGTATAGCAATCATTGAAAGAGACGATGTTGTGACTAGCAGCGTGTTGAGCGGTTGGCCTGTCTATGTTCATGGTTCCGACGTCATGTCTGTGGCCATTCATTCTGATGCTCAGACTATCCGTGGTAAGGCCTATGTACTGTGCCGGGCAAAATTTACATTGTAACTGGTATATTACATTACTGGATGTACAAGTATGATGACCCTGAATCTTGAAGTCCACATTGGTTGCTAGGCTATGGAAACTATTTGTTGGGATGTGTATTGGACATGTCTTGCATCTTGGTCTATTGCACGGAAAGGAGCCGTGAGGAAGTTTGGGCGGTTTTTCAGTACTTGGATCTGGTAATTTTGGATGTACTAAAATACTTTTTAAATTGAACGGTTGTCTGAACCAAATATGTGGTGGATTTGAGGAAAGATCTTTGGTGTGGGCGGAAGCTTGAAGAATCTTGAAGCCATCCTTTAATATTTTGTTCAGCTTCGTTAGGCCTGGATGGTAATCTGTAACTAAAGACAGTTTGTCCTCCATAGGTGGTCTGGGTACATCAGATGACTGAGCCAAGCGGATTTGATTCTCAACAAGTTGTTTAGGGTATCCTCTTTTTTGGAAAGCTAGTAAGGTCTTTCTATTAAAGTCTTCCAATGCTATATCGTTGGAACAAATTCTCTTGCCCCTGACTGCCTGACTGTATGGTATGGACCTTTTTATATTCATGGGGTGGTTGCTATTGAAATGTAGGTATTGTAGATGGTTCGTCGGTTTGATGTGGACACCTGTATAGATATTCCCATCTCTGATTGTTACATCTACATCCAAGAAGGTGATTGTTGCTGCAGACTTCTCCCAGGTGAATTGAAGTGTGGAACACAGTGATAAGCCCTTCAAAAAACTTTCCAGTGTTGAGATTCCCTGTGTCCAGATAACGAATATATCGTCTATATATCTGTACCAACATAATGGTTGGTGTGTTTGAGTTTTAAGGAAATCTGTTTCGATAGTACCCATGTACAGGTTTGCGTACGACGGGGCCATCCTAGTACCCATTGCTGTTCCTTTTATTTGCAAATAGTTCTTTCCCTCAAATTGAAAATTATTCTTTTCAAGAATGAATTTGGCGAGGTGAACTAGGAAAGGTGTAGTAGGGCAAGGGTTGTCTGAACGTTTGTTGAGGAAAGTTTCGAGAGCTGATAGACCGTGCGCATGCGGGATGTTTGTGTAAAGAGAGGTAACATCTATTGTGACCAAAAATGTTTCAGGAGGTAGAGGTGTGGGTATTTGAGACAGCCGGTCTATGAAATGATTCGTATCCTGAATATATGATGGAAGGTTTTTCACTAAAGGTTGAATATACGAATCCAGAAAAGCTGAGATTCTTTCCGTGACTGAATTACAACCAGCGATTATTGGCCTACCAGGTGGAGGTACGATATTTTTATGGATTTTCGGTAGCCCCTCTACTTCTCAATTTTATATACTACCGAAAATCCATAAAAATATCGTACCTCCACCTGGTAGGCCAATAATCGCTGGTTGTAATTCGGTCACGGAAAGAATCTCAGCTTTTCTGGATTCGTATATTCAACCTTTGGTAAAAAACCTTCCATCATATATTCAGGATACGAATCATTTCATAGACCGGCTGTCTCAAATACCCACACCTCTACCTCCTGAAACATTTTTGGTCACAATAGATGTTACCTCTCTTTACACAAACATCCCGCATGCACACGGTCTATCAGTTCTCGAAACTTTCCTCAACAAACGTTCAGACAACCCTTGCCCTACTACACCTTTCCTAGTTCACCTCGCCAAATTCATTCTTGAAAAGAATAATTTTCAATTTGAGGGAAAGAACTATTTGCAAATAAAAGGAACAGCAATGGGTACTAGGATGGCCCCGTCGTACGCAAACCTGTACATGGGTACTATCGAAACAGATTTCCTTAAAACTCAAACACACCAACCATTATGTTGGTACAGATATATAGACGATATATTCGTTATCTGGACACAGGGAATCTCAACACTGGAAAGTTTTTTGAAGGGCTTATCACTGTGTTCCACACTTCAATTCACCTGGGAGAAGTCTGCAGCAACAATCACCTTCTTGGATGTAGATGTAACAATCAGAGATGGGAATATCTATACAGGTGTCCACATCAAACCGACGAACCATCTACAATACCTACATTTCAATAGCAACCACCCCATGAATATAAAAAGGTCTATACCATACAGTCAGGCAGTCAGGGGCAAGAGAATTTGTTCCAACGATATAGCATTGGAATACTTTAATAGAAAGACCTTACTAGCTTTCCAAAAAAGAGGATACCCTAAACAACTTGTTGAGAATCAAATCCGCTTGGCTCAGTCATCTGATGTACCCAGACCACCTATGGAGGACAAACTGTCTTTAGTTACAGATTACCATCCAGGCCTAACGAAGCTGAACAAAATATTAAAGGATGGCTTCAAGATTCTTCAAGCTTCCGCCCACACCAAAGATCTTTTCTCAAATCCACCACATATTTGGTTCAGACAACCGTTCAATTTAAAAAGTATTTTAGTACATCCAAAATTACCAGATCCAAGTACTGAAAAACCGCCCAAACTTCCTCACGGCTCCTTTCCGTGCAATAGACCAAGATGCAAGACATGTCCAATACACATCCCAACAAATAGTTTCCATAGCCTAGCAACCAATGTGGACTTCAAGATTCAGGGTCATCATACTTGTACATCCAGTAATGTAATATACCAGTTACAATGTAAATTTTGCCCGGCACAGTACATAGGCCTTACCACGGATAGTCTGAGCATCAGAATGAATGGCCACAGACATGACGTTGGAACCATGAACATAGACAGGCCAACCGCTCAACACGCTGCTAGTCACAACATCGTCTCTTTCAATGATTGCTATACCACCAAAATAATTAAAGCCCTCCCCCCGGATTGCAACTCTTCAGAATTAAGAAGATGGGAGTTATCATACCAATGGTATACCAAATCTAGAGAGCCTCCTAACCTCAACATCAGATAAAACTCCTTTTAACTTCCCCCTAACTTCTACCATTTTTAACAGTTCCATTACCTTCCTTCTGACAGACTTTTAATATCTAGTTTCAAGTAACCAATCTTTACACGATTCACATTTAACAATTTCTACACATATCACATATAGCTCTATATCATAAACTATAAATCTGTGAATCTGTGACATTTGGATGTTTATACACATCTGTGGTTCACTTCAATCTTTTGTTTTGTTTTCTCTTTCTTGACTGAAGAAGATCTTGTTGATCGAAATATTTCAAATAAAAGTGTATTAAGTGTTTTATATGTGTTTTATATGTGCTTATTTCCAAGAGATTGCAGTTTTGGACTATTGCCTTTAGGTAAGTCTGTCAGTCTCCTATCAAGTCCAAAAAATTCCTAAATAAGCTTTAAGCTCTACTAGAACTAACCTATAAATATATATATATATATATATATATATATATATATATATATATATATATATATATGAAGTTAATGTATTACTATTGTGAGTAATTTTATCCACCATTAAGTGCAATAATGTTACCTTGAGTGATGAGGCACCTTTCGGTCACTTTACCATTGTCGAATCACTCGGACAATATATATATATTTAGGTTAGTTTTGGTTGGTAAAGATTATTTAGATTTTTTGGACTAGGAGACTGACAGACTTACCTTGGTAAGAGTCCACTCTGTAGTCTTGAAATAGAAACACATAAAAGCACTTGACCAATGATATATTTCAACCACACAGTGGTCTTTGTCAATTAAAGAGAAAACACAAAAAGAAATATGAGAGAATGAAATAAAATTTTATTTCTATCTACAACAACCCTATCTATTTATTTATTTGTCTACAACAACCCTGTTCAGTATGCCCGAGGATGACGGCACAGCCAGCCATTGAAAGTTAGCTCGCATAAATACCAAGTAAGATTCTTGTTTAAGTACATAAGTGAAAGTGATATATATATATGAAAAAGATGGTGATATGATTATGTACACAAATAAAGATATAGATATACAAAGATAAGAATACATGCAATATTATCTTATTTTCAATCTTTAATAAAATACTTTTTGTTCATCCGCTCAGGATCAAATACATTTCTTTAAAGTTGTATTGAGTGACACTTGATTTTAATAGTTTTTTTCAAATATTAATTGATTAAATAAATTGAATGAATTAATCTAAGTTTTATATGAGAGAAGCACTTTTTGGAAAGGGTTAGGTATGCAACACAGTTATTTAATCCCACAGGGCTAAAATTAAAATTAATGTATAAAACAATTCATTTTTTTGTTATAGGTAATGTAGTAGAACAGCCTTTCAACATTTAAGTTATATAATTTACTGCTTGAGTTATTCAATGGATATAATGAAAGAAAAGCATAAATTTTGTAGAAGAAAAACAATTATATTTATTGATTAATGAAGCATAAAGTCCATAGAAAAAGGAATAAAGCTCACAGAAAACTGCCCATCATTATTAAATTATAATTTATCTTTTAACATTTGTGTAGAAAGTTAAAACACCTTTAAATAATGATCTATCTGCTTCAATTACTCCTAACCCATATTTATTTGCACTCCTCCAGTATTATATTGAATTTTGCGTGGAAGAGAGTGCAGAAATGTTTCTTGATATTGACGCTAATAACTTTATAGAAATTCCTGGTAGGTCTCAGTTTGATCTCATTTTTCACACAGGGAAGTCCGTTTTTAATCACAATTGTCAAAAAAGCCAGCAAATATCAATACTTCACAGCTTTTTTGGAAAAGTGTTTCGGAGTAAAATTACATCCTTAAAAAAAGTTTCATATTTACTAGTTATTTTTTTGCTAGAAATTTGTAAAGGGAGGCTTTTGTAATGGTTTAGGACATTAATATTGTTCTATTTATCCCCAGATACATTTGACCTAACTGTTAAAAGTAAAGAATGTAACAAAACTACGAGGTCTGTTCAAAAAATACGCGGACTGTTTGAATTTCGCGGCTGTAGTTAGTTTCAGGAGAATCCGCTTTGTTGTTGCTAGGGTCGTATAAATCAGCTGATTAAAACGCGGTATTTCAGTTGCAGATTTCTTCATTTGTTGATGAGTTACACGCAGTTTAGTAAAGAGTTTTTTTTCGTTTGTCAGATTTTAAAATGGACAGCCTGAAGGAGCAACGAACTGCTGTGAAATTTTGTGTAAAACTAGGGAAATCTGCGACAGAAACATTTGCTTAACGCCTACAGCGATGTTGCCATGAAGCACACTGCATGTTTCAAGGGTGGCCGACAGTCGATTGATGACGATGAGCGTCCTGGACATCCTTCAATGTCAACTGACAACCCACACGTTGACAAAGTCAACACCCTGGTGCACGAAAATCGACGTCTGACCATTAAGGAGCTTTCCGAAGAGTGTGGGATCAGTTGGATCTTGTTACGAGATTTTGACTGAAAAATTGAAGATGCACCACGTCGCTGCGAAATTTGTACCACGCCTGATGACTGATGACCAAAAAGTCAATCCCGCGTCTAGGTTTGTCGGGAACTGCTTGATCGTTCAAATGAAGATGAGAACTTTTTGTCAAAAATTAAAACCGGTGGTGAATCATGGGTGTATGGTTACGACATTGAAACGAAGGTCCAATCATCCCAATGGGTGAGTCAAACGTCCCCAAGCCCCAAAAAAGCTCCTAAAGTTCGGTCGAATGTGAAGGTGATACCGACAGTTTTTTTTATGCTAAGGGTGTTGTTCACTACGAGTACCTTCCTGAAGGCTCTACAGTCAACCAGATTACCTACATTGAAGTACTGAAACGTCTGAGGGACGCCGTCCGACGCAAAAGGCCAGAACTGTGGAGAAGTGATAACTTGTTTTTCCATCACAACAACGCTCCAGCTCACTCAGAACTCGTGAGTTTTTTGCCAAACACTCGATCACTGTTCTTTCCACACCCCCCCCCCTACTCACCTGACCTTGCTCCTTGTGACTTTTTCTTATTCCCAAAACTCAAAAAACCAATTCGTTGCTCCTTCAGGTTGTCCATTTTACAATCCGACAAACGAAAAAACACTCTTTACTAAACTGCGTGTAACTCATCAACAAATGAAGATATCTGCAACTGAAATACCGCGTTTTAATCAGCTGATTTATATGACCCTAGCAACACCAAGCGGTTTCTCCTGAAACTACCTAGAGCCGCGAAATTCAAACAGTCGGCGTATTTTTTTAACAGACCTCGTAGATGGCATTTTTAATAAAATTCATTCTTCACAATTTTGTTCATGCATACCGGAGTGCCCCCCCCCCCCAATTGCAGGTTGTTATCGACACCAGTGGTTTATTCACAGTACCATCTGACTAAACACTAAGCAATTTTAAGCTATAAAAAATATGTGAACATGAACATTTCATACCTCAAGTCAAACGTTATTGTAGGTCTATACAAATTCCATTTAAAGTAATTCCTATTAGGCCTAATTATCAATGCACCCATCTTTCCTCCTACTAATTTAACTAATTTTGATACAAGCGTGAAAGTGATATTTTTACCACCAAACAACTAGTTTACTTCAACCAATGGATCAGAGGGTCATCAAAACAGTTATAGGTTATTACACAAGAAGATCATTTGCACATCTACATGGAGCTATGAGGCAGAAAAACGAGTTCTCTGTTAAAGATTTTTGGAATCAATTCAATGTTTTAGATGCTTTAATAATCATTGGACAGATTTCACAAAAAATTTTGAATGGTGTTTGAAAAAAGGAGTGTCTAACGGAATCAGCACCAGAGTCTGATGAAATTGCTGATATGATTATAGAAGTTGTCCATTTTGCCAGACAACTCAATTTAGAAATGGATAAAGATGAATTTCAAGAACTGCTGGATTTACACAACTAGGAGCTAACAATTAATTGATGAAATGCGTGAGCAGGAGCAAGACCTTAAAAACGCAGATTCTTTAGAGCCAGTTGACGTAGAAGATGAAATAACGGTTGGAAACTTGACAAAAGGCCTTAGTTTAATTGAGTGAGGCTTACAAATTTTGGAAACCATAGACTCCAACGAAGAGCGTATTTTTGCCACAAAACAAAAAATATCGAGTTACAAGGAATTTTTGCGTTAGAAGAATCCTCAATTCATCAAACGAATTTATTCGATTTTATGAAGTGTCAAAATAACTTCTTTTTACATATTTATTTGCAATCTGTATGTATATATACAATATATTTTTTTGTTGTATTATGTATTTAAAATTTTAATACATACACATTTTTTATCTAAATTATTAGTTTATTTAGTCTTTTGTCCAAATTAAACATGATCCATATGTGATTGTATGTAAAATTATACCCCTACTTATGCGAATTTGACTTACACGGGTATTGCTCATCCCACCTATCGCGTAAGTACGAAGTATTACTGTATTCAATATAATGATAATAATAGGTAATGTAATTTTAATTCAATTTTTGAAAGGAAAACATTTTTAGACACATCTTATACTTTTTAAAGAACTGATTGAATTGAATTTGTTTTTAAAAATTGTATCGCAGTAAACATCTAATACATGTTTTTTTTATCTAAATTATGTTATTATTAACTACAGTAAATATTTTTATTTACTAAAGCAAGTTTTAAAATATTTACACGTATTTTAGTGAACTAGTAGCTCACATGAAGATGGAATCAACAAATAAGTAAATATTACTTTATTAAATACGTTTCTCAAATAAACATGTACAAATTAAATAAAAAATGTATGAATTCATATTTTTGGCAATTTTGTTGAATATTTTGCAAAACTATGCTGTATTTTGTTATCACTTCTGTCAGAACTGGAACCAAATTTTGTAAATAGTTAAATCTATCCTAACCAGATAATTCTAAGCTATATTGTATTCTAGTATAACTAAGTAGACTGTTTTACAAGGAAATATCCTATACTTTATTATAGGTACAGTATAAATTGGTTATAAGTAAAGTATTTCTACACGATTATGTTTATAAAGAGTAATTAACACGCACAGGGGGGGGGGGTTCTATCTCCTCTGTTGTGGTGCCTAGTGGTTGGCAACCTTATTGAACTCCTGAATGAACAGGGGTACTTCTGTCTAGGATATGCGGACGACATAGTTGTTCTGATCCTGGGCAGATTTCCTGATACAGTCCTTGAGGTAATCAGAAATCCTCTACGACTGATTGAAGAGTGGTGTAATAAGGAGAACCTTAGGGTAAATCCGAAAAAGACTGCTCTTATTAACTTCACCAGACAGCGAAAAGATCTGACGACCAGGATGCCTCGCTTGTTTGGTGAATACCTTGAGTTTGTGGGAGAGGTGAAGTACCTGGGAGTTACTCTGGACAGGAAACTCACCTGGAACCCACATCTTGAGAGGACAGTTAACAGGGCCAAGAGGGCACTGATGACTGTGAGAAGAATGGTGGGTAAGAAATGGGGACTGAAGCCATCAATGATGCACTGGATGTATCTGAGGGTGATAAGACCTATGGTGCTCTAGTGTGGTGGACAAAGGCCAACCAGGCACAGACAAGAGCTCAACTGAGCTCTATCCAGAGATTGGCTTGTCTGTGCACACTGGGAGCGATGTCAACTACACCTGGTGCAGCAATGGAAGTAATGCTTAACCTCCCTCCCCTTGAGCTTGTCCTTAGGGGAGAGGCGAGGCTGGCGGCATGGAGATTGCACAACTCGAACAACTGGGCTAACCTCCCAGATGTTTCGGGACATATGAGTATCGAGTGTGTGGTCAAAGAACCCGTCTTGGAAATGGGCAGCAACCACATTACTCGAACGTTTGCACCTGACCATTTCCACCAAACTATGATGGAATGGTCAGGGACATTAACATCGGGAGCTCAGATCTGGTACACAGATGGCTCCAAGATGGACTTCGGCACTGGAGCGGGGGTGTATTGTAAAAACCCAAGGGTAAAACTAGTTTTTTTCTTAGGGAGGCATACCTCTGTCTTTCAGGCAGAAATATATGCTATAAATGCCTGTCTGGGAGAGATAGCGAGAAGGGGAACACACAGGACCCGGATTGCTATTTTCTCCGACAGTCGGGCAGCAATTAAGGCACTAAACGGACATGTGGTCAACTCGGCCATAGTCAGGGAGTGCCTAAATAACCTACAAGCCCTGGCAAGGCACAATCAAATCAAGATAGGTTGGGTGCCAGGGCATAGGGGAATACTTGGAAATGAAACCGCAGATGCGCTGGCCAGAGAGGGATCTTCGACTCCCCTGATTGAACCGGAGCCTGCGGTAGGTATTTCCAAATCCATGGTCAAGATGGCAGTGCGGTGGATGGCTGAAAGACACTGTGAGCACTGGATCAGGGCTGAAGGGATGAGACACAGTAAGCTAACCCTTAGGAAACCTTCCTTGGGGCTGCAGAAGAGTCTCATCTATCTGTCTAGGCAGGAATTGAGGATAGCCACAGGTCTACTCACGGGACACGGTGGACTAAGGAAACATCTGCATAAAATGGGTATCTACAAAGATGAACCAGTGTGCAGATTATGCGGGCAGGAACTGGAGACTGCCACACACATTATTTACAGATGTGAAGCACTTGCCGAGAGGTGCTTCAACCTCTTTGGTGATGGAACGGCTCTGGTGGATGCTGAAGGTAAAACACTAGTCAGGAAACTCCTAAACCTGGAAGGGACTATTTGACTAGATCAGGGAGGTAAGTACAATATACCTTAAGGTAGTAGTGCTTCGGGCAGTTTAAAACCCGCTCCCAAGTTAAAAAAAAATTAACACGTTGATTGCGAGTTGGTAGGGATCCCGGCCATGGTAGGGATCCCTACCATCTGTCCATTGGGGATTCATTGGCTCAGTATGTTTCTAGCATATGGTAGAAGTGAATTTTGTCTTTGTCGTTCTTCGGGAAGTATCTTAGTGACATTTTACACGTATTTTTCGTGTTTGTCTCCTTTTTTTCATTTTGTTGTTTCAGTAATGTTTGAGATATAGTTTTGTTAAAACTATTTTAGTGATGAATCCTGATTTGCCTGGACCTAGTAGAGGTAATTCTCGACCAAGTACCTCACGACAATTACCCCTAGCGACCAGATGATGAGATACTATCCATCTGAATGTAAAGCATTATGTCGATATAAAATTATTTTCGTTCACGTGCTCGAAATGGTTATTATCAACGCTCACTACCTTTTCAGCAAAGTGCAAGTTTCAACCAATGGGAAAAGAATGAAAATGTATGATTTTCAGAATCAGTTGATTCTCTGCTTCCCGCCCTACCTGCTCCAGAAAGACCATTAAAGCGCAGATGTGTCCCGCACGTACCTTCGAAAATAACTGAGAAAAGGTGTAACGGAAAAGGTACTGTGGCAAAACGGTGACGTGTTTGACATTCTCGTGGTATTCAAAAACGTGTTGTATAGCAGTGTGTGGAATGCAAAGGACAGCCAGAACTATGTATGTGTTCCTAAGTGTTTTTTGATGACTACCCCAGTAATTAATCACAACTAATCAAGTTATTCGGGTGGGTTTGTGGGGCTGTATATATATTTGTCTTTGGCTTATTTTTTCATTCTTTAATAACAATTGTTTAATATAAATATTAAAAAAAAATACTAACGTTATCATAATATAAGTGTTACAATAGAAAACTGACCTTATTTAGTGCAAATCAGTGCAGACTACTTTCGCCAGATGCGCATGGTAGGGATCCCTACCACGGCTTTTTTATGGCTTATAAAGACACTTTATATACATATTTTTTCATTTCACACATTTTGGTAAGTAAATTAGAAAAACAAATGATGGCATTTGTCATACTACATTGCGTGTATTTTAGCAGTCAATGTGTTAAGCTGGGTGCACTATATTTTGTTTACATGGGGTGTTTTGAATTTACAAAAATATTTTGTAGAATGGGGGAGACGCACTTAGATCAGCACATGACTTTTATTGTAAATATATTGCCCTAATCTAGTGAACTATTTTTGGCTTCTGATTTTAGGGCTTTTTTTCTTGTGAACAAAACCAAATTTTGCACATTAACCCGCGAGGACTGACTTGCCTGTCGAAAAGACTGGGTAAGTAGTTTTATCTTTGTTGGGTGTTATCAGTGTTGGCCATGACTGTATCTCATGTGCTTTTTCCAGGAATAGCATGATTTACTTCTCGTTATTCTCCAACCGCTATGTTCAGTGCAGTGAACGATTCCTCTACCAACAGTAGAGGACTGGTGCTTTCAACAGTGAGTCAGTGTGTTTTAAAATTGGTAACTTTTGAATAGTTAATACTAAGTGCTAATTATGAAATGTTTTCCTACACAATAAACATTTTTAGTTCTAGGTTCGGATTTAGAGATGATTGTGCCGTAGTTGCTTACAAAGGATCAAAAAATAAGAATGTAATTTTAATCTTTTCTATGCATAGTGACTGACATGCATGTAAATTCACCCACATTTGGTAAGCCAGATTGTTTTACAATAGCAACAGGGGGGGGTTGTAGACACAGTTGTGTGTATAAGGAACATTATTCAGTGTCTAGAATAGTGAACCAATGGTCTAGGACCATCTTCTATGCATAGTGACTGACATGCATGTAAATTCACCCACATTTGGTAAGCCAGATTGTTTTACAATAGCAACAGGGGGGGGGGGTTGTAGACACAGTTGTGTGTATAAGGAACATTATTCAGTGTCTAGAATAGTGAACCAATGGTCTAGGACCATCTTCTATGCATAGTGACTGACATGGATATAAATTCACCCACATTTGGTAAGCCAGATTGTTTTACAATAGCAACAGGGGGGGGTTGTAGACACAGTTGTGTGTATAAGGAACATTATTCAGTGTCTAGAATAGTGAACCAATGGTCTAGGACCATCTTCTATGCATAGTGACTGACATGGATGTAAATTCACCCACATTTGGTAAGCCAGATTGTTTTACAATAGCAACAGGGGGGGGTTGTAGACACAGTTGTGTGTATAAGGAACATTATTCAGTGTCTAGAATAGTGAACCAATGGTCTAGGACCGTCTTCTATGCATAGTGACTGACATGCATGTAAATTCACCCACATTTGGTAAGCCAGATTGTTTTACAATAGCAACAGGGGGGGGTTGTAGACACAGTTGTGTGTATAAGGAACATTATTCAGTGTCTAGAATAGTGAACCAATGGTCTAGGACCATCTTCTATGCATAGTGACTGACATGCATGTAAATTCACCCACATTTGGTAAGCCAGATTGTTTTACAATAGCAACAGGGGGGGGGGGGTTGTAGACACAGTTGTGTGTATAAGGAACATTATTCAGTGTCTAGAATAGTGAACCAATGGTCTAGGACCATCTTCTATGCATAGTGACTGACATGCATGTAAATTCACCCACATTTGGTAAGCCAGATTGTTTTACAATAGCAACAGGGGGGGGTTGTAGACACAGTTGTGTGTATAAGGAACATTATTCAGTGTCTAGAATAGTGAACCAATGGTCTAGGACCGTCTTCTATGCATAGTGACTGACATGCATGTAAATTCACCCACATTTGGTAAGCCAGATTGTTTTACAATAGCAACAGGGGGGGGTTGTAGACACAGTTGTGTGTATAAGGAACATTATTCAGTGTCTAGAATAGTGAACCAATGGTCTAGGACCATCTTCTATGCATAGTGACATACATGCATGTAAATTCACCCACATTTGGTAAGCCAGATTGTTTTACAATAGCAACAGGGGGGGGTTGTAGACACAGTTGTGTGTATAAGGAACATTATTCAGTGTCTAGAATAGTGAACCAATGGTCTAGGACCATCTTCTATGCATAGTGACATACATGCATGTAAATTCACCCACATTTGGTAAGCCAGATTGTTTTACAATAGCAACAGGGGGGGGTTGTAGACACAGTTGTGTGTATAAGGAACATTATTCAGTGTCTAGAATAGTGAACCAATGGTCTAGGACCATCTTCTATGCATAGTGACTGACATGGATGTAAATTCACCCACATTTGGTAAGCCAGATTGTTTTACAATAGCAACAGGGGGGGGTTGTAGACACAGTTGTGTGTATAAGGAACATTATTCAGTGTCTAGAATAGTGAACCAATGGTCTAGGACCATCTTCTATGCATAGTGACTGACATGGATGTAAATTCACCCACATTTGGTAAGCCAGATTGTTTTACAATAGCAACAGGGGGGGTTGTAGACACAGTTGTGTGTATAAGGAACATTATTCAGTGTCTAGAATAGTGAACCAATGGTCTAGGACCATCTTCTATGCATAGTGACTGACATGGATGTAAATTCACCCACATTTGGTAAGCCAGATTGTTTTACAATAGCAACAGGGGGGGGTTGTAGACACAGTTGTGTGTATAAGGAACATTATTCAGTGTCTAGAATAGTGAACCAATGGTCTAGGACCATCTTCTATGCATAGTGACTGACATGCATGTAAATTCACCCACATTTGGTAAGCCAGATTGTTTTACAATAGCAACAGGGGGGGGGTTGTAGACACAGTTGTGTGTATAAGGAACATTATTCAGTGTCTAGAATAGTGAACCAATGGTCTAGGACCATCTTCTATGCATAGTGACTGACATGCATGTAAATTCACCCACATTTGGTAAGCCAGATTGTTTTACAATAGCAACAGGGGGGGTTGTAGACACAGTTGTACGTATAAGGAACATTATTCAGTGTCTAGAATAGTGAACCAATGGTCTAGGACCATCTTCTATGCATAGTGACTGACATGCATGTAAATTCACCCACATTTGGTAAGCCAGATTGTTTTACAATAGCAACAGGGGGGGTTGTAGACACAGTTGTGTGTATAAGGAACATTATTCAGTGTCTAGAATAGTGAACCAATGGTCTAGGACCATCTTCTATGCATAGTGACTGACATGCATGTAAATTCACCCACATTTGGTAAGCCAGATTGTTTTACAATAGCAACAGGGGGGGTTGTAGACACAGTTGTGTGTATAAGGAACATTATTCAGTGTCTAGAATAGTGAACCAATGGTCTAGGACCATCTTCTATGCATAGTGACTGACATGCATGTAAATTCACCCACATTTGGTAAGCCAGATTGTTTTACAATAGCAACAGGGGGGGTTGTAGACACAGTTGTGTGTATAAGGAACATTATTCAGTGTCTAGAATAGTGAACCAATGGTCTAGGACCATCTTCTATGCATAGTGACATACATGCATGTAAATTCACCCACATTTGGTAAGCCAGATTGTTTTACAATAGCAACAGGGGGGGGGGTTGTAGACACAGTTGTGTGTATAAGGAACATTATTCAGTGTCTAGAATAGTGAACCAATGGTCTAGGACCATCTTCTATGCATAGTGACTGACATGCATGTAAATTCACCCACATTTGGTAAGCCAGATTGTTTTACAATAGCAACAGGGGGGGGGGGGTTGTAGACACAGTTGTGTGTATAAGGAACATTATTCAGTGTCTAGAATAGTGAACCAATGGTCTAGGACCATCTTCTATGCATAGTGACATACATGCATGTAAATTCACCCACATTTGGTAAGCCAGATTGTTTTACAATAGCAACAGGGGGGGGGGGTTGTAGACACAGTTGTGTGTATAAGGAACATTATTCAGGGTCTAGAATAGTGAACCAATGGTCTAGGACCATCTTCTATGCATAGTGACTGACATGCATGTAAATTCACCCACATTTGGTAAGCCAGATTGTTTTACAATAGCAACAGGGGGGGTTGTAGACACAGTTGTACGTATAAGGAACATAATTCAGTGTCTAGAATAGTGAACCAATGGTCTAGGACCATCTTCTATGCATAGTGACTGACATGCATGTAAATTCACCCACATTTGGTAAGCCAGATTGTTTTACAATAGCAACAGGGGGGGGTTGTAGACACAGTTGTACGTATAAGGAGCATTATTCAGTGTCTAGAATAGTGAACCAATGGTCTAGGACCATCTTCTATGCATAGTGACTGACATGCATGTAAATTCACCCACATTTGGTAAGCCAGATTGTTTTACAATAGCAACAGGGGGGGTTGTAGACACAGTTGTACGTATAAGGAACATAATTCAGTGTCTAGAATAGTGAACCAATGGTCTAGGACCGTCTTCTATGCATAGTGACTGACATGCATGTAAAATCACCCACATTTGGTAAGCCAGATTGTTTTACAATAGCAACAGGGGGGGGGGGGGGTTGTAGACACAGTTGTGTGTATAAGGAACATTATTCAGTGTCTAGAATAGTGAACCAATGGTCTAGGACCATCTTCTATGCATAGTGACTGACATGCATGTAAATTCACCCACATTTGGTAAGCCAGATTGTTTTACAATAGCAACAGGGGGGGGGTTGTAGACACAGTTGTGTGTATAAGGAACATTATTCAGTGTCTAGAATAGTGAACCAATGGTCTAGGACCATCTTCTATGCATAGTGACTGACATGCATGTAAATTCACCCACATTTGGTAAGCCAGATTGTTTTACAATAGCAACAGGGGGGGGGTTGTAGACACAGTTGTGTGTATAAGGAACATTATTCAGTGTCTAGAATAGTGAACCAATGGTCTAGGACCATCTTCTATGCATAGTGACTGACATGCATGTAAATTCACCCACATTTGGTAAGCCAGATTGTTTTACAATAGCAACAGGGGGGGGTTGTAGACACATTTGTGTGTATAAGGAACATTATTCAGTGTCTAGAATAGTGAACCAATGGTCTAGGACCATCTTCTATGCATAGTGACCGACATGCATGTAAATTCACCCACATTTGGTAAGCCAGATTGTTTTACAATAGCAACAGGGGGGGGTTGTAGACACAGTTGTGTGTATAAGGAACATTATTCAGTGTCTAGAATAGTGAACCAATGGTGTAGGACCATCTTCTATGCATAGTGACTGACATGCATGTAAATTCACCCACATTTGGTAAGCCAGATTGTTTTACAATAGCAACAGGGGGGGGGGGGGGTTGTTGACACAGTTGTGTGTATAAGGAACATTATTCAGTGTCTAGAATAGTGAACCAATGGTCTAGGACCATCTTCTATGCATAGTGACTGACATGCATGTAAATTCACCCACATTTGGTAAGCCAGATTGTTTTACAATAGCAACAGGGGGGGGTTGTAGACACAGTTGTGTGTATAAGGAACATTATTCAGTGTCTAGAATAGTGAACCAATGGTCTAGGACCATCTTCTATGCATAGTGACTGACATGCATGTAAATTCACCCACATTTGGTAAGCCAGATTGTTTTACAATAGCAACAGGGGGGGGTTGTAGATACAGTTGTGTGTATAAGGAACATTATTCAGTGTCTAGAATAGTGAACCAATGGTCTAGGACCATCTTCTATGCATAGTGACTGACATGGATGTAAATTCACCCACATTTGGTAAGCCAGATTGTTTTACAATAGCAACAGGGGGGGTTGTAGACACAGTTGTGTGTATAAGGAACATTATTCAGTGTCTAGAATAGTGAACCAATGGTCTAGGACCATCTTCTATGCATAGTGACTGACATGCATGTAAATTCACCCACATTTGGTAAGCCAGATTGTTTTACAATAGCAACAGGGGGGGTTGTAGACACAGTTGTGTGTATAAGGAACATTATTCAGTGTCTAGAATAGTGAACCAATGGTCTAGGACCATCTTCTATGCATAGTGACATACATGCATGTAAATTCACCCACATTTGGTAAGCCAGATTGTTTTACAATAGCAACAGGGGGGGGGGGTTGTAGACACAGTTGTGTGTATAAGGAACATTATTCAGTGTCTAGAATAGTGAACCAATGGTCTAGGACCATCTTCTATGCATAGTGACATACATGCATGTAAATTCACCCACATTTGGTAAGCCAGATTGTTTTACAATAGCAACAGGGGGGGGGTTGTAGACACAGTTGTGTGTATAAGGAACATTATTCAGTGTCTAGAATAGTGAACCAATGGTCTAGGACCATCTTCTATGCATAGTGACTGACATGGATGTAAATTCACCCACATTTGGTAAGCCAGATTGTTTTACAATAGCAACAGGGGGGGGGTTGTAGACACAGTTGTGTGTATAAGGAACATTATTCAGTGTCTAGAATAGTGAACCAATGGTCTAGGACCATCTTCTATGCATAGTGACTGACATGGATGTAAATTCACCCACATTTGGTAAGCCAGATTGTTTTACAATAGCAACAGGGGGGGGGGGGTTGTAGACACAGTTGTGTGTATAAGGAACATTATTCAGTGTCTAGAATAGTGAACCAATGGTCTAGGACCATCTTCTATGCATAGTGACTGACATGCATGTAAATTCACCCACATTTGGTAAGCCAGATTGTTTTACAATAGCAACAGGGGGGGTTGTAGACACAGTTGTGTGTATAAGGAACATTATTCAGTGTCTAGAATAGTGAACCAATGGTCTAGAACCGTCTTCTATGCATTACTAAACATCACCGCGCTGAATGCATACATCATTTTGAAGGCTAACAGCGAACAACCAATTGATAGGAGATCATTTCTAAAGAGCCTGGGACTGGAGTTATGCCGAGACTATATGACAACAAGAATTTCCATTAAAAGCCCTATACTCACAAAAGAGTTGATATATCGGCTTCTCGAATTAGAAAGGCCACAGACACAAGTTGCTGCCCCTGTAGATGGTGTGATGGAAGCCAGATGCTTCAAATACGGTTGGCGGAAAAATCGCAAAACAAGATGTAACCTATGCAAGGAGCACACAGTATCCGAATGTGTTGACTGCTTCGAAGGAGAAGACATTGACATCACTGATGGTGAATAAGATGTTACAGGGCCATAAATGGGGTGAAAAACAGGACACAGATGTTAAGTAAATCTTGTTTACTTTTTTTTTTAATTTATATTATGTTTCGTGGAAACCTTATTTTTAATAAAATTATGTGTAGTTTTTAGAAGTAGGCTAATTGTAATGTTTTATATATAGAGTAAGTCGAGGTAAGAGCACGCAGGGGGGGATTTTAACTTTGTGTTTGCACCAGTTGGTACTACTGAGTGTTAGCTGATGCGAGGTGTTGTTTATGTCATTGCTACAAAGTTTGGTGTTTTTGAAATGATTACTCTATTCACAATGAGGTAAGAAGTGTTTACAACTAATTTGATCTAATATTTAAGTGTTTAGGAATTAGTGTAAGCTATTTCAACTAATAATTTAACTGTTTTAAACCTAAATTATTTCAAATGCCTCTGAATTCTCTACATAACAACATGGGTTTTTAGTTACATCTTTGCTCACAGAGAGCAGCAGCACCTTGCAAGTGAAAATACTACATGTGGGGCAAGAGTTCGCACGACCATACGGGGCAAGAGTACGCATGCATATTCTTACCCCGTTCATTTATATTTAATGAAGAATGTTATTCAACCTTTTTATTTAAAAGATACATTAAAGTTTCAGACTTGTTTCAGGTTTGGCTGCAGCACTTCCAGAAGCATGTTGTTTCTTCTCACTCAAATCCTGTTCTACTAGTCTTAGATAATCATGGTTCGCATATTTCTATCCATCTATCTGATACTGCAGACAACATAGTATTCATACCTCCTCACAGCAGCCACAAAATGCAGCCCTTGGACAAAGTTTTTTTTAAATCTCTAAAAGATTATCTCAGTGTATTGTCGGACAACTGGCTTATCAATCATCCTGGGCAAGATGATCAATCATCCTTATCAATCACCCAATACCAGATAGCCGAAATATTGGGACAAGCGTATGAGAAGACATCTACAATGGGAAAGGCAATAAACGGATTCCGAATTTGTGGAATTTTCCCTGTTAGTCGTAATGTGTTCTCAGAAGATGATTTCCACCCAAGTTCAGTTACAGATCAGCCCATCCCTACAGATAACACATCACAGAATACATCTGAATCTTGCAATATCCCAACTATTATGAACCTCAACGCTTCAACTTCAACAACAGGACCTAGCTGATGTCACCGACCAAACAGATTCTAGCTCTGGAGAGCTTATTTCAGCGGTGGAAACTCCAGTCAAAGAAAGCACTGCTAAGAAGTGGACCTCACCCGCCGATGTCATGCCTCTCCCAAAACGGCAAGAAGCTCAAAAAAGAAAGAACAAGAATCAAAAATCGAAAATTCAGACCAGTTCTCCCTTTAAAGCCCAGTTGATTGCTGGTGAGAACAAAAAAAATGCAACCAGAAGTGAAACGATTAGAAACGCTAGCGAAAAAAAGAAGTTGGACTTTACTTCATTAAAAAAATCAAAAGGTAACGACCAACTGAACAACCCAGTACATCGAAAGATAAAGTAGCCTGTCCTGCATGTGAAGAGGACTTCATCAAACCATCGGAAGGGGACTGGATTCAATGCAATAAATGGCAAGAATGGTGGCATGATGCATGTTCTAATTACGAGGGTGGGGTAAATTTCGTATGCGATTACTGCTGAGAATAATGTGAAATTACTTTTGAATTGGTTTGAATAAGTTATTTTTTGTAACACTCAATTGCATATGTAATTGTATTAATAAAATCTTTTAAAGGATATACTGCGTACTTTTACCCCATGTACGGGGCAAGAGTTCGCATATGTAACGTTTTCGTAAATATTTTTTCAAGAAGATTGTATGAAATATAAAAGCATAAGTTTAAAGTATTTTTGTTAACAACTATTTGAAGATATTTTCCTAAAAGTTTTTGTTCAATCAACTATCAATTAAACTGTTATGGTTATAAACCTTAAGTGCGTGCTCTTGCCCATAGTTACTCTACTGTGTATCAATATTCAATTATATATTTATATTTTATTGTCAATGTAATATTTTTAAGCTACAAACTTAGTTTTAAAACATTTTTTAGTAGACCTGCTCAACTTTTATTTATAGCATAATGACAATAGATTTAACAGTACTGTAATTTAGTTTTTTCTATGTTAGATAAATATTTTTTTTGCTTATATATCCTACATAAAATAATCAAATAACTATTTAGAAATACTTCTCTGGAGTTTTAATAGAAATAAAAACATTTTTGTACGAAACACGGCCGTTTTTTATTGAACCTGGTCTAAATGACCGTGAGTCAGTCATCACGTTTTCAAGTCAAAGTCAGTTCTGCCGAGTTAAGTATATTGTCGCCTTTCCTTGTAGACAAATTTTCAAGTCAAAGTCAGTTCTGCCGGGTTAAGTATATTGTCGCCTTTCCTTGTAGACAAATTTTTAGTCAAAGTCAGTTCTGCCGAGTTAAGTATATTGTCGCCTTTCCTTGTAGACAAATTTTTAGTCAAAGTCAGTTCTGCCGGGTTAAGTATATTGTCGCCTTTCCTTGTAGACAAATTTTTAGTCAAAGTCAGTTCTGCCGGGTTAAGTATATTGTCGCCTTTCCTTGTAGACAAATTTTCAAGTCAAAGTCAGTTCTGCCGGGTTAAGTATATTGTCGCCTTTCCTTGTAGACAAATTTTTAGTCAAAGTCAGTTCTGCCGGGTTAAGTATATTGTCGCCTTTCCTTGTAGACAAATTTTTAGTCAAAGTCAGTTCTGCCGGGTTAAGTATATTGTCGCCTTTCCTTGTAGACAAATTTTCAAGTCAAAGTCAGTTCTGCCGGGTTAAGTATATTGTCGCCTTTCCTTGTAGACAAATTTTTAGTCAAAGTCAGTTCTGCCGGGTTAAGTATATTGTCGCCTTTCCTTGTAGACAAATTTTCAAGTCAAAGTCAGTTCTGCCGGGTTAAGTATATTGTCGCCTTTCCTTGTAGACAAATTTTCAAGTCAAAGTCAGTTCTGCCGGGTTAAGTATATTGTCGCCTTTCTTTGTAGACAAATTTTCAAGTCAAAGTCAGTTCTGCCGGGTTAAGTATATTGTCGCCTTTCCTTGTAGACAAATTTTCAAGTCAAAGTCAGTTCTGCCGGGTTAAGTATATTGTCGCCTTTCCTTGTAGACAAATTTTCAAGTCAAAGTCAGTTCTGCCGGGTTAAGTATATTGTCGCCTTTCCTTGTAGACAAATTTTCAAGTCAAAGTCAGTTCTGCCGGGTTAAGTATATTGTCGCCTTTCCTTGTAGACAAATTTTCAAGTCAAAGTCAGTTCTGCCGGGTTAAGTATATTGTCGCCTTTCCTTGTAGACAAATTTTCAAGTCAAAGTCAGTTCTGCCGGGTTAAGTATATTGTCGCCTTTCCTTGTAGACAAATTTTCAAGTCAAAGTCAGTTCTGCCGGGTTAAGTATATTGTCGCCTTTCCTTGTAGACAAATTTTCAAGTCAAAGTCAGTTCTGCCGGGTTAAGTATATTGTCGCCTTTCCTTGTAGACAAATTTTCAAGTCAAAGTCAGTTCTGCCGGGTTAAGTATATTGTCGCCTTTCCTTGTAGACAAATTTTCAAGTCAAAGTCAGTTCTGCCGGGTTAAGTATATTGTCGCCTTTCCTTGTAGACAAATTTTCAAGTCAAAGTCAGTTCTGCCGGGTTAAGTATATTGTCGCCTTTCCTTGTAGACAAATTTTCAAGTCAAAGTCAGTTCTGCCGGGTTAAGTATATTGTCGCCTTTCCTTGTAGACAAATTTTCAAGTCAAAGTCAGTTCTGCCGGGTTAAGTATCCCTTGTAGACAAATTTTCAAGTCAAAGTCAGTTCTGCCGGGTTAAGTATATTGTCGCCTTTCCTTGTAGACAAATTTTCAAGTCAAAGTCAGTTCTGCCGGGTTAAGTATATTGTCGCCTTTCCTTGTAGACAAATTTTCAAGTCAAAGTCAGTTCTGCCGGGTTAAGTATATTGTCGCCTTTCCTTGTAGACAAATTTTCAAGTCAAAGTCAGTTCTGCCGGGTTAAGTATATTGTCGCCTTTCCTTGTAGACAAATTTTCAAGTCAAAGTCAGTTCTGCCGGGTTAAGTATATTGTCGCCTTTCCTTGTAGACAAATTTTCAAGTCAAAGTCAGTTCTGCCGGGTTAAGTATATTGTCGCCTTTCCTTGTAGACAAATTTTCAAGTCAAAGTCAGTTCTGCCGGGTTAAGTATATTGTCGCCTTTCCTTGTAGACAAATTTTCAAGTCAAAGTCAGTTCTGCCGGGTTAAGTATATTGTCGCCTTTCCTTGTAGACAAATTTTCAAGTCAAAGTCAGTTCTGCCGGGTTAAGTATATTGTCGCCTTTCCTTGTAGACAAATTTTCAAGTCAAAGTCAGTTCTGCCGGGTTAAGTATATTGCCGCCTTTCCTTGTAGACAAATTTTCAAGTCAAAGTCAGTTCTGCCGGGTTAAGTATATTGTCGCCTTTCCTTGTAGACAAATTTTCAAGTCAAAGTCAGTTCTGCCGGGTTAAGTATATTGTCGCCTTTCCTTGTAGACAAATTTTCAAGTCAAAGTCAGTTCTGCCGGGTTAAGTATATTGTCGCCTTTCCTTGTAGACAAATTTTCAAGTCAAAGTCAGTTCTGCCGGGTTAAGTATATTGTCGCCTTTCCTTGTAGACAAATTTTCAAGTCAAAGTCAGTTCTGCCGGGTTAAGTATATTGTCGCCTTTCCTTGTAGACAAATTTTCAAGTCAAAGTCAGTTCTGCCGGGTTAAGTATATTGTCGCCTTTCCTTGTAGACAAATTTTCAAGTCAAAGTCAGTTCTGCCGGGTTAAGTATATTGTCGCCTTTCCTTGTAGACAAATTTTCAAGTCAAAGTCAGTTCTGCCGGGTTAAGTATATTGTCGCCTTTCCTTGTAGACAAATTTTCAAGTCAAAGTCAGTTCTGCCGGGTTAAGTATATTGCCGCCTTTCCTTGTAGACAAATTTTCAAGTCAAAGTCAGTTCTGCCGGGTTAAGTATATTGTCGCCTTTCCTTGTAGACAAATTTTCAAGTCAAAGTCAGTTCTGCCGGGTTAAGTATATTGTCGCCTTTCCTTGTAGACAAATTTTCAAGTCAAAGTCAGTTCTGCCGGGTTAAGTATATTGTCGCCTTTCCTTGTAGACAAATTTTCAAGTCAAAGTCAGTTCTGCCGGGTTAAGTATATTGTCGCCTTTCCTTGTAGACAAATTTTCAAGTCAAAGTCAGTTCTGCCGGGTTAAGTATATTGTCGCCTTTCCTTGTAGACAAATTTTCAAGTCAAAGTCAGTTCTGCCGGGTTAAGTATATTGTCGCCTTTCCTTGTAGACAAATTTTCAAGTCAAAGTCAGTTCTGCCGGGTTAAGTATATTGTCGCCTTTCCTTGTAGACAAATTTTCAAGTCAAAGTCAGTTCTGCCGGGTTAAGTATATTGCCGCCTTTCCTTGTAGACAAATTTTCAAGTCAAAGTCAGTTCTGCCGGGTTAAGTATATTGTCGCCTTTCCTTGTAGACAAATTTTCAAGTCAAAGTCAGTTCTGCCGGGTTAAGTATATTGTCGCCTTTCCTTGTAGACAAATTTTCAAGTCAAAGTCAGTTCTGCCGGGTTAAGTATATTGTCGCCTTTCTTTGTAGACAAATTTTCAAGTCAAAGTCAGTTCTGCCGGGTTAAGTATATTGTCGCCTTTCCTTGTAGACAAATTTTCAAGTCAAAGTCAGTTCTGCCGGGTTAAGTATATTGTCGCCTTTCCTTGTAGACAAATTTTCAAGTCAAAGTCAGTTCTGCCGGGTTAAGTATATTGTCGCCTTTCCTTGTAGACAAATTTTCAAGTCAAAGTCAGTTCTGCCGGGTTAAGTATATTGCCGCCTTTCCTTGTAGACAAATTTTCAAGTCAAAGTCAGTTCTGCCGGGTTAAGTATATTGTCGCCTTTCCTTGTAGACAAATTTTCAAGTCAAAGTCAGTTCTGCCGGGTTTAAGTATATTGTCGCCTTTCTTTGTAGACAAATTTTCAAGTCAAAGTCAGTTCTGCCGGGTTAAGTATATTGTCGCCTTTCCTTGTAGACAAATTTTCAAGTCAAAGTCAGTTCTGCCGGGTTAAGTATATTGTCGCCTTTCCTTGTAGACAAATTTTCAAGTCAAAGTCAGTTCTGCCGGGTTAAGTATATTGTCGCCTTTCCTTGTAGACAAATTTTCAAGTCAAAGTCAGTTCTGCCGGGTTAAGTATATTGCCGCCTTTCCTTGTAGACAAATTTTCAAGTCAAAGTCAGTTCTGCCGGGTTAAGTATATTGCCGCCTTTCCTTGTAGACAAATTTTCAAGTCAAAGTCAGTTCTGCCGGGTTAAGTATATTGTCGCCTTTCCTTGTAGACAAATTTTCAAGTCAAAGTCAGTTCTGCCGGGTTAAGTATATTGTCGCCTTTCCTTGTAGACAAATTTTCAAGTCAAAGTCAGTTCTGCCGGGTTAAGTATATTGTCGCCTTTCCTTGTAGACAAATTTTCAAGTCAAAGTCAGTTCTGCCGGGTTAAGTATATTGTCGCCTTTCCTTGTAGACAAATTTTCAAGTCAAAGTCAGTTCTGCCGGGTTAAGTATATTGTCGCCTTTCCTTGTAGACAAATTTTCAAGTCAAAGTCAGTTCTGCCGGGTTAAGTATATTGCCGCCTTTCCTTGTAGACAAATTTTCAAGTCAAAGTCAGTTCTGCCGGGTTAAGTATATTGTCGCCTTTCCTTGTAGACAAATTTTTAGTCAAAGTCAGTTCTGCCGGGTTAAGTATATTGTCGCCTTTCCTTGTAGACAAATTTTTAGTCAAAGTCAGTTCTGCCGGGTTAAGTATATTGCCGCCTTTCCTTGTAGACAAATTTTCAAGTCAAAGTCAGTTCTGCCGGGTTAAGTATATTGTCGCCTTTCCTTGTAGACAAATTTTAGTCAAAGTCAGTTCTGCCGGGTTAAGTATATTGTCGCCTTTCCTTGTAGACAAATTTTTAGTCAAAGTCAGTTCTGCCGGGTTAAGTATATTGTCGCCTTTCCTTGTAGACAAATTTTTAGTCAAAGTCAGTTCTGCCGGGTTAAGTATATTGTCGCCTTTCCTTGTAGACAAATTTTCAAGTCAAAGTCAGTTCTGCCGGGTTAAGTATATTGTCGCCTTTCCTTGTAGACAAATTTTCAAGTCAAAGTCAGTTCTGCCGGGTTAAGTATATTGTCGCCTTTCCTTGTAGACAAATTTTTAGTCAAAGTCAGTTCTGCCGGGTTAAGTATATTGTCGCCTTTCCTTGTAGACAAATTTTCAAGTCAAAGTCAGTTCTGCCGGGTTAAGTATATTGTCGCCTTTCCTTGTAGACAAATTTTCAAGTCAAAGTCAGTTCTGCCGGGTTAAGTATCCCTTGTAGACAAATTTTCAAGTCAAAGTCAGTTCTGCCGGGTTAAGTATATTGTCGCCTTTCCTTGTAGACAAATTTTCAAGTCAAAGTCAGTTCTGCCGGGTTAAGTATATTGTCGCCTTTCCTTGTAGACAAATTTTCAAGTCAAAGTCAGTTCTGCCGGGTTAAGTATATTGTCGCCTTTCCTTGTAGACAAATTTTCAAGTCAAAGTCAGTTCTGCCGGGTTAAGTATATTGTCGCCTTTCCTTGTAGACAAATTTTCAAGTCAAAGTCAGTTCTGCCGGGTTAAGTATATTGTCGCCTTTCCTTGTAGACAAATTTTCAAGTCAAAGTCAGTTCTGCCGGGTTAAGTATATTGTCGCCTTTCCTTGTAGACAAATTTTCAAGTCAAAGTCAGTTCTGCCGGGTTAAGTATATTGTCGCCTTTCCTTGTAGACAAATTTTCAAGTCAAAGTCAGTTCTGCCGGGTTAAGTATATTGTCGCCTTTCCTTGTAGACAAATTTTCAAGTCAAAGTCAGTTCTGCCGGGTTAAGTATATTGTCGCCTTTCCTTGTAGACAAATTTTCAAGTCAAAGTCAGTTCTGCCGGGTTAAGTATATTGTCGCCTTTCCTTGTAGACAAATTTTCAAGTCAAAGTCAGTTCTGCCGGGTTAAGTATATTGTCGCCTTTCCTTGTAGACAAATTTTCAAGTCAAAGTCAGTTCTGCCGGGTTAAGTATATTGTCGCCTTTCCTTGTAGACAAATTTTCAAGTCAAAGTCAGTTCTGCCGGGTTAAGTATATTGTCGCCTTTCCTTGTAGACAAATTTTCAAGTCAAAGTCAGTTCTGCCGGGTTAAGTATATTGTCGCCTTTCCTTGTAGACAAATTTTCAAGTCAAAGTCAGTTCTGCCGGGTTAAGTATATTGTCGCCTTTCCTTGTAGACAAATTTTCAAGTCAAAGTCAGTTCTGCCGGGTTAAGTATATTGTCGCCTTTCCTTGTAGACAAATTTTCAAGTCAAAGTCAGTTCTGCCGGGTTAAGTATATTGTCGCCTTTCCTTGTAGACAAATTTTCAAGTCAAAGTCAGTTCTGCCGGGTTAAGTATATTGTCGCCTTTCCTTGTAGACAAATTTTCAAGTCAAAGTCAGTTCTGCCGAGTTAAGTATATTGTCGCCTTTCCTTGTAGACAAATTTTCAAGTCAAAGTCAGTTCTGCCGGGTTAAGTATATTGCCGCCTTTCCTTGTAGACAAATTTTCAAGTCAAAGTCAGTTCTGCCGGGTTAAGTATATTGTCGCCTTTCCTTGTAGACAAATTTTCAAGTCAAAATCAGTTCTGCCGGGTTAAGTATATTGTCGCCTTTCCTTGTAGACAAATTTTCAAGTCAAAGTCAGTTCTGCCGGGTTAAGTATATTGTCGCCTTTCCTTGTAGACAAATTTTTAAGTCAAAGTCAGTTCTGCCGGGTTAAGTATATTGTCGCCTTTCCTTGTAGACAAATTTTCAAGTCAAAGTCAGTTCTGCCGGGTTAAGTATATTGTCGCCTTTCCTTGTAGACAAATTTTCAAGTCAAAGTCAGTTCTGCCGGGTTAAGTATATTGTCGCCTTTCCTTGTAGACAAATTTTCAAGTCAAAGTCAGTTCTGCCGGGTTAAGTATATTGTCGCCTTTCCTTGTAGACAAATTTTCAAGTCAAAGTCAGTTCTGCCGGGTTAAGTATATTGTCGCCTTTCCTTGTAGACAAATTGTTAGTCAAAGTCAGTTCTGCCGGGTTAAGTATATTGTCGCCTTTCCTTGTAGACAAATTTTCAAGTCAAAGTCAGTTCTGCCGGGTTAAGTATATTGTCGCCTTTCCTTGTAGACAAATTTTTAGTCAAAGTCAGTTCTGCCGGGTTAAGTATATTGTCGCCTTTCCTTGTAGAAAAATTTTTAGTCAAAGTCAGTTCTGCCGGGTTAAGTATATTGTCGCCTTTCCTTGTAGACAAATTTTCAAGTCAAAGTCAGTTCTGCCGGGTTAAGTATATTGTCGCCTTTCCTTGTAGACAAATTTTCAAGTCAAAGTCAGTTCTGCCGGGTTAAGTATATTGTCGCCTTTCCTTGTAGACAAATTTTCAAGTCAAAATCAGTTCTGCCGGGTTAAGTATATTGTCGCCTTTCCTTGTAGACAAATTTTCAAGTCAAAGTCAGTTCTGCCGGGTTAAGTATATTGTCGCCTTTCCTTGTAGACAAATTTTCAAGTCAAAGTCAGTTCTGCCGGGTTAAGTATATTGTCGCCTTTCCTTGTAGACAAATTTTCAAGTCAAAGTCAGTTCTGCCGGGTTAAGTATATTGTCGCCTTTCTTTGTAGACAAATTTTCAAGTCAAAGTCAGTTCTGCCGGGTTAAGTATATTGTCGCCTTTCCTTGTAGACAAATTTTCAAGTCAAAGTCAGTTCTGCCGGGTTAAGTATATTGTCGCCTTTCCTTGTAGACAAATTTTCAAGTCAAAGTCAGTTCTGCCGGGTTAAGTATATTGTCGCCTTTCCTTGTAGACAAATTTTCAAGTCAAAGTCAGATCTGCCGGGTTAAGTATATTGTCGCCTTTCCTTGTAGACAAATTTTCAAGTCAAAGTCAGTTCTGCCGGGTTAAGTATATTGCCGCCTTTCCTTGTAGACAAATTTTCAAGTCAAAGTCAGTTCTGCCGGGTTAAGTATATTGTCGCCTTTCCTTGTAGACAAATTTTCAAGTCAAAGTCAGTTCTGCCGGGTTAAGTATATTGTCGCCTTTCTTTGTAGACAAATTTTCAAGTCAAAGTCAGTTCTGCCGGGTTAAGTATATTGTCGCCTTTCCTTGTAGACAAATTTTCAAGTCAAAGTCAGTTCTGCCGGGTTAAGTATATTGTCGCCTTTCCTTGTAGACAAATTTTCAAGTCAAAGTCAGTTCTGCCGGGTTAAGTATATTGTCGCCTTTCCTTGTAGACAAATTTTCAAGTCAAAGTCAGTTCTGCCGGGTTAAGTATATTGTCGCCTTTCCTTGTAGACAAATTTTCAAGTCAAAGTCAGTTCTTCCGGGTTAAGTATATTGCCGCCTTTCCTTGTAGACAAATTTTCAAGTCAAAGTCAGTTCTGCCGGGTTAAGTATATTGTCGCCTTTCCTTGTAGACAAATTTTCAAGTCAAAGTCAGTTCTTCCGGGTTAAGTATATTGCCGCCTTTCCTTGTAGACAAATTTTCAAGTCAAAGTCAGTTCTGCCGGGTTAAGTATATTGCCGCCTTTCCTTGTAGACAAATTTTCAAGTCAAAGTCAGTTCTGCCGGGTTAAGTATATTGTCGCCTTTCCTTGTAGACAAATTTTCAAGTCAAAGTCAGTTCTGCCGGGTTAAGTATATTGCCGCCTTTCCTTGTAGACAAATTTTCAAGTCAAAGTCAGTTCTGCCGGGTTAAGTATATTGTCGCCTTTCCTTGTAGACAAATTTTCAAGTCAAAGTCAGTTCTGCCGGGTTAAGTATATTGTCGCCTTTCCTTGTAGACAAATTTTCAAGTCAAAGTCAGTTCTTCCGGGTTAAGTATATTGCCGCCTTTCCTTGTAGACAAATTTTCAAGTCAAAGTCAGTTCTGCCGGGTTAAGTATATTGTCGCCTTTCCTTGTAGACAAATTTTCAAGTCAAAGTCAGTTCTGCCGGGTTAAGTATATTGTCGCCTTTCCTTGTAGACAAATTTTCAAGTCAAAGTCAGTTCTGCCGGGTTAAGTATATTGTCGCCTTTCCTTGTAGACAAATTTTCAAGTCAAAGTCAGTTCTGCCGGGTTAAGTATATTGCCGCCTTTCCTTGTAGACAAATTTTCAAGTCAAAGTCAGTTCTGCCGGGTTAAGTATATTGTCGCCTTTCCTTGTAGACAAATTTTCTAGTCAAAGTCAGTTCTGCCGGGTTAAGTATATTGTCGCCTTTCCTTGTAGACAAATTTTTAGTCAAAGTCAGTTCTGCCGGGTTAAGTATATTGTCGCCTTTCCTTGTAGACAAATTTTCAAGTCAAAGTCAGTTCTGCCGGGTTAAGTATATTGTCGCCTTTCCTTGTAGACAAATTTTTAGTCAAAGTCAGTTCTGCCGGGTTAAGTATATTGTCGCCTTTCCTTGTAGACAAATTTTCAAGTCAAAGTCAGTTCTGCCGGGTTAAGTATATTGTCGCCTTTCCTTGTAGACAAATTTTCAAGTCAAAGTCAGTTCTGCCGGGTTAAGTATCCCTTGTAGACAAATTTTCAAGTCAAAGTCAGTTCTGCCGGGTTAAGTATATTGTCGCCTTTCCTTGTAGACAAATTTTCAAGTCAAAGTCAGTTCTGCCGGGTTAAGTATATTGTCGCCTTTCCTTGTAGACAAATTTTCAAGTCAAAGTCAGTTCTGCCGGGTTAAGTATATTGTCGCCTTTCCTTGTAGACAAATTTTCAAGTCAAAGTCAGTTCTGCCGGGTTAAGTATATTGTCGCCTTTCCTTGTAGACAAATTTTCAAGTCAAAGTCAGTTCTGCCGGGTTAAGTATATTGTCGCCTTTCCTTGTAGACAAATTTTCAAGTCAAAGTCAGTTCTGCCGGGTTAAGTATATTGTCGCCTTTCCTTGTAGACAAATTATCATGTCAAAGTCAGTTCTGCCGGGTTAAGTATATTGTCGCCTTTCCTTGTAGACAAATTTTCAAGTCAAAGTCAGTTCTGCCGGGTTAAGTATATTGTCGCCTTTCCTTGTAGACAAATTTTCAAGTCAAAGTCAGTTCTGCCGGGTTAAGTATATTGTCGCCTTTCCTTGTAGACAAATTTTCAAGTCAAAGTCAGTTCTGCCGGGTTAAGTATATTGTCGCCTTTCCTTGTAGACAAATTTTCAAGTCAAAGTCAGTTCTGCCGGGTTAAGTATATTGCCGCCTTTCCTTGTAGACAAATTTTCAAGTCAAAGTCAGTTCTGCCGGGTTAAGTATATTGCCGCCTTTCCTTGTAGACAAATTTTCAAGTCAAAGTCAGTTCTGCCGGGTTAAGTATATTGTCGCCTTTCCTTGTAGACAAATTTTTAGTCAAAGTCAGTTCTGCCGGGTTAAGTATATTGTCGCCTTTCCTTGTAGACAAATTTTTAGTCAAAGTCAGTTCTGCCGGGTTAAGTATATTGTCGCCTTTCCTTGTAGACAAATTTTTAGTCAAAGTCAGTTCTGCCGGGTTAAGTATATTGTCGTCTTTCCTTGTAGACAAATTTTCAAGTCAAAGTCAGTTCTGCCGGGTTAAGTATATTGTCGCCTTTCCTTGTAGACAAATTTTTAGTCAAAGTCAGTTCTGCCGGGTTAAGTATATTGTCGCCTTTCCTTGTAGACAAATTTTCAAGTCAAAGTCAGTTCTGCCGGGTTAAGTATATTGTCGCCTTTCCTTGTAGACAAATTTTTAGTCAAAGTCAGTTCTGCCGGGTTAAGTATATTGTCGCCTTTCCTTGTAGACAAATTTTCAAGTCAAAGTCAGTTCTGCCGGGTTAAGTATATTGTCGCCTTTCCTTGTAGACAAATTTTCAAGTCAAAGTCAGTTCTGCCGGGTTAAGTATCCCTTGTAGACAAATTTTCAAGTCAAAGTCAGTTCTGCCGGGTTAAGTATATTGTCGCCTTTCCTTGTAGACAAATTTTCAAGTCAAAGTCAGTTCTGCCGGGTTAAGTATATTGTCGCCTTTCCTTGTAGACAAATTTTCAAGTCAAAGTCAGTTCTGCCGGGTTAAGTATATTGTCGCCTTTCCTTGTAGACAAATTTTCAAGTCAAAGTCAGTTCTGCCGGGTTAAGTATATTGTCGCCTTTCCTTGTAGACAAATTTTCAAGTCAAAGTCAGTTCTGCCGGGTTAAGTATATTGTCGCCTTTCCTTGTAGACAAATTTTCAAGTCAAAGTCAGTTCTGCCGGGTTAAGTATATTGTCGCCTTTCCTTGTAGACAAATTATCATGTCAAAGTCAGTTCTGCCGGGTTAAGTATATTGTCGCCTTTCCTTGTAGACAAATTTTCAAGTCAAAGTCAGTTCTGCCGGGTTAAGTATATTGTCGCCTTTCCTTGTAGACAAATTTTCAAGTCAAAGTCAGTTCTGCCGGGTTAAGTATATTGTCGCCTTTCCTTGTAGACAAATTTTCAAGTCAAAGTCAGTTCTGCCGGGTTAAGTATATTGTCGCCTTTCCTTGTAGACAAATTTTCAAGTCAAAGTCAGTTCTGCCGGGTTAAGTATATTGCCGCCTTTCCTTGTAGACAAATTTTCAAGTCAAAGTCAGTTCTGCCGGGTTAAGTATATTGCCGCCTTTCCTTGTAGACAAATTTTCAAGTCAAAGTCAGTTCTGCCGGGTTAAGTATATTGTCGCCTTTCCTTGTAGACAAATTTTTAGTCAAAGTCAGTTCTGCCGGGTTAAGTATATTGTCGCCTTTCCTTGTAGACAAATTTTTAGTCAAAGTCAGTTCTGCCGGGTTAAGTATATTGTCGCCTTTCCTTGTAGACAAATTTTTAGTCAAAGTCAGTTCTGCCGGGTTAAGTATATTGTCGTCTTTCCTTGTAGACAAATTTTCAAGTCAAAGTCAGTTCTGCCGGGTTAAGTATATTGTCGCCTTTCCTTGTAGACAAATTTTCAAGTCAAAGTCAGTTCTGCCGGGTTAAGTATATTGTCGCCTTTCCTTGTAGACAAATTTTTAGTCAAAGTCAGTTCTGCCGGGTTAAGTATATTGTCGCCTTTCCTTGTAGACAAATTTTCAAGTCAAAGTCAGTTCTGCCGGGTTAAGTATATTGTCGCCTTTCCTTGTTGACAAATTTTCAAGTCAAAGTCAGTTCTGCCGGGTTAAGTATCCCTTGTAGACAAATTTTCAAGTCAAAGTCAGTTCTGCCGGGTTAAGTATATTGTCGCCTTTCCTTGTAGACAAATTTTCAAGTCAAAGTCAGTTCTGCCGGGTTAAGTATATTGTCGCCTTTCCTTGTAGACAAATTTTCAAGTCAAAGTCAGTTCTGCCGGGTTAAGTATATTGTCGCCTTTCCTTGTAGACAAATTTTCAAGTCAAAGTCAGTTCTGCCGGGTTAAGTATATTGTCGCCTTTCCTTGTAGACAAATTTTCAAGTCAAAGTCAGTTCTGCCGGGTTAAGTATATTGTCGCCTTTCCTTGTAGACAAATTTTCAAGTCAAAGTCAGTTCTGCCGGGTTAAGTATATTGTCGCCTTTCCTTGTAGACAAATTTTCAAGTCAAAGTCAGTTCTGCCGGGTTAAGTATATTGTCGCCTTTCCTTGTAGACAAATTTTCAAGTCAAAGTCAGTTCTGCCGGGTTAAGTATATTGTCGCCTTTCCTTGTAGACAAATTTTCAAGTCAAAGTCAGTTCTGCCGGGTTAAGTATATTGTCGCCTTTCCTTGTAGACAAATTTTCAAGTCAAAGTCAGTTCTGCCGGGTTAAGTATATTGTCGCCTTTCCTTGTAGACAAATTTTCAAGTCAAAGTCAGTTCTGCCGGGTTAAGTATATTGTCGCCTTTCCTTGTAGACAAATTTTCAAGTCAAAGTCAGTTCTGCCGGGTTAAGTATATTGTCGCCTTTCCTTGTAGACAAATTTTCAAGTCAAAGTCAGTTCTGCCGGGTTAAGTATATTGCCGCCTTTCCTTGTAGACAAATTTTCAAGTCAAAGTCAGTTCTGCCGGGTTAAGTATATTGTCGCCTTTCCTTGTAGACAAATTTTCAAGTCAAAGTCAGTTCTGCCGGGTTAAGTATATTGTCGCCTTTCCTTGTAGACAAATTTTCAAGTCAAAGTCAGTTCTGCCGGGTTAAGTATATTGTCGCCTTTCCTTGTAGACAAATTTTCAAGTCAAAGTCAGTTCTGCCGGGTTAAGTATATTGTCGCCTTTCCTTGTAGACAAATTTTCAAGTCAAAGTCAGTTCTGCCGGGTTAAGTATATTGTCGCCTTTCCTTGTAGACAAATTTTCAAGTCAAAGTCAGTTCTGCCGGGTTAAGTATATTGTCGCCTTTCCTTGTAGACAAATTTTCAAGTCAAAGTCAGTTCTGCCGGGTTAAGTATATTGTCGCCTTTCCTTGTAGACAAATTTTCAAGTCAAAGTCAGTTCTGCCGGGTTAAGTATATTGTCGCCTTTCCTTGTAGACAAATTTTCAAGTCAAAGTCAGTTCTGCCGGGTTAAGTATATTGTCGCCTTTCCTTGTAGACAAATTTTCAAGTCAAAGTCAGTTCTGCCGGGTTAAGTATATTGCCGCCTTTCCTTGTAGACAAATTTTCAAGTCAAAGTCAGTTCTGCCGGGTTAAGTATATTGTCGCCTTTCCTTGTAGACAAATTTTCAAGTCAAAGTCAGTTCTGCCGGGTTAAGTATATTGTCGCCTTTCCTTGTAGACAAATTTTCAAGTCAAAGTCAGTTCTGCCGGGTTAAGTATATTGTCGCCTTTCCTTGTAGACAAATTTTCAAGTCAAAGTCAGTTCTGCCGGGTTAAGTATATTGTCGCCTTTCCTTGTAGACAAATTTTCAAGTCAAAGTCAGTTCTGCCGGGTTAAGTATATTGTCGCCTTTCCTTGTAGACAAATTTTCAAGTCAAAGTCAGTTCTGCCGGGTTAAGTATATTGCCGCCTTTCCTTGTAGACAAATTTTCAAGTCAAAGTCAGTTCTGCCGGGTTAAGTATATTGTCGCCTTTCCTTGTAGACAAATTTTTAGTCAAAGTCAGTTCTGCCGGGTTAAGTATATTGTCGCCTTTCCTTGTAGACAAATTTTTAGTCAAAGTCAGTTCTGCCGGGTTAAGTATATTGCCGCCTTTCCTTGTAGACAAATTTTCAAGTCAAAGTCAGTTCTGCCGGGTTAAGTATATTGTCGCCTTTCCTTGTAGACAAATTTTTAGTCAAAGTCAGTTCTGCCGGGTTAAGTATATTGTCGCCTTTCCTTGTAGACAAATTTTTAGTCAAAGTCAGTTCTGCCGGGTTAAGTATATTGTCGCCTTTCCTTGTAGACAAATTTTCAAGTCAAAGTCAGTTCTGCCGGGTTAAGTATATTGTCGCCTTTCCTTGTAGACAAATTTTCAAGTCAAAGTCAGTTCTGCCGGGTTAAGTATATTGTCGCCTTTCCTTGTAGACAAATTTTCAAGTCAAAGTCAGTTCTGCCGGGTTAAGTATATTGTCGCCTTTCCTTGTAGACAAATTTTCAAGTCAAAGTCAGTTCTGCCGGGTTAAGTATATTGCCGCCTTTCCTTGTAGACAAATTTTCAAGTCAAAGTCAGTTCTGCCGGGTTAAGTATATTGTCGCCTTTCCTTGTAGACAAATTTTCAAGTCAAAGTCAGTTCTGCCGGGTTAAGTATATTGTCGCCTTTCCTTGTAGACAAATTTTTAGTCAAAGTCAGTTCTGCCGGGTTAAGTATATTGTCGCCTTTCCTTGTAGACAAATTTTTAGTCAAAGTCAGTTCTGCCGGGTTAAGTATATTGCCGCCTTTCCTTGTAGACAAATTTTCAAGTCAAAGTCAGTTCTGCCGGGTTAAGTATATTGTCGCCTTTCCTTGTAGACAAATTTTCAAGTCAAAGTCAGTTCTGCCGGGTTAAGTATATTGTCGCCTTTCCTTGTAGACAAATTTTTAGTCAAAGTCAGTTCTGCCGGGTTAAGTATATTGTCGCCTTTCCTTGTAGACAAATTTTCAAGTCAAAGTCAGTTCTGCCGGGTTAAGTATATTGTCGCCTTTCCTTGTAGACAAATTTTCAAGTCAAAGTCAGTTCTGCCGGGTTAAGTATATTGTCGCCTTTCCTTGTAGACAAATTTTCAAGTCAAAGTCAGTTCTGCCGGGTTAAGTATATTGTCGCCTTTCCTTGTAGACAAATTTTCAAGTCAAAGTCAGTTCTGCCGGGTTAAGTATCCCTTGTAGACAAATTTTCAAGTCAAAGTCAGTTCTGCCGGGTTAAGTATATTGTCGCCTTTCCTTGTAGACAAATTTTCAAGTCAAAGTCAGTTCTGCCGGGTTAAGTATATTGCCGCCTTTCCTTGTAGACAAATTTTCAAGTCAAAGTCAGTTCTGCCGGGTTAAGTATATTGTCGCCTTTCCTTGTAGACAAATTTTCAAGTCAAAGTCAGTTCTGCCGGGTTAAGTATATTGTCGCCTTTCCTTGTAGACAAATTTTCAAGTCAAAGTCAGTTCTGCCGGGTTAAGTATATTGTCGCCTTTCCTTGTAGACAAATTTTCAAGTCAAAGTCAGTTCTGCCGGGTTAAGTATATTGTCGCCTTTCCTTGTAGACAAATTTTCAAGTCAAAGTCAGTTCTGCCGGGTTAAGTATATTGTCGCCTTTCCTTGTAGACAAATTTTCAAGTCAAAGTCAGTTCTGCCGGGTTAAGTATCCCTTGTAGACAAATTTTCAAGTCAAAGTCAGTTCTGCCGGGTTAAGTATATTGTCGCCTTTCCTTGTAGACAAATTTTCAAGTCAAAGTCAGTTCTGCCGGGTTAAGTATATTGTCGCCTTTCCTTGTAGACAAATTATCATGTCAAAGTCAGTTCTGCCGGGTTAAGTATATTGTCGCCTTTCCTTGTAGACAAATTTTCAAGTCAAAGTCAGTTCTGCCGGGTTAAGTATATTGTCGCCTTTCCTTGTAGACAAATTTTCAAGTCAAAGTCAGTTCTGCCGGGTTAAGTATATTGTCGCCTTTCCTTGTAGACAAATTTTCAAGTCAAAGTCAGTTCTGCCGGGTTAAGTATATTGTCGCCTTTCCTTGTAGACAAATTTTCAAGTCAAAGTCAGTTCTGCCGGGTTAAGTATATTGCCGCCTTTCCTTGTAGACAAATTTTCAAGTCAAAGTCAGTTCTGCCGGGTTAAGTATATTGTCGCCTTTCCTTGTAGACAAATTTTCAAGTCAAAGTCAGTTCTGCCGGGTTAAGTATATTGTCGCCTTTCCTTGTAGACAAATTTTCAAGTCAAAGTCAGTTCTGCCGGGTTAAGTATATTGTCGCCTTTCCTTGTAGACAAATTTTCAAGTCAAAGTCAGTTCTGCCGGGTTAAGTATATTGTCGCCTTTCCTTGTAGACAAATTTTCAAGTCAAAGTCAGTTCTGCCGGGTTAAGTATATTGTCGCCTTTCCTTGTAGACAAATTTTCAAGTCAAAGTCAGTTCTGCCGGGTTAAGTATATTGTCGCCTTTCCTTGTAGACAAATTTTCAAGTCAAAGTCAGTTCTGCCGGGTTAAGTATATTGTCGCCTTTCCTTGTAGACAAATTTTCAAGTCAAAGTCAGTTCTGCCGGGTTAAGTATATTGTCGCCTTTCCTTGTAGACAAATTTTCAAGTCAAAGTCAGTTCTGCCGGGTTAAGTATATTGTCGCCTTTCCTTGTAGACAAATTTTCAAGTCAAAGTCAGTTCTGCCGGGTTAAGTATATTGTCGCCTTTCCTTGTAGACAAATTTTCAAGTCAAAGTCAGTTCTGCCGGGTTAAGTATATTGTCGCCTTTCCTTGTAGACAAATTTTCAAGTCAAAGTCAGTTCTGCCGGGTTAAGTATATTGTCGCCTTTCCTTGTAGACAAATTTTCAAGTCAAAGTCAGTTCTGCCGGGTTAAGTATATTGTCGCCTTTCCTTGTAGACAAATTTTCAAGTCAAAGTCAGTTCTGCCGGGTTAAGTATATTGTCGCCTTTCCTTGTAGACAAATTTTCAAGTCAAAGTCAGTTCTGCCGGGTTAAGTATATTGTCGCCTTTCCTTGTAGACAAATTTTCAAGTCAAAGTCAGTTCTGCCGGGTTAAGTATATTGTCGCCTTTCCTTGTAGACAAATTTTCAAGTCAAAGTCAGTTCTGCCGGGTTAAGTATATTGTCGCCTTTCCTTGTAGACAAATTTTCAAGTCAAAGTCAGTTCTGCCGGGTTAAGTATATTGTCGCCTTTCCTTGTAGACAAATTTTCAAGTCAAAGTCAGTTCTGCCGGGTTAAGTATATTGTCGCCTTTCCTTGTAGACAAATTTTCAAGTCAAAGTCAGTTCTGCCGGGTTAAGTATATTGTCGCCTTTCCTTGTAGACAAATTTTCAAGTCAAAGTCAGTTCTGCCGGGTTAAGTATATTGTCGCCTTTCCTTGTAGACAAATTTTCAAGTCAAAGTCAGTTCTGCCGGGTTAAGTATATTGTCGCCTTTCCTTGTAGACAAATTTTCAAGTCAAAGTCAGTTCTGCCGGGTTAAGTATATTGTCGCCTTTCCTTGTAGACAAATTTTCAAGTCAAAGTCAGTTCTGCCGGGTTAAGTATATTGTCGCCTTTCCTTGTAGACAAATTTTCAAGTCAAAGTCAGTTCTGCCGGGTTAAGTATATTGTCGCCTTTCCTTGTAGACAAATTTTCAAGTCAAAGTCAGTTCTGCCGGGTTAAGTATATTGCCGCCTTTCCTTGTAGACAAATTTTCAAGTCAAAGTCAGTTCTGCCGGGTTAAGTATATTGTCGCCTTTCCTTGTAGACAAATTTTCAAGTCAAAATCAGTTCTGCCGGGTTAAGTATATTGTCGCCTTTCCTTGTAGACAAATTTTCAAGTCAAAGTCAGTTCTGCCGGGTTAAGTATATTGTCGCCTTTCCTTGTAGACAAATTTTTAAGTCAAAGTCAGTTCTGCCGGGTTAAGTATATTGTCGCCTTTCCTTGTAGACAAATTTTCAAGTCAAAGTCAGTTCTGCCGGGTTAAGTATATTGTCGCCTTTCCTTGTAGACAAATTTTCAAGTCAAAGTCAGTTCTGCCGGGTTAAGTATATTGTCGCCTTTCCTTGTAGACAAATTTTCAAGTCAAAGTCAGTTCTGCCGGGTTAAGTATATTGTCGCCTTTCCTTGTAGACAAATTTTCAAGTCAAAGTCAGTTCTGCCGGGTTAAGTATATTGTCGCCTTTCCTTGTAGACAAATTTTTAGTCAAAGTCAGTTCTGCCGGGTTAAGTATATTGTCGCCTTTCCTTGTAGACAAATTTTCAAGTCAAAGTCAGTTCTGCCGGGTTAAGTATATTGTCGCCTTTCCTTGTAGACAAATTTTTAGTCAAAGTCAGTTCTGCCGGGTTAAGTATATTGTCGCCTTTCCTTGTAGAAAAATTTTTAGTCAAAGTCAGTTCTGCCGGGTTAAGTATATTGTCGCCTTTCCTTGTAGACAAATTTTCAAGTCAAAGTCAGTTCTGCCGGGTTAAGTATATTGTCGCCTTTCCTTGTAGACAAATTTTCAAGTCAAAGTCAGTTCTGCCGGGTTAAGTATATTGTCGCCTTTCCTTGTAGACAAATTTTCAAGTCAAAATCAGTTCTGCCGGGTTAAGTATATTGTCGCCTTTCCTTGTAGACAAATTTTCAAGTCAAAGTCAGTTCTGCCGGGTTAAGTATATTGTCGCCTTTCCTTGTAGACAAATTTTCAAGTCAAAGTCAGTTCTGCCGGGTTAAGTATATTGTCGCCTTTCCTTGTAGACAAATTTTCAAGTCAAAGTCAGTTCTGCCGGGTTAAGTATATTGTCGCCTTTCTTTGTAGACAAATTTTCAAGTCAAAGTCAGTTCTGCCGGGTTAAGTATATTGTCGCCTTTCCTTGTAGACAAATTTTCAAGTCAAAGTCAGTTCTGCCGGGTTAAGTATATTGTCGCCTTTCCTTGTAGACAAATTTTCAAGTCAAAGTCAGTTCTGCCGGGTTAAGTATATTGTCGCCTTTCCTTGTAGACAAATTTTCAAGTCAAAGTCAGATCTGCCGGGTTAAGTATATTGTCGCCTTTCCTTGTAGACAAATTTTCAAGTCAAAGTCAGTTCTGCCGGGTTAAGTATATTGCCGCCTTTCCTTGTAGACAAATTTTCAAGTCAAAGTCAGTTCTGCCGGGTTAAGTATATTGTCGCCTTTCCTTGTAGACAAATTTTCAAGTCAAAGTCAGTTCTGCCGGGTTAAGTATATTGTCGCCTTTCTTTGTAGACAAATTTTCAAGTCAAAGTCAGTTCTGCCGGGTTAAGTATATTGTCGCCTTTCCTTGTAGACAAATTTTCAAGTCAAAGTCAGTTCTGCCGGGTTAAGTATATTGTCGCCTTTCCTTGTAGACAAATTTTCAAGTCAAAGTCAGTTCTGCCGGGTTAAGTATATTGTCGCCTTTCCTTGTAGACAAATTTTCAAGTCAAAGTCAGTTCTGCCGGGTTAAGTATATTGTCGCCTTTCCTTGTAGACAAATTTTCAAGTCAAAGTCAGTTCTGCCGGGTTAAGTATATTGCCGCCTTTCCTTGTAGACAAATTTTCAAGTCAAAGTCAGTTCTGCCGGGTTAAGTATATTGTCGCCTTTCCTTGTAGACAAATTTTCAAGTCAAAGTCAGTTCTGCCGGGTTAAGTATATTGTCGCCTTTCCTTGTAGACAAATTTTCAAGTCAAAGTCAGTTTTGCCGGGTTAAGTATATTGTCGCCTTCCCTTGTAGACAAATTTTCAAGTCAAAGTCAGTTCTGCCGGGTTAAGTATATTGTCGCCTTTCCTTGTAGACAAATTTTCAAGTCAAAGTCAGTTCTGCCGGGTTAAGTATATTGTCGCCTTTCCTTGTAGACAAATTTTCAAGTCAAAGTCAGTTCTGCCGGGTTAAGTATATTGCCGCCTTTCCTTGTAGACAAATTTTCAAGTCAAAGTCAGTTCTGCCGGGTTAAGTATATTGTCGCCTTTCCTTGTAGACAAATTTTTAGTCAAAGTCAGTTCTGCCGGGTTAAGTATATTGTCGCCTTTCCTTGTAGACAAATTTTTAGTCAAAGTCAGTTCTGCCGGGTTAAGTATATTGTCGCCTTTCCTTGTAGACAAATTTTCAAGTCAAAGTCAGTTCTGCCGGGTTAAGTATATTGTCGCCTTTCCTTGTAGACAAATTTTTAGTCAAAGTCAGTTCTGCCGGGTTAAGTATATTGTCGCCTTTCCTTGTAGACAAATTTTCAAGTCAAAGTCAGTTCTGCCGGGTTAAGTATATTGTCGCCTTTCCTTGTAGACAAATTTTCAAGTCAAAGTCAGTTCTGCCGGGTTAAGTATCCCTTGTAGACAAATTTTCAAGTCAAAGTCAGTTCTGCCGGGTTAAGTATATTGTCGCCTTTCCTTGTAGACAAATTTTCAAGTCAAAGTCAGTTCTGCCGGGTTAAGTATATTGTCGCCTTTCCTTGTAGACAAATTTTCAAGTCAAAGTCAGTTCTGCCGGGTTAAGTATATTGTCGCCTTTCCTTGTAGACAAATTTTCAAGTCAAAGTCAGTTCTGCCGGGTTAAGTATATTGTCGCCTTTCCTTGTAGACAAATTTTCAAGTCAAAGTCAGTTCTGCCGGGTTAAGTATATTGTCGCCTTTCCTTGTAGACAAATTTTCAAGTCAAAGTCAGTTCTGCCGGGTTAAGTATATTGTCGCCTTTCCTTGTAGACAAATTATCATGTCAAAGTCAGTTCTGCCGGGTTAAGTATATTGTCGCCTTTCCTTGTAGACAAATTTTCAAGTCAAAGTCAGTTCTGCCGGGTTAAGTATATTGTCGCCTTTCCTTGTAGACAAATTTTCAAGTCAAAGTCAGTTCTGCCGGGTTAAGTATATTGTCGCCTTTCCTTGTAGACAAATTTTCAAGTCAAAGTCAGTTCTGCCGGGTTAAGTATATTGTCGCCTTTCCTTGTAGACAAATTTTCAAGTCAAAGTCAGTTCTGCCGGGTTAAGTATATTGCCGCCTTTCCTTGTAGACAAATTTTCAAGTCAAAGTCAGTTCTGCCGGGTTAAGTATATTGTCGCCTTTCCTTGTAGACAAATTTTCAAGTCAAAGTCAGTTCTGCCGGGTTAAGTATATTGTCGCCTTTCCTTGTAGACAAATTTTCAAGTCAAAGTCAGTTCTGCCGGGTTAAGTATCCCTTGTAGACAAATTTTCAAGTCAAAGTCAGTTCTGCCGGGTTAAGTATATTGTCGCCTTTCCTTGTAGACAAATTTTCAAGTCAAAGTCAGTTCTGCCGGGTTAAGTATATTGTCGCCTTTCCTTGTAGACAAATTTTCAAGTCAAAGTCAGTTCTGCCGGGTTAAGTATATTGTCGCCTTTCCTTGTAGACAAATTTTCAAGTCAAAGTCAGTTCTGCCGGGTTAAGTATATTGTCGCCTTTCCTTGTAGACAAATTTTCAAGTCAAAGTCAGTTCTGCCGGGTTAAGTATATTGTCGCCTTTCCTTGTAGACAAATTTTCAAGTCAAAGTCAGTTCTGCCGGGTTAAGTATATTGTCGCCTTTCCTTGTAGACAAATTTTCAAGTCAAAGTCAGTTCTGCCGGGTTAAGTATATTGTCGCCTTTCCTTGTAGACAAATTATCATGTCAAAGTCAGTTCTGCCGGGTTAAGTATATTGTCGCCTTTCCTTGTAGACAAATTTTCAAGTCAAAGTCAGTTCTGCCGGGTTAAGTATATTGTCGCCTTTCCTTGTAGACAAATTTTCAAGTCAAAGTCAGTTCTGCCGGGTTAAGTATATTGTCGCCTTTCCTTGTAGACAAATTTTCAAGTCAAAGTCAGTTCTGCCGGGTTAAGTATATTGTCGCCTTTCCTTGTAGACAAATTTTCAAGTCAAAGTCAGTTCTGCCGGGTTAAGTATATTGTCGCCTTTCCTTGTAGACAAATTTTCAAGTCAAAGTCAGTTCTGCCGGGTTAAGTATATTGTCGCCTTTCCTTGTAGACAAATTTTCAAGTCAAAGTCAGTTCTGCCGGGTTAAGTATATTGTCGCCTTTCCTTGTAGACAAATTTTCAAGTCAAAGTCAGTTCTGCCGGGTTAAGTATATTGTCGCCTTTCCTTGTAGACAAATTTTCAAGTCAAAGTCAGTTCTGCCGGGTTAAGTATATTGTCGCCTTTCCTTGTAGACAAATTTCACTAAATATGACACAAAAGAAAAGAATGCCTTTATTTCTGATTTAGCTGATGAGATATTCTTAGAAAAGCAAACAGAAGCAGTCTGTTTAACTGGTTCAGCAGACTAAATTGATTACTACGCTAAATTCTATGCCTACTGCAGGTACTGGAAGAGACATGGCCTGTTGTAAGTTTGCATGACCTTATGAGCCGAGACGAAATAATATCTATTGTTATGTACTTTAGCCAGATTGATGGAGTGGGCCCTTAGTAGCACACGACCAAAATTAATGATCTCTATCAGTGTAAAATATCTGTTACACTCGACAATATTTAGTATTTTATAATTGATAATTTAGTATTTTACTTTAATTGGTCTAAAACTTAGCACACGCGCGAAATTTCGTAACATGAGTAGGCCTACACGCCGTGGGGTTTTGTCCACCTCAATTTTTTATTGCTTATTCACATAATATATAACATTTTATTCGATGTATGTATATTCTTTTTTTTTATAAGAAAGGAAAAAACTGCATGAATTGTTAAACCAAAAATCTAAAGATATTATCTTGCATGCGGTCATAAGGAAGGCTTAATAAAACAGTAAATATTATGGTTTAAAACAAAGATTTTATAGAGAAATTATTAAGTAAAGCCCATTAGAATTTGGTTAAATTTGGGTTGAAAAAATTGCGTATGAAAATAAAAGAAAATGTGTATATATATATATATATATATATATATATATATATATATATATATATATATATGTGTGTGTGTGTGTGTGTGTGTGATAAGATATAAAAGAATCAAAGAACTTCCATATATATTGTAAACTTGGAAAAAATAATATTAATAAATATAAATTTTAAAAAAATATTAAGAATACACGAAATGACATGCAACTAGCCTATTATTCAAAAAGGCATTTGTTGGTTAACATTGAAATTTATTTTGGTCGACAATCCTTGCAATATATATAAAGAAGCTTGTTACAAGTACAGGATGATGACTGAGTTTTTCTATCCTTGCTTTTGGGTAAACCTCGTAGCGAACAGAAGCTCTGGAACTCAAGCCTTGTGTCAAGTGGTAGAGAAGCACATTTATCAACTGCCTTCCCAATTATTTGAGAAATATTCATCTAAGAACTTTCTGTTCGCAACTCCGTGCGAAACTCCTCACCTACACTAATAAAATACACCCAAAACTCCAATTCACTTCAGAAATTGAAACCAACCTATCCCTAAACTTCCTCGACCTAACCATAACAAAAAGCCACACACAAAAACACAGCTTCAACATTTACAGGAAACCCATAACAACAGACACACTTATCCACAACACCTCAAACCACCCTATCCAACACAAACATGCTGCCTTCAGATCCATGCTCCATAGACTTAAAGAAGTACCAATGACCACCGAAAACATAAACAAAGAACTAAACACAATTAAATATTTAGCATATATAAATGGATACAACGCCACAATAATAGACAAACTATGGTACAAAATACAAAAAAACATTAAAATTAACACTACAGACAGGGCAAACAAATACATCACATTACCATACATAAACAAAACAACAAATAAAATAGCCCGCAAATTTCAAGAAATAGATACAAAAAGATAAACTACAAGCACCAGGCGCATACAAACTGAACTGCAACGAATGCAACAAATTCTACATTGGACAAACAGGTCGCAGCTTTAAACAAAGAGTCGAGGAACACAAACAGAACACCAACTCAACATTTTACAATCACATAAAAGAAACTGGACACAAATACACAGACATTTACCATAACCTACAAATCCTACACATCAACAAAAAAGGACCGCATCTCAACACACTAGAACAATATGAAATTTACAGACTTACAAAAACACAAAGTACAAACATATTAAACGAACAAACACAATACAAATCACACATACTATTTGATACTATCGAAAACCTATTTTTAAAACCATCACAGCTTGACCCAACATCTCCAAGCAGAAGACACTGATGAAGATCGGCGCATAGCGATCGAAAACGTTCTGTCTCAGTAAGTTTTAATAAATTTACTAAATTTAAAGTTCGGATGGTCATAAACAATTGTTTAAGTGATTAATAACATATGTGTTAACACAGCTGTTCTACCGCATGACCTGTATAACATGATATTAGCCTTTCTTATGAAATCATATGTTATCGCTTGTTTTTAGCCAAATGGGACGTAATAACTATATTGCATACCTCACCCCCTTTGTGAAGGTTTTTCTTTCATACAAAACCAAGCTTATTATACATTATTAATGTTAAGAAATGAATTAATATTTGAAAAACCCATATTAATATAAAAAATCATCCATTAGAAGTTTAAAAATGTATTTGAACTTGATTGGATGAATAAAAATTATTTTATTAACAAATGAAATTTGAACAAGATATATATATAAGGAAAGTGGGAACTAATAGAAGGAATTAACATATTTCCGCAATTTGTGTACCATTAATTCAACAACATGGAGAATCAGATAATACGTGACTCGGCGAAGATAAAGAGGCTTCCGGATTGTAACCATGTCCTGAAGTGAGTCAGGCTAAGGAAAAAACTAGTGATCACGTGACTCCCAGGCAGGCGAATGTTTCAGCCTTTACTCGACGTTCTCGTTGCAGTTTATAAGGTACTACTTTCGGTACCATCAATGGTAAGAGTCTTGCCCGTGACTCGCTGACTCATTGCTAAACTCGTCTGTGGTGGTTTCTTTGCCAAGTGATACCGAAAGTAGTAATCTAAACTGTAAGACTGGAAAAACTATAGTTTGGAATGTAAGTCTCGTTGTCGTTCAATTTACGTACAAAAATAACAAATATTTACGCAATTTGATATTATTTTATTTTCACATATTTTACTAAAAATAGTCTCTGAACAATAAACAGGTGATTTTAAGTTTAGCAAACAATAATTAGTGGATAAAATTTACGTCAGTTATAGTTTTCAAAACATAAACTCGTTAAAAATACCTGAAAGTTTCGATGTTCTAGTGAGAACTAGTGCCTCAAGGGAAGATGGAATCAAATAATACAAACTTATTATTAATACACACTTCTTTATCGGGTCCAGAAGTTTTTTAAATGTTTTTTATTCATCAAATCAAGTTCAAACACATTTTTTAAAACTTTTAGTGGATGAGACTGGATGTTAATACAGTTTTGTCAAATACTAATTAATTATTAAATTTTAATCAATTAATTTTAGTTTTATATGGGAAAAAACTTCTTACAAAAGGAGCAAGGTATGCAAAACTGAGACGAAGTTTTGAAGCCTTAGGCTGCTACGTTAAAGTCTGAAATCGTTGATTGCGTGTATAATTTGTCCAAACAGCCGTGCGTCCTGAAGGATTAGAGCGACCCTCGCTCCCCCACGCGCGGCCCGGCCTACCTGCCGCTAATGGTTCTTCTATGAATCACCAACTAGTCCTTGTACTACAAAATCAATTTTTTTTAACTGTTAACTTTACTTAATTTGTACTCTAATAACTGAATTCTAAATACTAATGAGTCCAAACACGGTACAATTGTGACAACTGAAGGAGTTTTATGGTCAGTAGGTTACAAAATTATAAATTTGACTACTTAGAAATGGTTATAGACGTTTTATTTGAATTCGCACGATCAGAATAATATACATAATTACAGTAATTCTAGTAAAAATTTTAAAATGAAAAAATAAACTAAATCATAAATAATATAACATAGAACATATACCAAGAGTAAAATAATAATTATTACAAATTCATTTTGCAACGCTACTGTATAATAACTAAAAACCAATAAAATAATATTATAAATCATAAAACTAACACAAACATATTTACATAAACATCCTATGTTAAAGTAAACTGAAGTAAAACAAAATAAAAATAATTAGTGACTCGTTATGTTACTTTACAATAACTGTAAAATCAAGAAAATAATATTATTAAAGTAACACGAGCATATTTACATAGCAACATAGCCAAGGAGGTTTCTTAAATGTGTCTTCATAAAATTCAACGAATGCCAAACAATAAATAAATAAATTCAAAGACAATGTAACAAGGAAAGCTGAAGCTGGAAAATTTACATACAGATGAAGGAAAGGTCACTTACTTATTTTAAAATTTCACATCCAAAGTCGTCGTCATCTTCAGTGTTACTGTCACTATCACTTTCTGAGTGTATCACCAGGACACAAGTTTATGATTAATTCACGAACACTCAGATCGTTGACCCCCTGACTTTTCCAGTCCTCTTCCATCAAGTTGTTCACATGTTTAACGTACTTATTCCATAGTTCAGGTGTTATAGCAGATACGGCTTCGAAAAGTCTCGTTTTATTTGTTTTCTAATTTTTAAACCCACTAAAACCACTCAGAGTTGTCACAATGGTACCGTGTTTGGACTCATTTTGCGAGGAATAATATTTAGAATTCAGTTATTAGAGTACAAATTAAGTAAAGTTAACAGTTTAAAAAAATTGATTTTGTAGTACAAGGACTAGTTGGTGATTCATAGAAGAACCATTAGCGGCAGGTAGGCCGGGCCGCGCGTGTGAGTGTGCCTGCGCGTGGGGGACCGAGGGTCGCTCTAATCCTTCAGGGGTCACGGCTGTTTGGACAAATTATAGTGCCATTTCGGCAAAGATGCTATCTCGGACGAATTTCCACGAAAAGGGCAGGTAGTTGGCAGTTCCGCTAAGAGAGGCAACTCTTTACCTGCTCACTAGTGCTATTCCGGCAAAAACCTATACTTGACAGTTTTACAGGTCTACAATACTGTTTGAATTCAATGCGTTTCAACGCGTTCTTATAAATGTGTAGAATGTTATCTAATTTGTTGATGTTTGTAATAGTGGGTGTGGCTCGTTTGCCAGACAAATACATTTTACAATTAAATACTTATAATGTAAACAACATAGTGAGAATAATAAAATATTTTCACAAATCAGGTGATAGCCTAATTAAGATACATCCAAAGCTGCCTACGTTATATGCTTCAAAACGTTATAAATATGACATTTTAAAAACAATAACCGTTGTAAAACTTTTCTATGTATAAAATTTATTTACATAGATTGATTTTTGTACTGTACAATTTTTCAGTAGACTACATACCATTTTACAACTTAAGGGAGGCTAAACGCAAAAACAAATTCTACAACTATTTTTATTTTATTTTTGTAAAGTACATTTCATTCTGAACAACTCTATGCAATGTTTTTAAAATTCTAACATTTATAATTATATTTCTTACCGTGTTTTTTTGTGTCATGATTCGGGTCCCGCCCAACTTGGACGGATATATTTGAGTTTTGTTAAGGTTTTCTTATTACTATATCTTCATTGTGTTGGCTAATCAGTAATGGAGGCTATAAAACCTACATCTCAAGCTTGGGCCCATCCAGGTCACTTCAAAAATGTCTACATGGCAAAACGCGAACTGTAAAAGAATGATTCGACAACGTTTGTGAACCAGAATTCCCAAAAACAAAATTGAGCGGAGAATCGGCCTGTGTATTTGGCAGTCCTTTGTAAGTCCTACATGAAGAGCATGTCGCGCGAACCCAGATACGCGTCTTAAATCGACCAGTGTGCCAAGGGCCTTATACGGAACTGAACTCTATATTATGAAAATATTTTACTTTTAACACATTTAGCTTATAGAAGTTTTACACTACATTGACGTGGTTAAATTTTACCAAAAAACATTATAGCCTAAACAAGATCCTTAACATTAAAAATAGTTCAAATCACTAAACTGTAACAATACTAGACTGACGTTATTTATCTTTAGCTCTAATATACAGTAATATCCATTTTACATGTAGGGGAGCCGAAAATCGGGGGGGGGGGGCAGAAAAATTAGTTACGCCACTGGACAGACATACATTGATTTTTATTAAAAATAAACAATAAATAAATAAACTAGAAATTGTAATTTTATGTATACCTCCCCAATTGCTTGGAAAATGTGGTGAATACGGCCGACAGTCCGGTGTTTGTAAGAGATTAACAAGAAAAACAAGCAGATTTTATTTAGATTATTATATGTTTCTCATTCATGTTTATAAATACTAGTTGAAAAAAAAATATTTCGTGCCTACAGGAACAATTAACAAGACAATGGTGAAATAACGGACTCTGACCCCCACAGCATATGATTCTGCACATAAGCATGGGGGTCATTTACCTTCGACTATCTGAACTTCTAAATAAATAACACTTTTAAAATTTAAAAGCGCTTTCACCTTAGTTTACTGATGATTATCATCAACTTATGATGCCTGAATAAAGCGAAAACACTGTTAAATTTAAACACTTGTGGAAGTATTTAAAAATGGTTACTTATTTACACGATATACTTTCCATCTATAAATTAAAGAAGTTACCCGAACCGCCTCAACCCTCGTCAAAATTTCTTCTGGACGAGATAGCACTCATTAACGTTTATGGTAATTTGTAAAACCGAGCTTGCCGAAATGGCATTGTTTTCTAGGAATTTTGTTGCTTGCCGAAATAGCTCTCAACCGTTGATTGTCCCACTGTTTGCCCGTGAACTCCTTAATCTGATTGGCTTATCCGCTAACGATAAGACAGCCATGATGAACGCTAAATACGCACTCACACTGACTGACAGTCGGGCCGTGGACTGTATCTAAATAATGTTTGCAGAGAAACGTTCAAGAGCGCATAATTATTTTAGAAATTGCATTTTGTTTCTGTGGCTATTTGTTTCCTAATTTCTGATTATTTTCCTGAAAATCTGAAAGATTCGGATGGACGGAGCTCGGATAATTGAAGTTCTATTGTACTGAGTAATTAAGCAGTACAAATTAATTAAAACTATCTTAAACAGAATTGTCGTGAAATATACTGGGCGAAGGAAAGAAGCAATATATTTAGTTACATTCAGTGGTAACTTTGTAGTAGGTCCAGACGAAAGCGTTTGCTCTAAGTGTAACCTTTTGCTATTTCACTGGATCAAACAATAACATTCATAATGTTCGTATTAATACAATAAATGCTCCAATTCACCATTTAAAATATTATCTACAAAGAGTACTTGAATGCATTAGGACTTGCTTATAAAAACACTGACTCAGGGCCGTGTTGTAACCTTAAAATGCGTCATGTTCTAGGAAGCGGCGTCCAAGGTCTATGATCTTGTAATCTGGCAAGTTGCCAGTTGTTTTGGCAAACTGCTTTGTCCATTGTCAATTAGCGTTTAGTGTTGTTAAATAAAATATAATATAAAAAAACATATAAAAAAAAATAATTATTCTAAAATAATCCTTCCAGAACAGTACTACAAAATTAAGGAAACTACATAAACAAGGCGTATACTTCCGGTGTGTTTCCTTACTACCTTCTCACAATTTTCAGCCATTTTTTGTTTATTGTAGACCTTTTATAACTCTAGAATATATCACAAAATCGCCCAGCTGTAATGGTAAAACGGACTGTGAGGCAGCGGCGATTAACGACCTGTCACCTTGAGTAGACTTTCACCGGTGCAGGAAATCCATCAACGCGCATGCGCAACCTTCAACTCGGTTCCTTGAGAGGGGAGCGAATGTAGGGGAAGCTATGAGCCACAATGTAATAAAAGAAACTGTATTAACAATAACAGTAGAAACCCGTGGCCTACTGGTTAAGGTACAGGAATCTAGTCGTAAGATACGGGTTCAAATCCCGAATTTCCATTTTAATTTTTTTTTTGAAACATTCTAGTTTTAATGAATCTTATTTGTTGTGATAGGTTAGGTTAGGTTAGGTATTATAAAAAATTTATAAATGTCTTTTGAATAAAAATGGCAAAGTTAAATTTAATTTTTACATAGTGAGTTTTCTTCCTTTTATACCTACATTAAAATATACGTACGAAGTATCCAGTCAGGATAGATTTGGTAATAATTGTATTCAACATTAATATCTATTTTTATTAAAATATACGTATGAAATATCCAGTCAGGATAGATTTGGTAATAATTTTATTCAACATTAACATCTATTTTTATTAAAATATACGTACGAAGTATCCAGTCAGGATAGATTTGGTAATAATTGTATTCAACATTAATATCTATTTTTATTAAAATATACGTACGAAGTATCCAGTCAGGATAGATTTGGTAATAATTTTATTCAACATTAACATCTATTTTTATTAAAATATACGTACGAAGTATCCAGTCAGGATAGATTTGGTAATAATTTTATTCAACATTAACATCTATTTTTATTAAAATATACGTACGAAGTATCCAGTCAGGATAGATTTGGTAATAATTTTATTCAACATTAATATCTATTTTTATTAAAATATACGTACGAAATATCCAGTCAGGATAGATTTGGTAATAATTTTATTCAACATTAACATCTATTTTTATTAAAATATACGTACGAAGTATCCAGTCAGGATAGATTTGGTAATAATTGTATTCAACATTAATATCTATTTTTATTAAAATATACGTACGAAGTATCCAGTCAGGATAGATTTGGTAATAATTTTATTCAACATTAACATCTATTTTTATTAAAATATACGTACGAAGTATCCAGTCAGGATAGATTTGGTAATAATTTTATTCAACATTAATATCTACCTTTATTAAAGTATACCTACGAAGTATACTACTTCCCCCACTGCTGTAGTTAACCCTACATCTGTGACGTCACGCGCATGCGCGTTGTTGGAGATCCTGCGCTCTTGAAGATCTAGTGTCACCTTGTGGGGGTTGGAGTGGATGTGGGGGGGGGGCAAAGTAGTAACAAAGGCCGACCTGGAGTGGAAAGACTCCTCCGTCTCTTTAACTCACCTCCTTTCTCAGAGAGAGAGGGGACTGACTGGCAACCAGCGACTATAGGCAACACTCTACAGGAATGTGGCTGTATTAGTATGATTGTAAACTCTCTGATTTCCACCCCCTTTATCCAGACTTTGGTCTGGCTAAGCCATTGGAAACAAATTTTTAGGTTTATTTAAAACCAGCTAAAAAATTATTGTTTCTGTTTTTAACTTTTTTAATGTTTTTTATTTTTAATACGATTTTTAACCACGCCTAATTGTTCTTAGAGGCCAGTGCACGGAAGGACAGGTACACCCCTAAGTGGCCGACCCCCTCAATGCCCTTGAGTTTATTAATTACCTTAATCCCCTGTCTGAAATGTCAACACTCAAACCCTGGCTGTGTCATTTCCATTAATTGCTTTTATCGATGACTCAAACACGTGTCGTTTTTCTTTCGACTCAATCAGAGATAACGGTAAACAGTTGTGTCATTCGAGATTATTCGTAGAATTATGATTTGTCATTCGACAGACTGGGAAGCAAATTTTCCTTTGACTGGCATCTGCCTATGCGTTGTGTATACACAAAGCGCCATTTTTTGCTTTCATACCAAATTATGTTCCTCCTCTAAAAAGAGAGCTGACTTTCTAAAACTTGTCGCGAGAATATTTGTATATTTTCATTGCAAAACCATTTGAGTAAAATCTTGAAATGATTTGACGATTGTCATTCGAGCGGTTAGCGGCGTGGTCATCGTCGAAACACGGTCGAAGTATTCAACTCATTCACTGAGGGAATATAAAAATATTACCCTATATGACTACGAGCCAGAATTGATCCAAACATATTATAGTAGCTACGAATCCATAAAAACGTATTATAGTAGCTACGAATCCATAAAAAAGTATTATAGTAGCTACGAATCCATAAAAAAGTATTATAGTAGCCACGAATCCATAAAAACGTATTATAGTAGCTACGAATCCATAAAAAAGTATTATAGTAGCCACGAATCCATAAAAAAAGTATTATAGTAGCTACGAATCCATAAAAAAGTATTATAGTAGCCACGAATCCATAAAAACGTATTATAGTAGCTACGAATCCATAAAAAAGTATTATAGTAGCCACGAATCCATAAAAAAGTATTATAGTAGCCACGAATCCATAAAAACGTATTATAGTAGCTACGAATCCATAAAAAAGTATTATAGTAGCCACGAATCCATAAAAAAGTATTATAGTAGCCACGAATCCATAAAAACGTATTATAGTAGCTACGAATCCATATAAACGTATTATAGTAGCTACGAATCCATAAAAAAGTATTATAGCAGCTACGAATCCATAAAAAAGTATTATAGTAGCCACGAATCCATAAAAAAGTATTATAGTAGCCACGAATCCATAAAAAAGTATTATAGTAGCTACGAATCCATAAAAAAGTATTATAGTAGCTACGAATCCATAAAAACGTATTATAGTAGCTACGAATCCATAAAAAAGTACAGTATTATAGTAGCTACGAATCCATAAAAAAGTATTATAGTAGCTACGAATCCATAAAAAAGTATTATAGTAGCTACGAATCCATAAAAAAGTATTATAGTAGCCACGAATCCATAAAAACGTATTATAGTAGCTACGAATCCATAAAAAAAGTATTATAGTAGCCACGAATCCATAAAAAAGTATTATAGTAGCCACGAATCCATAAAAACGTATTATAGTAGCTACGAATCCATATAAACGTATTATAGTAGCTAAGAATCCATAAAAAAGTATTATAGTAGCTACGAATCCATAAAAAAGTATTATAGTAGCCACGAATCCATAAAAAAGTATTATAGTAGCCACGAATCCATAAAAAAGTATTATAGTAGCTACGAATCCATAAAAAAGTATTATAGTAGCTACGAATCCATAAAAACGTATTATAGTAGCTACGAATCCATAAAAAAGTATTATAGTAGCTACGAATCCATAAAAAAGTATTATAGTAGCTACGAATCCATAAAAAAGTATTATAGTAGCCACGAATCCATAAAAGAGTATTATAGTAGCTACGAATCCATAAAAAAGTATTATAGTAGCTACGAATCCATAAAAAAGTATTATAGTAGCCACGAATCCATAAAAAAGTATTATAGTAGCCACGAATCCATAAAAACGTATTATAGTAGCTACGAATCCATAAAAACGTATTATAGTAGCTACGAATCCATAAAAACGTATTATAGTAGCTACGAATCCATAAAACGTATTATAGTAGCTACGAATCCATAAAAAAGTATTATAGTAGCTACGAATCCATAAAAAAGTATTATAGTAGCCACGAATCCATAAAAAAGTATTATAGTAGCTACGAATCCATAAAAACGTATTATAGTAGCCACGAATCCATAAAACAGTATTATAGTAGCCACGAATCCATAAAAACGTATTATAGTAGCTACGAATCCATAAAAACGTATTACAGTAGCCACGAATCCATAAAAAAGTATTATAGTAGCTACGAATCCATAAAAAAGTATTATAGTAGCTACGAATCCATAAAAACGTATTATAGTAGCCACGAATCCATAAAAACGTATTATAGTAGCTACGAATCCATAAAAACGTATTATAGTAGCTACGAATCCATAAAAACGTATTATAGTAGCCACGAATCCATAAAAACGTATTATAGTAGCTACGAATCCATAAAAACGTATTATAGTAGCCACGAATCCATAAAAACGTATTATAGTAGCCACGAATCCATAAAACAGTATTATAGTAGCTACGAATCCATAAAAACGTATTATAGTAGCCACGAATCCATAAAAACGTATTATAGTAGCTACGAATCCATAAAAAAGTATTATAGTAGCTACGAATCCATAAAAACGTATTATAGTAGCCACGAATCCATAAAAACGTATTATAGTAGCTACGAATCCATAAAAACTTATTATAGTAGCCACGAATCCATAAAAACGTATTATAGTAGCCACGAATCCATAAAAACGTATTATAGTAGCTACGAATCCATAAAAAAGTATTATAGTAGCCACGAATCCATAAAAAAGTATTATAGTAGCCACGAATCCATAAAAACGTATTATAGTAGCTACGAATCCATAAAAACGTATTATAGTAGTACGAATCCATAAAAATTTATTATAGTAGCTACGAATCCATAAAAAAGTATTATAGTAGCTACGAATCCATAAAAACGTATTATAGTAGCCACGAATCCATAAAAACGTATTATAGTAGCCACGAATCCATAAAAACGTATTATAGTAGCCACGAATCCATAAAAAAGTATTATAGTAGCTACGAATCCATAAAAACGTATTATAGTAGCTACGAATCCATAAAAACGTATTATAGTAGCCACGAATCCATAAAAACGTATTATAGTAGCTACGAATCCATAAAAACGTATTATAGTAGCTACGAATCCATAAAAAAGTATTATAGTAGTCACGAATCCATAAAAAAGTATTATAGTAGCCACGAATCCATAAAAAAGTATTATAGTAGCCACGAATCCATAAAAACGTATTATAGTAGCTACGAATCCATAAAAACGTATTATAGTAGCTACGAATCCATAAAAACGTATTATAGTAGCTACGAATCCATAAAACGTATTATAGTAGCTACGAATCCATAAAAAAGTATTATAGTAGCTACGAATCCATAAAAAAGTATTATAGTAGCCACGAATCCATAAAAAAGTATTATAGTAGCTACGAATCCATAAAAACGTATTATAGTAGCCACGAATCCATAAAACAGTATTATAGTAGCTACGAATCCATAAAAACGTATTATAGTAGCTACGAATCCATAAAAACGTATTACAGTAGCCACGAATCCATAAAAAAGTATTATAGTAGCTACGAATCCATAAAAAAGTATTATAGTAGCTACGAATCCATAAAAACGTATTATAGTAGCCACGAATCCATAAAAACGTATTATAGTAGCTACGAATCCATAAAAACGTATTATAGTAGCTACGAATCCATAAAAACGTATTATAGTAGCCACGAATCCATAAAAACGTATTATAGTAGCTACGAATCCATAAAAACGTATTATAGTAGCCACGAATCCATAAAAACGTATTATAGTAGCCACGAATCCATAAAACAGTATTATAGTAGCTACGAATCCATAAAAACGTATTATAGTAGCCACGAATCCATAAAAACGTATTATAGTAGCTACGAATCCATAAAAAAGTATTATAGTAGCTACGAATCCATAAAAACGTATTATAGTAGCCACGAATCCATAAAAACGTATTATAGTAGCTACGAATCCATAAAAACTTATTATAGTATCCACGAATCCATAAAAACGTATTATAGTAGCCACGAATCCATAAAAACGTATTATAGTAGCTACGAATCCATAAAAAAGTATTATAGTTGCCACGAATCCATAAAAAAGTATTATAGTAGCCACGAATCCATAAAAACGTATTATAGTAGCTACGAATCCATAAAAACGTATTATAGTAGTACGAATCCATAAAAATTTATTATAGTAGCTACGAATCCATAAAAAAGTATTATAGTAGCTACGAATCCATAAAAACGTATTATAGTAGCCACGAATCCATAAAAACGTATTATAGTAGCCACGAATCCATAAAAACGTATTATAGTAGCCACGAATCCATAAAAAAGTATTATAGTAGCTACGAATCCATAAAAACGTATTATAGTAGCTACGAATCCATAAAAACGTATTATAGTAGCCACGAATCCATAAAAACGTATTATAGTAGCTACGAATCCATAAAAACGTATTATAGTAGCTACGAATCCATAAAAAAGTATTATAGTAGTCACGAATCCATAAAAAAGTATTATAGTAGCTACGAATCCATAAAAACGTATTATAGTAGCTACGAATCCATAAAAAAGTATTATAGTAGCCACGAATCCATAAAAAAGTATTATAGTAGCCACGAATCCATAAAAAAGTATTATAGTAGCTACGAATCCATAAAAAAGTATTATAGTAGCTACGAATCTGTAAGCTACGAGAAATATTTTACGAAGTCGTGTATTAAATATAAGAAATTAAAAATATTTAGTTTGAAGTTTAGGAAGTAATGTTAATATTACATATTTCACGGTATGTTGGTAGCACTGTATTCCCCCCACCTAGTATTAACAGCTGAAAGAAACTTGGGAGGGACTGACTTGCGAGCTTGTTCTTAGTTTCCTGTGTTTATTCATAGGTGTAGGAAAATAATAGTAGAGGATTGAAGTGAAAGAATAAAGGTTAGTGCGTAGTTTTTATATCATTAGCATTTACATTATGATATTTAACAACGTGATTGTTAATTATCACAATTGTATGAATACAAAAATTTACAGAATATATAGTATCCTGAATTAAAACAATAAAACCATTCAAATAGTTGTAACCTGATCCCGTGTATTATAAAATTATTTATAACTAACTTAATATTTGTAGCTAAGGGTTTTTATTGTTATTTAATTACAGTGTAAACTCTATCAAATTTTCAATACGATTAATATTCAACGTGATTTCTGAAGATTACTGTAGTGATTACTGTTTCTGTATCTTCAGAATACTAAATTTATTTTTCCCTATTACTTTAATTTGTGACGTAGATGTTGAAGAGAATTAAAAAGTTGATTTTTTTTTGAGATGTTGTATTATTCCTGAAACTCTGGATGGCATAATACAAATTATGATACATAATAAAATATATATTTATATATAGCAACATTGTTTTCTTGTAATCACTTATTTTAATGTACTTAAACAAGAATCTTATGTGGTATGTTTGCTTTATTTACTTGCAAATATACCAAAATAATATTCTTGCTTTAAATACATTATAGTGTTAAAATTTCAAGCAATTGGAATAATTTGATAAGTTTTTTATTGAGTTATTTTAACAGAGTTATTCTATTCCATATCAATAAGATCTGAACCCATGATCTTTTGTATGTTTATATTTTTGGGTTACTGATGGTTTTCATTGTCAAATCGTTATTTCTGTCTTGAATGTTTTATGACATTCAACATATACTTTTGCTTTATGGGCAATTAGGAAATTTAAAGAGATTTTCAGGTGTTAAATATGTTCATTATAGGGTCTTTGCAAATTAAATCTTAAAGCTAGTCTTGTTACTGTACCTCACAATTAATTGTATAGATTTTTGTCTTGTGAAGTTTCTTAAAATCAGATTTATAAAGACATAGATTTGGGAATTTGTTTTATGTTAAAATAAGTTTACATGGCCAACATGTTTATTTTTAATTAATAAAAACCAGTAAAAATACTACCAAGATATCCCATTTCTAATTACAATAAAGATTGTTATTGAATTGAATATTTTACTATTTGAAGTGTACCATTATTTTGATCAAAGTTAATGGTTACCTTTTGCTGAGAACAATGATCTATAAACAATCTTAAAAATAGGATCTCATTTTGTTTTCATGAGTAAGCATAACACCATATTAATTGGTTAAGGAAAATAATACAGAATGCTTTTCCATTGCTCTTCAAGCACTGATATTCAATTTCTTCAGCATCACATTCGGTGTCTATATTTACAAGTATACTAGCTAGTCTATAACCAATTATGAAACATTCAGCTGCCAATGTTCATTAGTCAGTTTTATCGAACTTGAACATTTCATTTCTAACTTAATATAAAGGCTGTCATTTCATCACTTTTAGTATTATCCACAAATACCTCTTCATAATCATAACTACCATTGTATACATCATTCATAACACAGAGGATTAGGATCAGGATAACAACATTTAAAATTCAGCTGGGACAAAGGTTTGTTAAATCTAGTAGCTCATGTGGAAATGGAATCAACAAATATGATTAATATGGTTAAATAATTTTATAAAAAAGTATATATAGGAAAAGTGCATACACATTATATGAATACATGTAGATAAATATTAAATTTAAAAATACTAATTTATACGTAGTATATACAATAAGTGATATATAACCAAAATGAACATATTTCATAAGCTATGCAAATTTAATGAATTACCTCTAGTATTGGTCATAAAAATCACTATTTTTTTCATAACTGATTCTAACTTCTTTATTTACAGAATCATAAAGTTTCCAATATGAAGTTCGTATTGTCGTTATCCATTTTGCTAGCTGTAGCAGAAGGAGTTTCATTTTATGATGTTTTAGTAGAAGAGTGGAACACATTTAAGGTAAATTATTTTCTTAAAAATATTTATTATTACATTATTTTGTTTCCTGTTATAATTTTAAAGCTGTAAATGACTTAAACATAAGAGCTGCATGGCGAGAGTTAATAACTTGGTTATAAGGTCTCTGTAAAATAACAAGTGCGTTTAAATAAAAATTCAAGTTAAATCTAGAGTAAACGTGGTTATCTCAAATTTTTTGTATTGTATATATATATATATTTTATATAGCATAAGAAAAAGAATCGAAGGTGGTGGAGTAACTTTCAACGTTTATTGGTGATATAGACAAGGAACCAGACAGGTTATCTGTTCTAATTGTTTATGTGTATGTATATTATAACATAAAGTACGAGGCTTTAGATTAAATTCAGTTAGTTGCTAAAATAATCATCTGTAGAATTAAACAAGGAAAGACTCAAATAGTTTTTCTAGTGCGGACAAAGCAGGTACTATGTCATTATCCTTTTCCAGGAAAGCTATAAGTTGAGTCCGGCAACCATAGATAACAGAGAAGGGTCCAAAGTGGTTAAGACAGGAAAATCCAGCTGCCGATATAGCCTGGGAAAATAACAGTGTACCGTTAGGTTAAGCTAATTGTAGAACTGTGGGAACTTACAAAGAACATTGGTAGTGGGAGAGATTAGGGATTTTAATAAAAACTAAATGATCGGGGTTTTTGAGTTTTGAGAGTTTTTAGAGGAGTCTCAGATGAAGACAGGTTGGTGGGGACAAGGATGGGAGTGTTGTAAAGGGAGAATTTTGTTAAATTAAGTAATGAGTTTTTTTTATAAGTAACATTTAGAAAAGTGCGACGTAAAGTTTTTTTTGAAATATAAAAGTAAGTTTTTTGTATGTGTCAAGTGTAAGTGCAGAAGATAACTAAAGGCCAGGATTCCAGGGACTCTTCAGAACAATAAGTATTATTTGAATGAATATAAGTGTAGTCAACAGACATCTATTTTTTAGTTCAGAATAAATTTTAATTTTATCAAAATTTATAAAAATTATTCTAGTTTCACCATTTCTAATTTAAAAGCAAAGTTCCCGTAATAGCGAACCGAGAGCAAGAATAAAATTTTAATACTGTTTTTTTTAATGTTATTCTATTAGAAATCTAAAGCCTCAGAAATCCACCTTTTATCATTGTAATATTAGTTAAGATATCAATCCTGTCACTGCAAAATATTGATATAAATTTGGAATAATGTGTAGAGTTAATTGAAAAGAATAAATGCAAGTGATGTTTAAAAATTGATAAGATTGTTAATTCTTTATAAACCTGAAGGTGTGACATTAATAAGTAAGGTAAATAAATAACATTTAAATATAAATTTAATTATAACAAAAGTTAAGTTATAATATATGTAATCATTGTTGCCAAGTGATGATTTTACCATTTTATTTGTATTACAATTTAGCATGTATGGTTAACTCTGACGTCAGTAATTTAGGTTGGTGGTAGGAAGGGAACAAGATTGTCATTTGTGATAAAACTTTTAAATCTTATTATTCATCTAGTTTTCCATATTAGGTAATAGATGTCTAAGCTACAATGATAAAGTAGGCCAGTAAACTAAGGCCAGTCATTGAAAGGAAAAATGAGTGTGGGTGTTCCTATTTTCCATCAAGTAGAATTAGAAATATTCATAGATTCTATACCTTATGGTAGAAACAGAGTTCTAAATGTAACGGAAAGGTTTTTTGGTTGGTTGTTGCTCCTTGGACACTAATCATGAATATGGAAATGAGACTATGTCAACAAAACAAAAATATGCATACCAAGTACTAATTACCATGAAAATATGAAACTCGATTAATACATTCCAAAAAAAGTAAACAACTTGATAAAATAAAATTATTTAACTTATAAATAAATTTAAATTTAAACAATACACTACCCAAGGCTCTCTGCCTAAAAACAAACATTAAAACAGTTGCAAATTGTATCTTATGGTAGCCTTTATGGTAACAATAAAGGCCTTTCTTTTTTTTTGTTGTTAATAGTGTTTTCTATTAGGTTAAAAAGTTTTGGTGTTTCTTACATATTTAGATTAATATAATATTAAATGAAAAAGTTGTTATATCCTCAACAATTTGAAATGTATATAGGTTAACATTTTTAGCAACAAAACTAATATGATATTAATCTGAACAATTTTTGTTTTTCAAGTTGCTTGATGTAATCATTTTGAATTCACTGAGAATACGTAATTGCTTACTTGCTGACGCGTTTCAAAACAATCGTCCCTTTTACGAAGCTAACCCTCTACAACGCGTCAGCAAGTAAGCAATTACGTATTAACTTAGTTAAGTATTTTAAAATTAGTTTTGTTTTTTGAGTAAAAAAAACCTAAAAACATCACAGTAGGCTACTGCCATGTGGTATAAATTATAGGTAGATTTATTAAGGAAGAGACAGAAATTCCACCAAATACTCATGGATCTCTTGGACGTGGTTAAGCTTTCCTGAAGAAGCCCTACTTTCTGTTGAGGTCTCTATAAGGCTCTATTGATATTCAAGTAAAAAAAGTATTGTTTGGTTTATTAAAATATATTTTTTATTGGCAAAAGAGCCGATGGAAATATAGAGAGTGCCAAAATTGGGACCCTGGTCACCTGATCCTCTTTGATATCTTATTTAACTCCAGTGAGTCCAATAAATTGTAAATACAGTTAACTCCCGATTATCCGTGGAATAGGGTGGTCCGGCAACACCGGATAATGAATTCCCCGGATAATCCGCTATGAATAAAGAATACGCAAAACGATCGATAATCGATTTTTATACCATAAGTTACACAAATAATGACCTCGGTTAATGCAATTCACAAATAATCTTCAGAGAACAAAATAAATACAGAAAATATTTTAAAATGTCGATGTATTTGACGGATTATAACATGTACATTTATATGTCTAACTATTTACAATACGTACATAAGTATATGTCAAAAGTAAGTATGTATGTACATATGTAATTTTATTTACACATAATACTTTCACTTTTTAACAAAAAAATTGTCACTTTTGTCTGTTTTTTTGTGAACATTGATTTAGCTTTAATGTGCGATCTAAGTTTCTTGAGAACCATTTTGTCCCATAGTGTCCATGTGTGTCACAAAGCCATAAAGATCGATAATGTATACGACAGACATGGATAATGCATATGTCACGTCCTAGACTATAGCCTAGATTAGCTGACATTTGTTTACAATCTTATGATACACATTAGGTTTTCGGGCGTCTAAGTATTTTGTCATTGTCTCTTATGTACAGTTGTCTGCTCGCCCCTTTTATTTCGCTGGCCCGCGTCGGAATGCTTCCCTTTCAATGTGAAAATTAGTACGTACATATTTACATATCTATTCCCTTCATATTAACTTCTATTAAGCCTTATTTACATCGTAATTCACCGTTTAGAAATTTAAACACATGAATCTGATTGGAATAAAAATTGGATATTTATAAAACAATGGCAGACCCCGGATAATCCGCAAACCGATTAATCCGCCCACGGATAATCGGGAGTTTACTGTACTATGTTACTTAAGGGTTCTACCAGTCTGTAGCAAAGCTCACAAATTTAATTCATTGTTTTAATAGTACAAGAGTTTATAAGTCATTGGGGTTTATGCTAATAAACAGATACTGAGTAATTGCTGAGGTTGTAAAAAGGGTTAGAGACTCAGATTGAGAAAGTGGAGGGAGATTTACCTGTTGCTTAGCAAGTGAATAACTTATAATGCCAGCTTTTAAGAACAAGAGTGGTCAAGTACTAATATTATTTTACTCACAATCAATTTGAAAAATTATTTAATACAATTAAATAATCTCAAGATTTTAATAAAACTTTAAGATGTAAAAAATTGTCTTTCTGAAAATTATTACAAAATAACTATTTTGTAATTACAGTGTAAAATAATTACAGTGTAATAAGTTTTCTGAGTAAATTCCAATATGCAAAATTTTTAACTATTTTCATAAAATATCTATGAGTTTGCTCATACAAAGAACAATTGTTTATTATTATTTATTATTATTAAAACTAAAACTCGGAGGGACCTTATCGGTGTAGAGCACTTAGCTGCAGCCTTTGTACTCTCTTTCCATCCCTACCACAGGACTAGCTTAGTGGATACCTACCTCTTTGCAAAAATCAAGTACCCACCTGATGCTAAATCTTCTGATATACTCTGGTGTACATACATGCCAGCCAAACCACGTTTTCCTTGCAGCTCCTAAAGTAGGGCACTCACAGAGTATGTGGATTGGGCTTTCCTCTTGGTCCCCATCGCATCTCTTGCACACAGGGGACCTAGATTTTCCAATTTTGTATTGGAACCCCCTCAGATTCCCATGGCCTGTGACCAGCTCTACAGTAGCTCTGAGTTGATGTCTACTTAAGGAGAGTAGTTCTTTGCCCCACAAATCTCCTGAGTAACCCCACAGTACCTTGGATTTGTTACACCCCAAGGTTGCATTCCATTCTTCCCTGCACAACCTGTCTATATGTGCCGTGATCCTCTTGCGCCCTTCCTGAGGCGGCATGCCCAGTGCCCTCAGCAACGGTCCTTGAGTTATACACCCTTGTTTTGCTAAGGCGGCAGCTCTCTCATTCCCTATCCGGCCAGAATTTCCTGGAATCCAGGTTAGGTTGAGTGAATTATACTTACTCAGCTCTGCTAGAGAAGCCATAGTCTCAGCCACCAGCCTAGAGCTGGTACTAGCCTTACCTAAAGCCTTCAGAGCTGCCTGACTATCCAAGCAAATCCAGATGGTCTAGCCCCTCCTGCCAGACCCTATTATTTCCTCAGCACATAGTTTGATCGCGAGCACCTCCCCCTGGAAGACAGAGCTGTAGTCCTCTAGGCGATGACAAAATCTGTCTTAGTGTCTCGGTCCACTAAATCCTGCTCCCACTCCTTCCTTCATCTTGGACCCATCGGTGAACCAGATTTCACCATGTCTGGTTCTATACTCCGCCCGTGCCTCTCTTGCAGGAATATGGATTTTGTAGTTTCCTTTTTCCCTTTTAAGAGACAGTATCTTATCCTGAGGTTCTATCCAGAGCTCCTTCAGTGAATCCCCAAATAGCTGTTTATGACGTTTGCTACTTGTCTTCCACTGCCCGGTACAACTTAGCCGGTATGCAGTTTTCATTGCCTCCATCCTAATTTGAAGACTCAAGGATGGAAAACCCAACATAACCCTCATGGCCGCACATGGTGTGCTTCTCCTTGTAGCTGTTATGCCTCTAAGGATGAGCCCCTGCGCGCGGTCCAGCATTCTTTTACTTGTTTCTTTCTGTGCCCTGTCCCACCAGACGATTGAGGCAAAGACCAACCTCGGCACCACAATGGAAGAATAAATCCAGTTCATCTGACGTGGACCCAAACCCCATCTTGTGCCTATTGCTCCTCTGCATTGCCAGAACGTAGCTATGGCTTTTTTGCACTTATCCTCCAAGTGCTCATGCCAGAGTAGCTTCCTATCCAGAATAACTCCCAGATATTTAGCGCTCTCAACGTAGCTTATTTTGCTATTACCAACTTCCATCATCTCCAGCGATTTAGTTTTATATCGCCTAGTGAAGATCAGTGCCACAGATTTCTCTCCTTGAATGCATAGTGAATTCTCCCTGCTTCATGCTTCTGTTACTTTGAGTGCCTCTTGAAGCAGGTCCTTAAGAACCTCTTCAAATGGTCCCCTAACAAGGATAGCTATATCATCCGCATATCCTACCACCTTGACACCCATTCCACTGAGCGTCCTTAGTAGGCCGTCCACGACAAGGCTCCACAGCAAAGGGGATAACACTCCACCCTGCGGGCAGCCCTCCGAGACCATCCCATTTATCGTGCACCCCATCCAGGATGCAGTACTTATCCGGTTTTCCAAGGAACTCATAATCCAATTTATAATTCCATCAGAAATCCCGTAATCCATAGCTGCTCTCTTGATGGCCAGTCTAGAGGTACTATTAAAAGCCCCCACATCAAGAAAAAGCCCAATACATATCCCCTTGTTGTTGATCTGACCTTCAATAAAGTCCACGACCGACAAAAGCGCAGTCTCCACTGACCTACCAGTTCGGTAGGCGTGTTGGTCCTGATGAAGCGGATACTGCTTCAAAGGTCCCTCCTTCAAATAGTGGTCCACCAGCCTTTCCAGTGTCTTTAACAAGAAAGATGTAAGGCTGATAGGTCTGAAGTCCTTTACCTCTGTGTAACCCTTCCTCCCCGGTTTGGGAATAAAGATAACTTTCGTTTTGAGCCACTGCCCGGGCGTGTAACCCAAGGCAACACAGCCTCTGAATAATCCTGTCAGTGGCCCTATTATTTCCTCCAAGCAATTTTGTAGTAGTGCTGGAGTAATATTATCTAATCCAGGCGCTTTAAAAGGCTCAGAAGACAGAATCGCCTCTCTCACCTTTTGTGCTGAGATCACCTGCCTAGCAATATTCCAGTCCGCCCTTAGCCCAGTATGTCGGAGGTTTTGATCACCGTCCCCTACCGGTCTAATATCGGGAAAACTGTTCCTCATAAGCAGACGCAGAGTTTCCTCCGGGTTGTCAGTAAAGCTACCATCAGTCTTCTTGACAAACGTAAGCTCTCTCCTCGGTCCACCTGCTAACACCTTAAACAGTCTAGCAGTGTCACTCAGTGTGCTTGTCTCTGAGCACCACTTTTCCCAAGAAGTACGTTTAACCTCTTTAATAAGATTTTTATAGAGACCCTGGCTGTCTTTATATGCCTGCCAGGTCTCCGCCGTTTTCTTCTTCTTGGCCCTATTAAAGAGCCTTCTAGTGTCTTTCCGTCTTGCCTCTAACTCGCTGTTCCACTTAAGCTTACCACGGCCAGTGTTTATCCGCGAGAGAGGGCAATTTTCCTCAAATGACATGGAAATTGCAGTCCTGATGTAGGCCTCAGTATTTTCCAGTTCGTTTGATGTACCATATTTACCATGGAAGTCTGACATCCGCCTCCTCACCGAGGATTTAAAACCTTCCCAGTTTGTCCTTCTCGGGTTCCTAAGCCACACCACCTGGGGGACAACTCCCCTCATCGTAGCAGTGATGATCCGGGGATCAAACATGGAGGGCACATCTGAAACCTGCCAGTCGGATGCAGCCACCTTACCATTTGTCTATTACAGAAGGTGATATCTAGAACCTCCATTCTGTTTGAAGTGACAAATGTTGGCTCGGCACCTGTGTTTAAAATCACAAGGTTTTCTTCAATCAAGAAGGGTAGGAGCTCCTCACCTCTCTCATTTGTGTCTGTGCTGCCCCACACCTCATTATGAGCATTGGCATCACAGCCCACTAAGATTCCTATATTCCTCTCCCTGCAGTACCGAACTAACTTACGTAATTCTGCAGGGGGCGATTCTCTATTGTGGGCGCAGTAAGTGGAGGCCACGATGAACTCCCTGCTCCCACTTACCTCGTTCTTACCTTAAATTCTAACCACCGCAAGGTCTTTAGTTGAGAATTTTTGAATCAGCGTGGGTTCTAGTCCTCTGACTATCACACATGCTCTGTGCCCCTCATGTTCCCCACTTGCGTAGGTGCGCCCATCTGCAGTCAGACCCCTTATACTGTTCCTGACCAGCCACGGTTTTTGCACTAGCGCAAGCGCTGGTAATGTGTGCCTCACATTTAAGCACCTGGTTAGAACCACCGAGGCGCTTTTACTGTGGTGCAAGTTAATTTGTAGGATCATTGCTTAAGGGTCAGCCATATCCAACTGACCCCTACACCTTCTCCTGATTATCTCTCTCGCCCTTCTCTTCCGGGTCCTTAGAGTTTCACTTAAAAGTGACCTCTGCAGTCCCCAGGAAGGCTTTCCCATCTCTTGCCTTTAATGGTCTGGCAGATGCCTCATCCAATCCTAGGCAGAGGAGGCTTGCAGGTCCCCGCTCAATGCACTGTAGGATCTTCCACTTCGAAGTGTCAATTTCTGGGTTTTGCATCCCCATGAGCTTGACCAAGTGAGTGGCCTCCCTTTTTGGTGGTGGTACTAGCACCATCTTTTTCACCCTTTTGATCAGTTTATCAGCCGGAACTAGCCTTGCCTGAGTCCCATCCTCGAGCTTAACTGACGGTACCACTTCTCTCAGCCATTTTGCCGATTCCTCCCCAGCATAAATAAATGCTGCGACTACATCCCTTAGGTAAGTGTCTCTGAACTGCGGAACAAAACCTCCACTAGGAATGTCCAGAATCCGGTCCATGACGGTGTCCTTAAGGTGGTCGAACGCTGCCATCTCCATCCTCACGCCTACACTATCCCCAAAGGTCACTAGAACCCTCGGTAGGTTGGCGGAGATTGACGAGAAAGACGGCCCTCCCGACGGCCCTTGTCTATTCCTCTTGACCTCCGACTCTGGAGTAGGATTAGAAGTACTCATTTCCTTCCTTTTCCTCTCTCTCTCTTGTCGTACTAAGGTCCTACTAGATCCACTGGCTTCCGGAACAACAGGGCGGGTTCTAGCCCCAGCCTCCATCAAACCCTTCCGCTGCCTGGACCGGTGTTTCCTCAAAAAGGGTGGCGGTGTTTCTCTGCCCTCCGCCTCCGCCTTCTTTGCTTCCTCATGGTAGGAAAGCCAGAGTGCTTTCCTCTTTTGTGTCCCACTCATTCTTCCTGTTGCCTTCGCAACTGGATTACCATCTGTCTCTACGGGGGCCGAAGCCACCTCCACTGGGACAGATTTGTCGGTAGGTTCTAAGCCCTGACCAGTTAAATTTATTTATTTTTGTCTCTGCCATGTGTGTTCCCACGAGCAGCTAGGGAAATAAAGGTCCGTCGCCACAGAGCCCCACTTGCGGCGGTATGGCGACTCAAGTACTTAGGAGTGGCGCCAGGTGCCCCTGAGGCTCCGTTAAAGACCCTCCTTACCCTGAGGGCCACGAATCTACATCGGCACGGATCGCATAACACCTTCAGATCGGGGGTGTATGTGCCCATCCAGACCACCAACCTGGATGAGGGGTGCTTCTTGGTTGCTGCCCGCAAGGGAAGGGCAGGGCGAGAGCCGGGCAGATAACAACCCTTCAAGTGCTAGGACTGGCCCCTTTTTTTGAGCCGCCTTCATGCACTCGCACATTTGTCTGGACTTCCCGTTTATAGGGAGCCACATACGTACAACTCCGCTCCTCCCGTCCCCCACGCCCAGATTAAGCCTCTCCACCACGTCAAGGTCATGCAGCCCATAGGAGAGGAACAATTGTTTATCTAGTGACATAATTTTCCCATACCAAGTTCTTAAGGTTGAAAGTTTGCTGGAACAAATAATACGTAGTAAATGGTCTTGAAATTTTCTCAGTTTTTTGTTTTTAAAATCATGGTCAGGTTATTATCTTGGAATTATCTTGGAAAAGAAACTATGTTTTAATTAATAAGTAAAATAGGTAATGTATTTGTTAAAGGTATTTGCCTGAAATGATTTCTTTGTCTCATGTGAAGATTGTAATTTGCTGCTTGATTAACAGATAAGAAAGAATGTTGGCCACCATTAAAATTATATTACAGTACTGTCTTTCTCAGCAATTCTTTGTTTTCATTTTGTATAATTACTTGATGCTTTTTGAGTCATCCCATCTGTTCTAATCACAATCTTTTTATAGTGTTCTCATTAACTCCGTGATACTTATTTTAATAATATGTGCATAATAATACTAAAAAAATAATTAAATGTGGTATGGAAATGGCAATTTATTTGTTCAATACAGTTTCCTTACCTTTTTATATCAACGTTTTCAAGAATATTTAAATAACTGCATTTATTGCATCTTTATATAAATTCTATGTATTAATAGTAATTTATTTTTGTTTGATTTTCTTCTTCTGTTTTGTTTTATAGCGAATAATTTTCATCAGTTTGTAAGATCGAATATGTTTAAAGGTTGTTTTTAAGCTTTTTGCTGTTTGTCAAGTAATTTACTGCTCTACAATCACATCTTATTTTTTTGTATATTTAGAAAATTTTGTTCTAATTCACAAATATGTTTTTTAAGTGAGTATATAAATTTATATATTTTGTATTAATAGTATTACATTAAAAATAATTGATACATTATGTTTACTAGACATTACTGTTTCCTTCAACGAAATAATTGATACACACCATTATTACGCAAGGCCTTCAAGGAAAAACCTCTCTTAATGTCATTTTCTGAGTTTAGATTATGTAATTCTGGGGAAAACAGAAATCTCATCATCAGGTTTAACAAGAAACTCATATGAAATTACTCTATAATATAGAAGCTATTTTTAACATAATAATTTACATAAAATTCAGATTGTACACAGTGCAAAAAGGTATATGCTAATAATATAATCTGCAATATATACAGTCGAACTTTAGGGATCGGAGTTTTTTTTGTTTGTTTTTTTATTAACTTGGGAGCGGGTTAAACTGCCCGAAGCACTGCTATCTTAAGGTATATTGTACTTACCTTTCTGATCTAGTCAAATAGCCCCTTCCCTCTTACCAGGTTTAGGAGTTTCCTGACTAGTGTTTTACCTTCAGCATCCACCAGAGCTGTCCCATCACCAAAGAGGTTGAAGCGCCTCTCGGCAAGTGCTTCACATCTATAAATAATGTGTGTGGCAGTCTCCAGTTCCTGCCCGCATAATCTGCACACTGGTTCATCTTTGTAGATACCCATTTTATGCAGATGTTTCCTTAGTCCACCGTGTCCCGTGAGTAGACCTGTGGCTATCCTCAATTCCTGCCTAGACAGATAGATGAGACTCTTCTGCAGCCCCAAGGAAGGTTTCCTAAGGGTTAGCTTACTGTGTCTCATCCCTTCAGCCCTGATCCAGTGCTCACAGTGTCTTTCAGCCATCCACCTTCGCACTGCAATCTTGACCATAGATTTGGAAATACCTACCGCCGGGTCCGACCCAATCAGGGGAGTTGAAGACCCCTCTCTGGCCAGTGCATCTGCGGCTTCATTTCCAAATATTCCCATATGCCCTGGCACCCAACCTATCCTATTTGATTGTGTCTTGCCAGGGCTTTTAAGTTATTTAGGCACTCCCTGACTATGGCCGAGGTGACCACACGTCCGTTTAGTGCCTTAATTGCTGCCTGACTGTCATAGAAAGTAGCAATCCGGGTCCTGTGTATTTCCCTTCTCGCCATCTCTCCCAGACAGGCATTTATAGCATATATTTCGGCCTGAAAGACAGAGGTATGCCTCCCCAAGGAAAAAAAAACTAGTTTTGCCCTTGGGTTTTAACAATACATCCCAGCTCCAGTGCCAAAGTCCATCTTGGAGCCATCTGTGTACCAGATCTGAGCTCCCGATGTTACTGACCCTGACCATTCCGTCATAGTTTGGTGCGTCTGGTCAGGTGCAAACGTCCGAGTAAGGTGGTCACTGCCCATCTCCAAGACAGGTTCTTTGACCACACACTCGATACTCATATGTCCCGAAACATCTGGGAGATTAGCCCAGTTGTTCGAGTTGCAATCTCCATACTGGGGTTTGGTGCTCGTGGTTGATTGCTTCCGACCTGTGGCACCTCACCCCTCACAACATCTAAGTCCTGGACGTTAACATGCTCGGCTCGGTTTTGGCCTCCCCTGCGTTGTGTGTTCACGATTATTGGTCCTCCCGCTGCTCTCGCCTGATCTCTTCGGAGTCGCCTTCTGGCCGCTCCACTCATACGCTTTCTCTGTAGAGAAAGTGTGCTCAACTCTACAACCATTTCACTGGTTTCTGCAGTCGGCAGCTTAGTAACCGCCCCCGCACCCCCAGTGGTGGTTGCCGTTGACACATCTGTTACAGACTCACGGTTTGCCGTCTCATTGGCTCCCGCTGTCTGTGCAGACTCAACATCAATTTGTGTACTTACTTAGTCCATTGGCTTCCCAAGTATGGGGGAAAGAACGGTCAACCAGAGCAGAACCCCCACTGCCCTGGCAAGACAACATACAATGAGGTTTTGTCTGGTTCCTCAAGGGGATCGTGTGCTACTGCATTTTATGCCCTGCAGCCACTCATCCATCGGCACGATGCCTTACACCTTGGATTGGGTATTCAGTCACTGACCTTGAGGCACACCCCAAGTTCAGGACATTATTAACTGTTGCTCATGGAGCGAACAGCCTGCTTTACTCTCTTTTTTACAACTGTGTCGTTAGGGTAGTTTCCCGCCCATAGTTCACTGGCGCATTGCCCTTGGTTCACCTGGGAGGTGAGAGTAGCATTGTGAGGACTTAATTCCCAACTATCCCAGTCTCCCCAGTCAGAGCAGTTATTTCTACCACACCCAACCGGTTGACTGACGAGGAGGGATAATTCCTCACCTTTGAACCATTGCCTTGGTCCAGGCCTGCTTATTCAGAAACCTTCCAGAATCCTTATTGACAGATAACCTACATATCTGTCCCACTATCCTCCACCTGTGGACCAGCCCGGTTGCTCAGGCCAGCTTGCCGGGGGACCGGAGTTGCACTCTGAGTCAATTGGGGCCGGACCCCATTCGGATAAACAAGAATTTGAATAATTGGATTGCTTTAAAAAAAAAGCTATCTATATTTATGGTTTTTTTTGAGCTTTTTCATAAAGAATCGAACCTGAAATTGTGTTTCCCATATAACGTTGTTGCAAAAATCACTTCAAAACGGCATGTTCTAAGTCTTTGTTTTGTGTTGACTGCATTGATTTTCTTCGTTTTCAAGCACTGACACAAAGTTTGAAAGTAAAAGTTTGTCTGAAATCGTTGGTTGTCCAACACCATACATCTTGGCAACTGTTTACCTGTAACTCCTTTGATCTATAATTAGTTTATCTGCCAACGATAAGATAACTTGTTTTATCACAAACAAAGCAGACAGATGCGAAATAGCATTTCAAAGACACACTGACTGACTAATCAGAACAAATAGTGACACCATCTATGATAGATAACAGCCCACTACAGTATACAGAACTGCACAGAGACTGTAATTCAGCATTGAAGTGTTTGAACTGCGCCTACACTAGCTTCTTAGGGAAAAAGTCAATAGCACATGTATAGCTACTAGTTGTCACTAAACATTTGTAAATATTTACAAACTTGCCTATAGTTGACAATGGGACACATCTCCCGAAACGGCCTTCTCAACAAATATAAGTTAGTGCTACTATAGGCAAGTTTGTAAATATTTACAAGTGTATAGTTACATGTATACTTCTAATATTGGTAGGGGTACTTTATCTGTATTAATTTATTTAATTAATTTTTATTGGATTTATATATTGTGCTTAGAATCATAAATATGGCTTCACTTTAAATACATTTTAATTTAATTAAATAATTATTCTTTTATATTCAAAAAAGAAGCATTATATTTGGCCAGGCTCACACTCATGTTTAGTTACCATAGAAACAAATCAAACAACTCTCACTTCCATTGTTTAAACTGACTGCATACAGGAGCCACTATTTAAATTGCATTGAGGTTATAATTTAATAAACTTATATATAACTAAGTTAAACTTTATAAACTACAAATTAGATGTATGAATTTCAATTTGTCATTATGTTAAATATTTAACACAAAATAAATTATTATCTGTTGAAATGTTATAGCTATTAGATTGTAAACCAGAATTACTAAAATTTTTTTGCATGTTTATTGGATTATTTTTTTTATGTTGAGTAATAATGGTAACATTTGTTGATTCCATATTCGCGTGAGCTACTAGTAATCACTTACACTTTTAAAAAATGCTTTAACTTGCCTATAGTAGCACTTACTTTGCTTGTTGAGGTCGGCCGTTTCGGGACATGTGTCCCTTTGTCAACTCAGACCGTAACTGATCTCAAGGTTTATCAACATAATTTACTGGTACAGATACGTCGACGACATCATAACATTATATAAAGGCAACACAAGCAGAGCACACATATTTCTAAAACACCTAAATTCCATACACCCTAAACTAACATACACGATCGAAACAGAACAACAAAACTCCCTTAACTTCTTAGACCTTACAATTAAACGAACAGACAAACAAACACATAAGTTCAACATATACCGAAAACCCACCAGCACCAATACGACCATACACAGTTCCTCAAACCACCCACACCAACACAAACTAGCTGCTTACAATACCATGATATATCGCCTCCTTAAAACACCACTAGACAAAGATGAACAGTACCAGGAGTTAAACACTATAAAATATATAGCACAAACACTTTTTGACATCATAACTCCTAATACACACAAAATACACCCACACCACCAAAATATCCCACCCCCACCCTAACCTACGTAAACCTTGAGATCAGTTACGGTCCGAGTTGACAAAGGGACACATCTCCCGAAACGGCCGTCCTCAACAAGCAAAGTAAGTGCTACTACAGGCAAGTTGAAACATTTTTTAAAAGTGTAAGTAATAATGGTAATTATGGTTAGTTACAGTTTCAAATAGTTATTCTTTAATAAGATGTGAATAGAGGTTTGTACATTTACAAACCTGGTTGGTTTAAATTAATTCTATCCAGAAGGTTAAAAAATAGGTTGATTATTTTTTATTTATTGGTATTATCTGGTTTATTATATTAATCACTTAAACAATAGTTTATGACTATCCGAACTTTAAGAACTTTATTATATTAGTATTGCTTAAATATAAATGTAGCACTTTTGCTGAAACAAAAAGTGCTGAAAGTTCGTTCCATTTTGAGATCTTGTTGATAATAAACCAGTGACTTAATATCAAAACAATCAAAGATAAATATTTTATTGGTTTACCTTTTTTAATTGTTTGCTGTACTTAAATGTACACTCACATAAATGTTTTTTAAATTCTTGTAAAAGCATCACACATAATTAAACAATCTGTTCCTACAAATTTATGTTTGGTCACTATTTGCCCTTTTATTTATTTAAAAAAATATTTCTGAAAGCAAAATCCACCAAACCTATCCTGAAATACTTTTTTTCTGGATTACCTAATTTAATATTTAAAAAAAATAGAAAAGTGTATGTTAATACTGGGGATTATAATTTTCCTAAGCTGAGCGATCTAGCAGCACGAGTTAATTTATCCCCTCAAATAATCACGGCAACTTAATTGTTTTGCGCTAAAAGAAACAATTGGTTAGGTATAAGGAACATGTTGCACTTGCTTATTTTAAGTATGGAGACAAACACATTAACAAGAATCAAGCAGACATTTAACAACAAAACAAGATAGTTTCTCTATGAAACAATGACGAGAAACTCTCAGTCGTTTGCCTGCTAAACATATTTTGGTGAGATAAAACATAGTGTGAAGGCAACTTAATTGTTTTGCGCTAAAAGAAACAATTGGTTAGGTATAAGGAACATGTTGCACTTGCTTATTTTAAGTATGGAGACAAACACATTAACAAGAATCAAGCAGACATTTAACAACAAAACAAGATAGTTTCTCTATGAAACAATGACGAGAAACTCTCGGTCGTTTGCCTGCTAAACATATTTTGGTGAGATAAAACATAGTGTGAAGTCAGGAAACAGTAGGCTTCTATGATCTTATTCAGCATAGTTGTTATTAGGCAGTGGAAAATACAGACCAAGAAGAGGGGAAGTTGCACATCTCATTCTGAATGCTGGGACATTTCATAGTCTCCCAAATCCCCTTGATCTGTTAGCTTGTGTGGGATCGACCGAAATTTTTGTAAGTAACTTGATAATTTTATAAGTTGAGGAAACTTATAATAAAAGTTTTAAGAGACTTACTAAACATAACTGCACATGGTGACCATCATCAGTGTGTAATAAAGATCTCTGACAAACATGATGATTGTCTAGTGCATTTGGAAACATTTTGCCTTGCTAAGGCTTTTACCAAGTTTTTCTTATAAAAACAGAAGATAGTTAACAAATGAGATTAGATATCACAAACTAATAAGCAGCTGTAAAAACTATAAAATTTAATCAATGATTATTTGAGCACTCAAGATAATTATAGAATAAATAATTAGTCAGTTGAATGTCGAAATAAACTTTGACTCGACATTCAACTGACTTACTATTTATTCTATAAAATTTAATGTTCTACAACTATTTAACTTATACTTTTTTTGTATTAACTTGGCAAAAACCCACTACTTGCTGATTTATTCAGTAAATACTTAATCAGTAAGTAGTGTTTTTCCAAGTTAATACAAAAAAGTATAATTAATACAAAAACCTCAAGATGTACAACACAAAAACTGCAAATTATTCAACTTTACTGAATATAAATCAGTTCAGATTTCTGTCTAACAAAGACAGTTTTATTGGATGAAAGGTTTTTTCTTTTTTTTGTTCTGAATATTTTATTATTTTTAATGGAATTAACATTTCTTGGTACTAGCACTAAGGTTTGTTTATTGTATTTAATATCTCCTACTCCTGATTTTTCTAATGTCTTTAGGATTCTTGAAATTCTAAATCATGTGCAATGTTTTTTTTACATTCCGTTCTATTTTCTTTTCATAGCAAACCTGTGACCAAAGTTCTTTACCAGTAGGTCAAATTTTGGCCCAGTGTGATGTTACATAGCTGACGAATAATTACTTTACACTTTGGTTAATCATTTAGTAAAAAAAATTGTTCAAACATTTTTAATTACACACCTCTAAAAAAAAATTTGATTAATTTGTGGTTTTATTAAAGCTAACTCTAAAACAAGTTACAGGAAAAGAATGAAGTAAGACAGTACATCTTCTTTAATTTAAACAAAACATTATATTTACTCTAGTATTATTTTACTTTAATACTTTAGATCAGATGAAATTTATCTATGGTGTCACAATAGCTAAGGAATAATAACTTTGTTCGTATAATCATTTAATAAAAAAAAATGTTTAAACATTTCCAACTAGACACAGAAAAGATATGATAATTTATTCTATTGGATTAATTTATTGTCATGTAAGACAGAAGCATATTTGATTAGCTATTGTAAGTTTACTCATTCTTTATCTGAAAAAATAGTTCTGAAAAAAGAAAATTTTCATATTATTTTTTTTGAGACATTAGTTTATTATTTCAGTATTTTTCTATTATATAAAGATTAACGCTGTGGAGACTGATAGTACTCCGTTCCAAAGAAAGAACTTGAATTATGGTAGTTAATGGTATATTAGGGACCGTAGTGCAATGTATTAAGTAACTTTACATCAATTTTTTTTTTTTTAATACTTTATGGTGAAAAATATATATATCATTACCGGTTTTATGGATTGTACTGGACAACCTAATTTCATAAGAAGAACTGACACAAGGTTGACGAATAGATTTGTCAAAGAGGTTTCATCGTTATTGATGAGATTCCTCATGTTTAATTGTTACTGGGTTACCTAGAAAAGATTGTGTGCAAGAAATCTTGAGAAGAACTTAAAACAAAAGCTATTTATATCTTATAGCTTTATCATTATTATAATGACATGAACAATGTTGGTGATGAACTATTAACTCACATTGTCTCTGAGGATAACACTCTGGGGCATTGGATTGAGTAAGATACTCTAACTCACATTGTCTCTTGAGGATAACACTATGGGACATTGGATTGAGTAAGATACTCTAACTCACTTTGTCTCTGAGGATAACACTATGGGACATTGGATTGAGTAAGATACTCTAACTCACTTTATCTCTGAGGATAATACTTTGGGGCATTGGATTGAGTAAGATACTCTTACTCACTTTGTATCTGAGGATAACACTATGGGACATTGGATTGAGTAAGATACTCTAACTCACATTGTCTCTGAGGATAACACTATGGGACATTGGATTGAGTAAGATACTCTAACTCACTTTCTCTCTGAGGATAACACTATGGGACATTGGATTGAGTAAGATACTCTAACTCACTTTGTTTCTGAGGATAATACTTTGGGGCATTGGATTAAGTAAGATACTCTAACTCACATTGTCTCTTGAGGATAACACTCTGGGACATTGAATTGAATAAGATGCTCTAACTCACATTGTCTCTGAGGATAATACTCTGGGGCATTGAATTGAATAAGATGCTCTAACTCACATTGTCTCTGAGGATAACACTATGGGACATTGGATTGAGTAAGATACTCTAACTCACTTTGTCTCTGAGGATAACACTATGGGACATTGGATTGAGTAAGATACTCTAACTCACTTTGTCTCTGAGGATAATACTTTGGGGCATTGGATTGAGTAAGATACTCTAACTCACTTTGTTTCTGAGGATAACACTATGGGACATTGGATTGAGTAAGATACTCTAACTCACATTGTCTCTGAGGATAACACTATGGGACATTGGATTGAGTAAGATACTCTAACTCACTTTGTCTCTGAGGATAACACTATGGGACATTGGATTGAGTAAGATACTCTAACTCACTTTGTCTCTGAGGATAATACTTTGGGGCATTGGATTGATTAAGATACTCTAACTCACTTTGTTTCTGAGGATAATACTTTGGGGCATTGGATTGATTAAGATACTCTAACTCACTTTGTTTCTGAGGATAACACTCTGGGACGTTGGATTGAATAAGATACTTACTTCTTATTACGAGCTTCCAAGGTTGGCCTCGATGGCTCGATGTCTCCTATACACACACTCTGCCAATGGCCAGAAACAACTGATTGAATAAAATACTCTAGGGGTCAAACGACAATCTTGTGATTAACTCCAACAAAGTTGTAAAAATTCAAATAAGAACCATTTCCATTAACATAGAAAATCATGGTAAGCTTTATTCGACAGCATATGCATTCCTTTGATAGACTTTTTTGCCAAGTCAAGTTGTAAAAAATGTAGAAAGGTACTGTCAAATTTATGCAAACTACTCTAAACTGCCATGTATGTATTGTAATGGCTATATCATAAATATTAGAAGTTAGGACTGTTTATTTAGTGTGGGCAGGGTTGTTCCCCTAAATCAGTCTTATTTTCTTCTTTAGATAATAGAGATGTGTTTGTTTTGGCAAAAATGCTAAAACGAGAAATATTTATCGTTATATCATATAAAACATATTGTTTATTATAATGAACTCTTTGTTTCTAGCTACAACACCAGAAATCCTACGGAAATGAGATGGAGAATAAATTTCGCATGAAGATCTTTATGGATAATAGAAATAAAATTGCAAAACATAATGCGAAATTTGAGAGGAAATTGGTGTCTTTCTCCATGAAAATGAACCATTATGGTGATATGGTGAGTGGGTGGGAATACTTTTCTATGTTTAGCATTTATATTTTAACTTTATTATATTTTGTTTTTATTTATATAATAACAATTTTTATAGTTTTATATACAAGTATATTATAAACCTCTTCACAGTACAATAAACTATAGATTCTCCAGAAAACAAGTAATTTTAAATGGTGTTTTTAAATCTAAGGGGATCTCAATCAGTTCTTGAACCCCTGGCATCAGTATTTAAATTTATATATTGTCATACTTCAAATTGACTGATGAATATGATTATACGAACAATTACAATTTTTTACCTGAAATGTATAACTACTCTTAGAATTAGATTAAAAGAATTTTTGCAATTTGGTTTCAGATGCTCTGGAAGCTTGAATCTATGAAACTATCATTTCCAATTATCTGACTTACTCAATAGATCTAATCAGTTTTTATGTAAAACAATTGAAAACAGTTTGAACCTAACATAAATAATTTATCATTAAAAAAGAAATTAGAATGTTGTAAACAATATTTGCACATGCCCTAGAGCAATGCTTAGCTTGTATAATTTAGTAAGTACCAGCACCAACATATCCATTCCTTGCTGCAGCAGCACAGGATAGATCCCATCTGGACCTGGAGATTTGTAGGGTTTAAATGTGCCTATAGCCCATCTTCCCCTTTGTGGAGTTACTATCCTCCTTGCCACTTCCCAGTCCTCCCTCTTACCACGTCTTGTGGAGGGTTTGGCAACTGGTTCAGTGTCTGCTCCCCCAAGTTTCCTCAGAGTACTGCAAGGGAAATGTGTTCTGATTATTTCTTCCACAGTTTCCCCTGCAGTTTTTGTTATATTTCCCAATGGGGTTCTTATCATCCCCACCGGGTTAACTGGGTCCTTAGAGAGCACTTTATGCAGTCGTGCCCCTTCCCGAGTTTTGTCAATCTCTTGACAAAACTCCTTCCAAGACTTCCTGTGTGCTTCTCTAATTGCCCTGTTGTATTCAGTTAGTGTTTTCCTATACTGGTCCCACTCCCCATTCTTTTTTGCTCTATTAAAGAGTCTCCTGGTGGTCTTCCGAAGTTTGGATAGCTTCTTATTCCACCATGACGGATCCCCTCCTTTTCTCCCCTCACTGAGAGGGCAGTTATCAGTAAAGGATTCTACTATAGCCTTGCCAACCAATGTGGCAGAGTCTTCTAGCTCTCTCCTCCCACCATACTCCAATCCAGCCTCCTCAATCCGAACACCCAAGTCCCTCCTGTAGGAGTCCCAGTCTGTTCTTCTTGGATCTCTGGTTGGCCGAAGCATGGCTGGATTGAGGGAGATATCATACCTAATATGTCAGCGGTCAGAAGAAGATGGTTCATCCGATACATGCCAATTTAGTATATACCTAGCCATCTGGTTCGATGCCACCATAATGTCCAGGACCTCCCGTCTGGCCCTAGTGCCAAACGTCGGCTCTTCCCCCTGATTTAAGACTAGTAAATTCTTAGAGCTAAGATAAGCTAAAAGTTCCTCACCTCTAGTGTTGGTACCTGTACTTCCCCACGAAGTGTGAAGGGAGTTAGCATCCATCCCCACCAGCAGCTCCTCATCCACAGCCCCGCAGTGCTCGACCAGCCTCCTCAGCTCTTTTGTTGGTAGAGCCCCTGTGTAGTCAAAGGGAAGATATGCCGTGGCCAGGTTCAGCCTCCTCATCCTCCCCTCCGCCCGAAGCTCCACCATCACTGCTATCAAGTCCCTGCAGCAGAAGTCCGTTAGTACAAAAGCACTCAACCCCCTCCTGACCAGGATACACATCCTGGGAACACCGGAGTTCTTATCATACAACAACTTACCTCCAGATGTTGTCAGTCCGCATATTCGTCCTCCAGAAATCCATGGCTCCTGGATAAGCACCAAGTCCACCTCCCCCCTGTCCAGCATCCTACACACGACAGCACTAGCCGCCCTGCTGTGGTGTAGGTTCACTTGGAGGAACTTGATCATCGTTCTGCTTACTTAGCAGTTGCCTGGGTCCGCAAAACAGCCCCAGGACTAGAGAGCACCTTGAACGTGGCCTGTCTCAGCCCCACATTCACCCTCAGGTTGTTGTTCCGCAGTGCCCTGAGGGAGCCCTCTCCTATATACAGGATCAGGGTAAGACCTGCATCCTCCCTTTTCCTCCCTTTTCCTAACAATCACCTTCCAAGTATCCTGAACTATCCCAGGGTTCTGGGTTTTGACCACCTTCAGGATCCCTTCCAGCTCCTTGTCATTGTAGGGTTTGGGCACCCACATTGAAACTTTTGCAATGCAAAAGATCTCCTTAGGTAGCCCTGCCCTCAACTTTACCCCCTCACTCAGGGTGAAGCTTGGCATTGCCCTTGGTTCACCTGGGAGGTAAGAGTAGCATTGTGAGGACTTAATTCCCAACTACCCCAGTCCCCAGTCAGAGCAGTTATTTCTACCACACCTAACCGGTTGACTGACGAGGAGGGATAATTCCTCACCTTTGAGCCATTGCCTTGGTCCGGGCCTGCTTATTCAGAAACCTTCCGGAATCCTTATTCACAAGTAACCTACATGTCTGTAGGCCGTTCCACTATCCGCCACCTGTGGACCCGCCCGGTTGCACAGGCCAGCTATCCGGGTAAATAGGAGTTACTTCAAAATATCAATTTAAAACAGTTTGAACCTAACATAAATAATTTATCACTTAAAAAAAAATTAGAATGTTGTAAAGAATATTTGTTCTGCAATGTCACGTAACTTCCCATTTCTTAATTTTACAGATCATTTAGTACGAGTTAAATAGGAGTTACTTCAAAATATCAATAGTTTGAAACTAACATAAATAATTTATCATTAAAAAGAAATTAGAATGTTGTAAACAATATTTGTTCTGCAATGTCACGTTAACTTCACATTTCTTAATTTTACAGATCATTTAGTACGAGTTAAATAGGAGTTACTTCAAAATATCAATTTAAACCAGTTTGAACCTAACATAAATAATTTATCATTAAAAAGAAATTAGAATGTTGTAAACAATATTTGTTTTGCAATGTCACGTAACTTCCCATTTCCTACTTTTACAGATCATTTAGTACGAGTTAAATAGGAGTTACTTCAAAATATCAATTTAAACCAGTTTGAACCTAACATAAATAATTTATCATTAAAAAGAAATTAGAATGTTGTAAACAATATTTGTTTTGCAATGTCACGTAACTTCCCATTTCCTACTTTTACAGATCATTTAGTACGAGTTAAATAGGAGTTACTTCAAAATATCAATTTAAACCAGTTTGAACCTAACATAAATAATTTATCATTAAAAAGAAATTAGAATGTTGTAAACAATATTTGTTTTGCAATGTCACGTAACTTCCCATTTCCTACTTTTACAGATCATTTAGTACGAGTTAAATAGGAGTTACTTCAAAATATCAATTTAAACCAGTTTGAACCTAACATAAATAATTTATCATTAAAAAGAAATTAGAATGTTGTAAACAATATTTGTTTTGCAATGTCACGTAACTTCCCATTTCCTACTTTTACAGATCATTTAGTACGAGTTAAATAGGAGTTACTTCAAAATATCAATTTAAACCAGTTTGAACCTAACATAAATAATTTATCATTAAAAAGAAATTAGAATGTTGTAAACAATATTTGTTTTGCAATGTCACGTAACTTCCCATTTCCTACTTTTACAGATCATTTAGTACGAGTTAAATAGGAGTTACTTCAAAATATCAATTTAAACCAGTTTGAACCTAACATAAATAATTTATCATTAAAAAGAAATTAGAATGTTGTAAACAATATTTGTTTTGCAATGTCACGTAACTTCCCATTTCCTACTTTTACAGATCATTTAGTACGAGTTAAATAGGAGTTACTTCAAAATATCAATTTAAACCAGTTTGAACCTAACATAAATAATTTATCATTAAAAAGAAATTAGAATGTTGTAAACAATATTTGTTTTGCAATGTCACGTAACTTCCCATTTCCTACTTTTACAGATCATTTAGTACGAGTTAAATAGGAGTTACTTCAAAATATCAATTTAAACCAGTTTGAACCTAACATAAATAATTTATCATTAAAAAGAAATTAGAATGTTGTAAACAATATTTGTTTTGCAATGTCACGTAACTTCCCATTTCCTACTTTTACAGATCATTTAGTACGAGTTAAATACTAGTTACTTCAAAATATCAATTTAAACCAGTTTGAACCTAACATAAATAATTTATCATTAAAAAGAAATTAGAATGTTGTAAACAATATTTGTTTTGCAATGTCACGTAACTTCCCATTTCTTAATTTTACAGATCATTTAGTACGAGTTAAATAGGAGTTACTTCAAAATATCAATTTAAAACATTTTGTTCTATTTTTCAAAATAATAATGTGTACTTTAAAAGAACTGCAAAAAATTGGGGATGTTGTGTAGGTGGCAACACTGAATTAGCTACAAACAGGTTATTACCAGTGAAGGTCACGTATAAGTGAACATTATTAAGTTGCCTGTACTATTGTAATGTATATGTGATTATTATTATAATATAAAGATAAATGTCTCTTTACTACTTGGTGTATTAATTATTTGAATTAGAACTTACGTACAGAACAGGGGATACATCTGAATTTTCATATTGTTTTGCTATATTTGTTTCAAGGAAATATTTGAAAAGAAAGTTGTTTCTAACAACAATAAAAACAGATAGTTAAATTTAAAAGTTTTCTTTAGTAACGTGTTCAGTAAATTAAATTTTATTCATGAATGTTTTATTAAATTACAGTGAAATGGTTTATGACCATTACAAAAGAGTTTGCTACTAAAGAATTGTCGAGTTTAAGATAGTATAAAATTAAATGTCTGGATAAAAAATTGCATTTTCAGAATTAAAAAAAAGATATTTTCTGTTTGACATAAATAAATTAATTTGTGTTTTAGTATATTTCAATGCGCCAATAATTTTATTAACATTAACTGGTCGAGTGTTTAACAAATATTTTCTGAAAAAGTTTTTAAAACAATTTGCAAATTAAAAAAGGTTATATTTAATGTGTAGCAATATTGATTTATTGCCTAGATAAAGCATTGGTTTTATAAGAGAATTTTAAGTTTTCAATTATATTAATAAAACATTATAAATCATCAAAGTAACACATCATGTCATTAACACATATTAAAAGATAAAAAGTGGGCTATTAGATGGGAAATAGACATTTAGACATACTTAAAAATACTTTTTTTAAATGATTAAAAATTCTGTACAGCATTTTATTTACAATAGTAAAAACAAATAAAAAGTGTTATTGTAGATAAATAGTTAATCAATTTAACCTTTACACTAAGATTATTGTTTTTTAGTAAAAAAAAAATATAATAAAAAAATTATTAGTGATATGAAATCTTGTTTGTGCTACATGAAAAGTAAACAACCTACTTTTTTGTCTGATGTAAAAGTTATTTTGGAAATTTAAAATGTGTATCATAATGACTTAAGTTGTATATTTGTTTTCCGTATTAACTGCAAAAATGATGTACGAGAAAAACACAAAAGTACCTGACACGTTTTTGTCTGATGTAAAAGTTATTTTGGAAATTTAAAATGTGTATCATAATGACTTAAGTTGTATATTTGTTTTCCGTATTAACTGCAAAAATGATGTACGAGGAAAACACAAAAGTACCTGACACTTTTTTAAAAACAATATACAATTTACTTACTCTAAATTAACAATTATACTTCCGGTCAAATGGCTTGGCGACTGCTCAAAAACAACATATATATATATTTTTTTGTAATACCATCTTTGATCTTGTTTAATGACTGCAATAGCTTTAAATTGTTTTCCTTTTAATTATATTTTTGTTCTTAGGAACAAAAATAAGTCATAAAGTGTGAGATCCAGTGAAGTATGATTGATACGGAAGAAATGTTGTGCAGTTCTTTTGACCAAAACATTTGCACTAAAATGACTGTGTAAGCCAGAGCACAGAGCACTGGGTCATAATTCAAATTGTTTCAAATGAACACTTTGAGCAACTGTATGTAACACCCTGGAGCAACGCCTTTGTTCGTCATTTTGATTTTTAGTGATATCCTCGGTGTGAAAAATAATGGAAACATTGAAAAACAAATCAATATTGTTTTAACGGGTGATTTCATACAGAGAGCTTTATTCGTGACAGGGGATTTCTCTTGTCTTGGGGTTGTGTCTGTAGCACTATGATTTATCTCTAGTAATAATTTTACTCAAAAAGTTTTTCCAAGTAGTTTTGTCCAACAAGTCAGCAAACATCATGCTCTAGCTGCTTTTTAATCAAGAGTCAACAACGAGAGATGGAAATTTTTTGGTTCTGATTATGACAACATTCTAGGTTTCTGTGATCCCCAACATTGCCAAAATAACTTTTTCTTACATTGCTAAAAATGTCAAGAGAACCTCCATCAATCAAATTAATTTGACAATGCTACAAACGACAGGTAAGTATGTCAAAAGATTTCTGATTCTCATTTGCAAATCTTCAGCTAATTACATCCACGAAATACTAGAAGTCTGTAAATTCATCAATAATATGCCTTCCACCTTCAAACCCAAGTCCATAGATTTTTCATGATTTTGTCAGTTCTTCATATGGAAAGTTGGCTTCAGACAATATATCACCTGCTTTCAACAAACTTCTACCAAGTGGAAAATAAAATTTCAATGACGTAAACTGTTCTCGATCATGGGCGATATAAACAAATCTATAAGAACTAGCCACAATACTGTTACAGCAGCTCATCCACCTTTCCTAAGCTACACTGCTTGACATACTGACTCTGGAGCTGCTGACGCCCATGTAGTGGACAGAAATACAAGAGTGAATACATGTAGCCAATATCGTCCGGTGGTTTTTGGGCTTCATTTTCTATATCCAGGTAGTAAGACCTTAGCCTCTAACATAGAAAAAAATTTGTTTCAACAGAGTTGTCTGCACTATGTTCAAGGTTGAGCTGCTATGAGTAGATTGTGGGTTGCACACAAGACAATACTTAGAGATTAAAGATGCTTAGAAAAATTACAAAATAATCTTATTATAAAAATCTATACAGAGCACAGTAGCATAATTATAATAAATGAACAAAGAATAATCCTTGCTACAAATATTCAAACAACCTTGATGTACATTTCACCAACACAGTTAACGTCATCAGAAATTTACAAAGATACTCAGTATCAGTTACGTTCTGATGATGCTCTAACCGTGTTAGCAAAATGTACATCAAGGTGGTTTAGATATTTGTAGCACGGGTTATTGTTGGGGTGGTCGATCCAGTGACTTTAACGGTTTGGTGATTTTAATGACAGTACCAGGTTTGGATCAGTGACTTTTCCGGTGACTTTAGTACTGATGACAAGGGATAATGAGACAACTCTGAATGTGCCAGTAACAGCCATGCATACCACACTGGGGAAATGATTCCACACCTTGCTTATTTTTTGGAAGGCTCATTTTATTTAAAAATAAACTCCTAGGAAAATAAGAACAAACTGCTGAGTGCGAAATAGCGTATACTGTACATAACACTCTCAGTATCTTAAAACCTGACACAAATCTACCACCCGCCACGACGCAAGTGAGTAGAACCAGGGGCAGCGACAAATAAAAAACAATGACAGCCATGGTAAAACATCAGTAACTCTTCAGTCGCGACAGTGACATTTTGCCAAATCAGAGCAGAGACAACTCCCCTCCTCCCTTCAATCAACGACACTGCTTGATAATTGGCGCCGTGATCCGAGCGGTGAGAACAGAGCCAGTGACACGACAAATCAACCAATGACAGCCATGGTAAAACATCAGTAACTCTTCAGTCGCGACAGTGACATTTTGCCAAATCAGAGCAGAGACAACTCCCCTCCTCCCTTCAATCAACGACACTGCATGATAATTGGCGCCGTGATCCGAGCGGTGAGAACAGAGCCAGTGACACGACAAATCAACCAATGACAGCCATGGTAAAACATCAGTAACTCTTCAGTCGCGACAGTGACATTTTGCCAAATCAGAGCAGAGACAACTCCCCTCCTCCCTTCAATCAACGACACTGCATGATAATTGGCGCCGTGATCCGAGCGGTGAGAACAGAGCCAGTGACACGACAAATCAACCAATGACAGCCGTTTCCTCCAGTGATTGCGACTTTTGCCCAATCACAACAGAGGGAACTGGCATTTTCCAAGTTTTGTCACCAAACGAATATCAGTCACAAGTCCCCTTGACCATCCCTAGGTTACTGTTAAATTATTAATCCTTTTATAACAAAAACGGATAAAGTAATGCCATTGTAACAATAGAAAAACAAGAACACATAAATAAGAATCAGTATACTGAAATAAAATAAAGGTCCTTCAACAAAAATTTCGAAATAAAATATAATTAAAATGTCACCCCCTTCTACCTACAACTCTTTAAAATTTAATTTCAGTCCTACCTTACCATTGACCCCAACTTAACTTCTTTATACAGCCCCCTTGTTTCAACTTTCTTCTTCAGATCCTAAAATAAATTGCCCTTAACTAGCCTTTACAGTAGCCTCTTAAGATCCTTAACATGAATTTTCCTCGGTTGTCGCATCAGTCAGTTCTGTCCTCGTAGATACTTTTACCTTTTATACTAATCCAAACATGCATAGCTTCCTTGCTGCCAATCATTGACATGGTTTCTTCCTCGGCTTCATCTAATCAATGTCTTTCTTTGCATATTATTGTGTTTTGAATTACTACGAAAATCTCCTTTCATCTTGCTGCAACCCATTAGGTTAGTCCAAGGTGTGTTATTATTCATAATTGGAGTGTTTTCACTAGTTGGGAATTTCCCATTTAGCTAGACACTTATGTCGTAACCTTAGACTTTTTCCAGAAATGATTTTTCAAAGAACATGTGTCGGTAACTAATTTATTAAATTATGTGCTTCAATCACACCCAGCTTATCCTTAATAATGGTTTCTTATCGATTTTACTCCCTGAATAGTCTATCACAATTTTTAACATAAGCCTATTCATTATCATGTGTGTGAGTGTGCGTGTGCGTGTGCATTTGTGTGTGTGTGTGTGTGAAGTTTTTTGGACTAGGCAGTAAACTAACAGATTTCCTTGACAATAGCCTGGTCTATAGACTTAAATAGACATATATAAACATTAAAATAATATATTTTGGATACACTGTATCCAACACATAAAACTCAGTTTCTCTTTCTCATTGACAAAGGGCTAAATGAAGGTCTTTATGTTGTTCATGTATGTCTACTTTAAAATTACAAACCAGAACTAACAAAGTAAGTTTGTCAATCTCCGCTCCAATCAAAAAAAATTAGAAAATTTTATAATTATTTTGCTTTATTTCTGAAACATCAAATTCTCAGTGGCTTTTTTCTTTCCCAAACTCATTGAAATTTAGTGGAAGGAGAAGGAATTATTTATTATAGTTTATTTTTTTAAAGTTTTTTAAATATTTGTGAAAGAATATATTTTACATAAATATACATTTTTACAAACCTTGTTTCAATTCTAGCTTCATCATGAATTTGTTTCTGCAATGAATGGTTTCAACCGATCTAATAATGCTCTACCAAATCAAAACCTAAAATCTAAACCATCTTTCTTCATTGAACCTGCTAATGTGGAACTGCCTAAGAGTGTTGACTGGCGTGACTCAGGAGCTGTTACTGAAGTAAAAAATCAAGGAAAATGTGGATCTTGCTGGGCATTTAGTACGGTAAGTGTGTGAGTTATAGTCATTCTTGAATTGTAAGATTAATGTTTCTTAAATAAAAAAAATTTCAATGTAATAAATCAACTTCTACACATAATCTAACTGTATATTATTTAAAATTGGTTCCAGTCAATTATTAAAAAAAAAAAAAAAAACATAGAGAACCGTGTATTTAGAATATGTCCAAGTGCAGGGTTTGCTAATTCTTTAAAGCCTGTAAAATGTAATGCTAACCCTTTTACAATGCTAAATAACTATTAAACTTTGTACAAAGCTTCACTTCTGCCTTTGCAGACAGTAAGTTTATAATGAATATACTGGTAGAGTCATCTGTACTCTATGAGGCAATTTGTTTATTAAGCAATATTTTAATTAATATTATTAGATTATTGCAAAATTAACAAAGTTAGTTTTTACTAGCCAAATCTAAAAAAAAAATGTTATTTTCCTGTGTACTGTTTTAAATAATATTGAATTTAAAATGATTTACTTTCTGACCATGTTATTTATACTACTTGGTTTACAATCAAATTTCCTAATATTTTTGTTAAAAACTCTGATTGTTATTTGAGCAAACAAAGTTTTTACAGGATAAATGTTAAAACAAGAACATAAACAATTTTTCCAATTCAATTCCTACTTAACTCAACAAAGATAAATTTTATTTTAGTTACTTTTTATTAAATAATTACAATGAATGTAAATAAACTAACATAACCTAAGAGTTAAAACAATTGTTCTATCATACAACCTATAACATGAAATCAACTGTTTTATGAAATCATATGTTATCACTTATTTTAACCAGATAGTAAGAAGTAACTCTATAGCATACCCTGCTCCTTTTATAAAAAGTTTTTCTCCTTTATAAAACTAAAATTAATTCATTAAATTTAATTAATGAATTAATATTTGAAAAACTGTATTAACAAGTGTTATCTACTACAAATTTAAAAAATGTATCTAAACTTGAATGGATGAATAAAAAGTATTTTATTAACAATGGAAAATTTGTACAAGATATATATAGAGTGTGAACTAATAGAAAGAGTAGAAAAGAATGCACTGACAAAGATCACCACTTGGTGATTAGTTTAGTAAAAATGATAAAGTCTGGCCAATTGTCATTGATATTAAAATCCTATGGAAAAGTAGTAAAATATATATATTTCAGAAATTTTGAAAACATTTATGTTATCAAATTTTTTATAATTTTACAGCAGTTGTTGTTTTGTACATTTGCCTTAGGTAACAATAAACATGCATTATCTTAAAACAATATTCTTGTATGACTAACAGTTTATCAAAGTGTAGAGTCATTGAGAAATTTGTAAAAAAGCTTGCATTAGTCATAGATATCAGAACAAAGACACTAGACAAAGTTTGAATGATTCAGAAAGACATGACTTTTGTATTTGCTCAGGAACTTTATAGTTTGCATGTATCACAATTACAATACAGCTGTCATATGATAATATGTCTTGTCAACAAACATTGAGTCATTAGTTCCTTGTGGTTAGTGTTACTAAGGATTTATTTGTTATCTTGCCTTATCTGTTTAATATATCTGACAATCTGTCATTTAAGGTTGTTATTTATATTCTTTCTGTTAAAACAATTTGCTCAATTAAAACATTAAAAAAATATTATATAAACTTTTTAAAATTAAAATTAATGGAGCAATGTTAAGGGATAAAGTTTGGCATGTTTTTCTAGCCATGATCAATGGCATCAAATTTAAATACCCTATGTCTAACATGCAACTCTCTTGAGTTGTATAGCATTCGTTCATTATCTGGCATGCAACTCATTTGTGTCTCACATGATATTGTTAACTACAATCCTTCAATCTTTTCTCCATCATTATGCTCTGTGGCCAATCAGAAGTTAGGAACAGATGTTTTTCTTGGGAGTGTTCAATTCACCTCTAATAGCTTAAGTGCATTGTAGGACTTGTCTTTCAATCTTTTCTCCATCATTATGCTCTGTGGCCAATCAGAAGTTAGGAACAGATGTTTTTCTTGGGAGTGCTCAATTCACCTCTAATAGCTTAAGTGCATTGTAGGACTTGTCTTTCAATCATTTCTCCATCATCATGCTCTGTGGCCAATCAGAAGCAAGCAATAGATGTTTTTCTTTGGCGCATTCTATTCACCTGAAACAGCTTAAACACATTGCAGGACTTGTCCTTCAATCTTTTTTTCCATCATCGTGCTCTGTGGCCAATCAGAAATTAGAAACACATGTTTTTCTTGGGAGCATTCAATGGGAGCGTCCCTTGCGGTACCCCATCCAAACATACACAACACTAACAACACTTACTTCAGTGTTACACAATTTATTACACGTTCTACAAACACCACATTCACAACACTATCTTTACATATTAACACTCACATCTTCTCTGTAGGTGATTTTGACTGGTCAGAGCGCGCGTTTGGAGTGCTGAAAAGGCCAGAGCTTGACAAACTCTGGTCTAAACGCTAATGTGAGTTTGCTCTGCCGAAGACGTAAGTGCGGTTTCTGGTCTACCAGCCGCTTTGGTCCTTGGTTAGGGAGTGTCCGCGGTGCACAGGTGTCGGAGCTTGTGCACAGTATTACAAGTTCTCGACTGATGCCCATCCAGCCGAGCTAAGGAGAAAAGCTCTAGGCTTCAGAGTTCTGAGGGTTGGATATGATCTTAATGTGACCCAAGGGTTTACCCATTCCTATAGTCTCGAAACGATGGCTGGCTTGAAATACATTTATAGAAATAAAAAATACGTCAAATGGTGTTAGTTTAAAGAGGACATGTCAGGTTTCACCTGATAAGCCTAAGGTTGACGAGGAGAGTAAAAACTTGATGGTGGCAACGTCACAGTCTTTGCCATCATCAAAGTATTTAATATTTTCTAGTGCCGAGGATGGGAAAGATCTTTCAAAAGTTTCTCCTTTCCTTATTAACAAGGCTATTTACTGCTTGTGCTGGAGGTCTTGTAGCCTCTATTAAGAAACTTCGAAACGGAACACTGCTAGTTGCAACCTCCACCGAGAGACAAACTTGTTCTCTTACAAAAATGACCTCTTTCTTTGACCAGGTCATGGTATCTGTGGCTCCTCATAGATATTTGAACTCTTCAAGGGGGGTAATTACATGTAGAGATCTTATGAACGTGTCTGTGGATGAAATTAAATCAGAACTGGCTTCTCAGTCTGTAACGGATGTTTTACCAATAATGAAGACAGACAAAGGTGTTGAAGTTGCAACAGCCTCGTTTATTTTAGTTTTTGGAAAACCGGAACTACCTGAATACATTCATGCAGGCTACCAGAGGCTCTCAGTGAGGCCATATGTGGCTAACCCGCGGAGATGTTTCAAGTGCCAACGTTTCGGGCACATAAGTTCTTCTTGTTCAAAGCAGGGCGTAGGCGGTCATTGTAGTGTCGAAGGTCATGAAGAGAAGGAGTGCGTAAATTCTCCAAAGTACGCCAACTGCGGTGGCGAACACCAAGCGCGATCTTTCAACTGCCCTTCCTTTAAAGAGGAGAAAGCTATCCTAAACATCATGACTAAAGAGAAAATTGCTTTTTTAGAGGCAAGGAAAATTAATAAATCTACTCAACCAAAGGTTGATGGAAACACCTATGCCGCTTCTCTCATTGCTACAAAGTCGTCCTATTCGAACTGTGCCGACCTAGCAAAAAAAATAAAAAGTTCAATTTATCAAGTCTCCCGCTTACTGTTTATAGTCACAAGTGGTCCGGTTTTTAATTCTAGAGAACCTGCAACGACGTCGACTGACCAAACTCGTCTCTTTTACCAAACTCTTCCACTGGAGGGCTTGATGTACGAGGTGGGTCGCCTGAGGAGATTCAGGTATCTCCGCTAAAAAGCCACCTGGCAACACTAAGGTGGCAAATAAAGATTCAGAGAAGCGTGCTACAGTAGCAAGCAAATCGGCACCGGCTGCCAAAAAAACCAATATTTTAAAAGGAGGGCATGTTAAAACTACCCCTTCTAAATCAAAAACTTCCTCAGACTCCATCCCTGAACAGGGTGGATATGGAATCGGAGGTATCTAAGTCTATTAACATCCCAAGTAAAAAAATGGAGAGCGCCAATGGGTGTCAGATCAATCCATTGCTAAGTTGATAAATGTCTGCAATTCGCAAGTCAGTGATACAATGGAACATCAACGATATTAGGAGTCACTTAAAAGATCTTAAAGTACTCGTGCAAGATGTGTATCCAATGTTTGTATGTTTACAGGAGACACATATCCACGAATCGCATAATTTCCATGTAAGGGAGTATTCAGTTTTTAGATCAGACTTTGTTACAGAAGACCGAGCTAGAGGTGGCATAACCGTCCTAGCCAGTGACTGTATTGATGCTGTTTCTCTAAACTTATTAACCCCTTTACAAGCAGTAGCCGTTCAAACAGCTGTCCCGTATAAAATAACTGTGTGTTGCGTCTACTTGCCACCACAAGAAAATCTGCAACACAGTGATTTAGTGAACTTAATAAGCCAGTTACCAACTCCGTTCTTATTGGTAGGAGATTTTAATGCCCACCATTTGTCTTGGGGTTCTTCGACTAGCAGCTCTCGAGGTGAACTATTGGAGAGTGTAAGAACGGAACTGGACTTTTGTCTGGTGAATGACGGTTTGCTTACTCATTTAGCAGCATCTACTGGTTTATGGACAGCTTTTGACCTATCATTCACATGACTAGATGCACATGGTCAGTGCTTAACGACATGTATGGAGGCAACCATGTGCTCATTAGTATAAATTTATGTGACTCCTCTCCCTGTTATGCTCGACATCCCCGTTGGATTTTTGGAAAAGCCGACTGGGATGCCTTTTCAAAATATTTTTTACCTGACACCTATTGATGCAATTTTTGAAAATTTTACTAAGACTATTTTAAATGTTGCAGAAATGACCATCCCTTTATCATCTATTCACACACACCGTCCACCTGTAATGGGTAGGAACAATGAATACACAAAAAGCCTTCATTTACGATGAAGAGCTCTAAGGAAATTTAAGAGACACCCAACAAATGGAAACCTTCAGAAATATAAAATACTCTGCCCGAAAGCATGGAGGATATTTAGGCTGAGTAGGATGAATTCTTGGGAACAGTACATTAGCACAATTAGACGAACAACTCCGTCCTCCACAGTGTGGAGGAAGTTATGATCAGTTTGTGGTACTCCCATCCCGTTGCCAGCTATTGCGCTAAAGCAACCGGATGGAAGATTGATCACAAACAGTGGTGTTATTGCTAATGTACTACGAACATCATTTTCTAACTTTTCTGCTACTACAGCCTATAATAGATTATTCCAGAGGTATAAACTGAACAAAGAAGCAATACCATTTACTGTTGGGATGTCTGGGGACTCTCCTTTGAGCACTCCTTTCTCCTTAGGGGAATTGGAGTCAGCTCTCTTGTCAACGAAGGATTCTGCACCAGGTCCTGATTCCATTGTATACTCCATGCTGAAACATCTACCATCATTGGCGAAACTTGTCCTCCTTCGAATATACAATCGGCTATTAGAGGACCAGTGTTTCCCAGATGCATGGTTAGAAGCGACAGTAATTCCTCTTTTAAAACCAGGTAAAGACAAAACCAATCCCAGTAATTACAGGCCTATATCTCTAAAAAGTGCAAACTTGTGCAAACTACTGGAGAAGATGTTCAACCGCCGTCTTGTCTGGTACCTAGAAACCAACGAACTTCTTAGCAACGAACATTGTGGTTTCAGGCAAGGACTATCATCCATTGACCAATTGGTTTTGTTAGAATCCGCTATTCAAGATGCCTTTCTCTTGCGTCAAACACTCGTTGCTGTTTTCTTTGACCTTGAGAAGGCATATGATATGGCATGGAAAAGAGGAATTCTGAACACTCGAAAATCATGGGGTATACAAGGCAATATCCTGGCATTCATCTCTAACTTTCTATCAAACGGATCTTTCCGCGTTCGTCTCTAAAGCACATATTCAAACAGTTATAAACAGAAGAATGGTGTACCACAGGGCAGAGTGCTGAGCGTAACGTTATTTGCCGTTGCAATAAATAGAATATCATCTAATATACGATCTGTGGTACACTGTTCACTCTTTGTGGATGACTTTTGTATGTGTGCCTGCTTGTAATATAGCAACTGCGTAAAGATCCTTGCAGTTAGCAATAAGCAGATTAGAGAAATAGACATGAACTACAGGTTTCAAATTCTCTGCTTTGAAGACCCAATGTGTAACATTTAGTCGTCGTAGGCAACACCAGGAGCCGATCCTTTATCTTGATGGAATTCAGCTTCAAACCACAGATAGTGTTCGAGTTTTAGGTCTTTTATTTGATAAAAGACTGTCATGGATCCCACATGTTCGTGATTTGAAGGTGAGATGCAGCAAGAAATTAGATATGTTAAGAGTCCTTAGTGGTACGAATTGGGGAGCAGACAGAACTTGTATGCTTCGCTTTTATCCTGCGGTTGTAAGATCTCGCATTGATTATGACTGTCAAGCCTATTCATCCGCACGACTTACAGTTCTGAAAACTCTCGATGCTGTCCACCACTCTGGACTTAGATTTGTTACTGGTGCGTTTATAACTACCCCAATCCCTAGATTTCTTGTCCAGGCTGGGAAACCTGCCCTTTCAAGACGACGTCAGATTTCTGAAAACTCTCGATGCTGTCCACCACTCTGGACTTAGATTTGTTACTGGTGCGTTTATAACTACCCCAATCCCTAGATTTCTTGTCCAGGCTGGGAAACCTGCCCTTTCAACACGACGTCAGATTTCTGAAAACTCTCGATGCTGTCCACCACTCTGGACTTAGATTTGTTACTGGTGCGTTTATAACTACCCCAATCCCTAGATTTCTTGTCCAGGCTGGGAAACCTGCCCTTTCAACACGACGTCAGATTTCTGAAAACTCTTGATGCTGTCCACCACTCTGGACTTAGATTTGTTACTGGTGCGTTTATAACTACCCCAATCCCTAGATTTCTTGTCCAGGCTGGGAAACCTGCCCTTTCAAGACGACGTCAGATTTCTGAAAACTCTCGATGCTGTCCACCACTCTGGACTTAGATTTGTTACTGGTGCGTTTATAACTACCCCAATCCCTAGATTTCTTGTCCAGGCTGGGAAACCTGCCCTTTCAACACGACGTCAGATTTCTGAAAACTCTCGATGCTGTCCACCACTCTGGACTTAGATTTGTTACTGGTGCGTTTATAACTACCCCAATCCCTAGATTTCTTGTCTAGGCTGGGAAACCTGCCCTTTCAAGACGACGTCAGATTTCTGAAAACTCTCGATGCTGTCCACCACTCTGGACTTAGATTTGTTACTGGTGCGTTTATAACTACCCCAATCCCTAGATTTCTTGTCCAGGCTGGGAAACCTGCCCTTTCAAGACGACGTCAGATTTCTGAAAACTCTCGATGCTGTCCACCACTCTGGACTTAGATTTGTTACTGGTGCGTTTATAACTACCCCAATCCCTAGATTTCTTGTCCAGGCTGGGAAACCTGCCCTTTCAACACGACGTCAGATTTCTGAAAACTCTCGATGCTGTCCACCACTCTGGACTTAGATTTGTTACTGGTGTGTTTATAACTACCCCAATCCCTAGATTTCTTGTCCAGGCTGGGAAACCTGCCCTTTCAAGACGACGTCAGATTTCTGAAAACTCTCGATGCTGTCCACCACTCTGGACTTAGATTTGTTACTGGTGCGTTTATAACTACCCCAATCCCTAGATTTCTTGTCCAGGCTGGGAAACCTGCCCTTTCAAGACGACGTCAGATTTCTGAAAACTCTCGATGCTGTCTACCACTCTGGACTTAGATTTGTTACTGGTGCGTTTATAACTACCCCAATCCCTAGATTTCTTGTCCAGGCTGGGAAACCTGCCCTTTCAAGACGACGTCAGATTTCTGAAAACTCTCGATGCTGTCCACCACTCTGGACTTAGATTTGTTACTGGTGCGTTTATAACTACCCCAATCCCTAGATTTCTTGTCCAGGCTGGGAAACCTGCCCTTTCAAGACGACGTCAGATTTCTGAAAACTCTCGATGCTGTCTACCACTCTGGACTTAGATTTGTTACTGGTGCGTTTATAACTACCCCAATCCCTAGATTTCTTGTCCAGGCTGGGAAACCTGCCCTTTCAAGACGACGTCAGATTTCTGAAAACTCTCGATGCTGTCCACCACTCTGGACTTAGATTTGTTACTGGTGCGTTTATAACTACCCCAATCCCTAGATTTCTTGTCCAGGCTGGGAAACCTGCCCTTTCAAGACGACGTCAGATTTCTGAAAACTCTCGATGCTGTCCACCACTCTGGACTTAGATTTGTTACTGGTGCGTTTATAACTACCCCAATCCCTAGATTTCTTGTCCAGGCTGGGAAACCTGCCCTTTCAAGACGACGTCAGATTTCTGAAAACTCTCGATGCTGTCCACCACTCTGGACTTAGATTTGTTACTGGTGCGTTTATAACTACCCCAATCCCTAGATTTCTTGTCCAGGCTGGGAAACCTGCCCTTTCAAGACGACGTCAGATTTCTGAAAACTCTCGATGCTGTCTACCACTCTGGACTTAGATTTGTTACTGGTGCGTTTATAACTACCCCAATCCCTAGATTTCTTGTCCAGGCTGGGAAACCTGCCCTTTCAAGACGACGTCAGATTTCTGAAAACTCTCGATGCTGTCCACCACTCTGGACTTAGATTTGTTACTGGTGCGTTTATAACTACCCCAATCCCTAGATTTCTTGTCCAGGCTGGGAAACCTGCCCTTTCAAGACGACGTCAGATTTCTGAAAACTCTCGATGCTGTCCACCACTCTGGACTTAGATTTGTTACTGGTGCGTTTATAACTACCCCAATCCCTAGATTTCTTGTCCAGGCTGGGAAACCTGCCCTTTCAAGACGACGTCAGATTTCTGAAAACTCTCGATGCTGTCCACCACTCTGGACTTAGATTTGTTACTGGTGCGTTTATAACTACCCCAATCCCTAGATTTCTTGTCCAGGCTGGGAAACCTGCCCTTTCAAGACGACGTCAGATTTCTGAAAACTCTCGATGCTGTCTACCACTCTGGACTTAGATTTGTTACTGGTGCGTTTATAACTACCCCAATCCCTAGATTTCTTGTCCAGGCTGGGAAACCTGCCCTTTCAAGACGACGTCAGATTTCTGAAAACTCTCGATGCTGTCCACCACTCTGGACTTAGATTTGTTACTGGTGCGTTTATAACTACCCCAATCCCTAGATTTCTTGTCCAGGCTGGGAAACCTGCCCTTTCAAGACGACGTCAGATTGGATTTGTTACTGGTGCGTTTATAACTACCCCAATCCCTAGAAACCTGCCCTTTCAAGACGACGTCAGATTGGATTTGTTACTGGTGCGTTTATAACTACCCCAATCCCTAGAAACCTGCCCTTTCAAGACGACGTCAGATTGGATTTGTTACTGGTGCGTTTATAACTACCCCAATCCCTAGATTTCTTGTCCAGGCTGGGAAACCTGCCCTTTCAAGACGACGTCAGATTGGATTTGTTACTGGTGCGTTTATAACTACCCCAATCCCTAGAAACCTGCCCTTTCAAGACGACGTCAGATTGGATTTGTTACTGGTGCGTTTATAACTACCCCAATCCCTAGAAACCTGCCCTTTCAAGACGACGTCAGATTGGATTTGTTACTGGTGCGTTTATAACTACCCCAATCCCTAGATTTCTTGTCCAGGCTGGGAAACCTGCCCTTTCAAGACGACGTCAGATTGGATTTGTTACTGGTGCGTTTATAACTACCCCAATCCCTAGAAACCTGCCCTTTCAAGACGACGTCAGATTGGATTTGTTACTGGTGCGTTTATAACTACCCCAATCCCTAGAAACCTGCCCTTTCAAGACGACGTCAGATTGGATTTGTTACTGGTGCGTTTATAACTACCCCAATCCCTAGAAACCTGCCCTTTCAAGATGACGTCAGATTGGATTTGTTACTGGTGCGTTTATAACTACCCCAATCCCTAGAAACCTGCCCTTTCAAGACGACGTCAGATTGGATTTGTTACTGGTGCGTTTATAACTACCCCAATCCCTAGAAACCTGCCCCTTCAAGACGACGTCAGATTGGATTTGTTACTGGTGCGTTTATAACTACCCCAATCCCTAGAAACCTGCCCTTTCAAGACGACGTCAGATTGGATTTGTTACTGGTGCGTTTATAACTACCCCAATCCCTAGAAACCTGCCCTTTCAAGACGACGTCAGATTGGATTTGTTACTGGTGCGTTTATAACTACCCCAATCCCTAGAAACCTGCCCTTTCAAGACGACGTCAGATTGGATTTGTTACTGGTGCGTTTATAACTACCCTAATCCCTAGAAACCTGCCCTTTCAAGACGACGTCAGATTGTAACTGTAAATTAATTCTTATGAATTAAAGCTGATTTTAAATATTGCAGTTTATAGTTACATATTTAGATGATGACCTGCAAAGTCTTATTAAATTATTATTTAAAGTCTTATTAAATTAAGATGTATGGGATTTGTGTGCTCGTTAAATAATTGCTCTCTTAATCTTCAATTAAAACAAATCAAACATTTTATTTAGCAAAAAATTATAAAATTACAAACCAAAATACATAAATGTGGAAATTTACATATTAATAAATCAATGGCTGAAATGACTCTGTTTTCGAGTTTGCTTGCTTGCTCTTTTCATAATTAATTCTTACAATTTAAACTGAAAACAAATGCACCAAATAATGTGTAAATTACATTTATGTACATATTGAAAAATTTAAAGTTTATAAATTTTGTACTAAACTGTTTAAACATTTAAATTTTGTGATAGTTCACCAAAGTTTGAATTTGTTCACTTGGCTGTTTTAACAAGGTGTAGCCTCGCATCTTTCTATTGGAAAAATCCACACAATATTCACTCGGTCATGATTTTGAAAAAGGCTTCAGTAACTCGGCGTTCCATCTTCGTCATTGGAGACGTGCGCTGTCCTCTACATTCTGATTACAAGAAATTAAAAAAAGACTTATATTAAAAATTCAAAACAAAACATTTCCTCGCTCTTGGAGACGACCGTTGCCTCCTACATCCTGGTTTCAAGAGAGTTCAATTATCAATAGCATGCAAGCGTTCTAGTTACCTTAATCTGCTTTAATCTTAGATTCAAACTCTTCCTACAGATGCCACTACCAACCAGAGATTTGATTTATTTCTAACAAATCACAATTTTTTGATCTAGTTCTATTATTGTTACATTTTTGAATACATTCTCGTTGGTCTTCTGAAATTTCCTTTTTTTTTAATATGTAACTCCATCTAAAATGTGTTACAAGATGCTACAAATATCTTACATTTCTGGTCTTCATAGCAAACCCAATCACCCGGCATTCAAAATGGTCTTTAAAAACATTAATAATGAAGATTACGATGCACGTCAAGATTCGACCGCTCCATTCGGCATACGAACGGTACGAATAATGGATAACCTTGGGTTACAACTTCCTACAATGTTTGAATGGTCAATGTGCTATCCACCTCCATGGATAATAAAAACGCCACACTTTGATATTTCATTGTCCAGTTATATAAAACACGACGCTCCTGATGTGGTCTAAAACCAGGCATTTTCATCTATTTATAAATCTCATCAACAAAGTGAAATTATTTTCACTGATGGGTCTAAACTGGACAATGGCATTGGGTGTGCGTTTTATGCTCTGGGATGTAGTTATACGTATGGATTGCCTTCAGGTTTAGCTATTTGCCATTTTCAAAGCATTAACCGACATTCAATTTCGATTTTCTCACTATCTTTTGTGTTCTGATTCCAAAAGTGCTCTTCGGCCTCTTCAGGAGGTTTTCTCTGTCAACCCTTTAGTTGGGGATATTTTGTGTGCTGTACACAGGCTTCAATTGAGGGGTAATATTCTGTTGGGTTCCTGGACACTGCGGAATACTCAGAAACACAAAAGCGGATGAAGCGGCGAAAAATGCTACAAGTTTAGTGCCCATTACTCAACGATTTATGGCATCTGATTATGTGTGTTTTTCGAAACATTTATTGCTCGCTACTTGGAATGACGAATGGCATATTGTGATCCAGAATAACCTGAGGGAAATTAAAGATACCGTCTGTCCATGGAGGACTTCAATTCGTTCAAAACGTAGGGAAGAAGTAGTGGTTACACTCCTTCGCGTTGGCCACTCTTTTGTAACTCATGGATATTTGATGCGTCGTGAAGATCCACCAATATGTCAGTACTGTGGTGATATCTTCACTATAAAACATATTTTGGTGGATTGTGTTGCTTTAAACAATATCCGTGCCCTTTTTAATGTGAAAGACAGTTTAAAATTGGTGTTGGGGGGCGATGCCTCATCCGATCATCGATCTCTTGCACCACTTGAACATATTTAAAAAAATTTAATATATAAAAATATAAATATTGGATTTGTGGCGACAAGAAATGGAGGGGGAGAGAGAGTCTAGCCAGCTCGAAGGAGCGTGAGACAAAAGGCGACAAACAAACCAGATATGCTTTCAATTATCTTTGTTGTTGCATCATAAATATTAATAATCATTTCGATATCTCAATTTTGAATTTGCTCGAATCTTTCAATTCATTCAAACCAATTATTACATGAAAAAGACCTAGTTCATAATTATTTTCCTCAAATTATACCCCACACATATTTCAACCATTAAAAAAACAAGACCCGGAATCAGCACTTTAATCGATAAAGAATCGAGTATAGGCAATTACTGGATACCATTAAAATCGACAATTCCTGGAATAAAAAATCAGAATTAACCTATCTCTAATGATAATACAGGTGGTTCAATTGTACAGAATATACAGAAATAATAAAATTGTAAAAAGCAATTGAATCAATATTGTAATGCAATAGATCTCTTCTTATATATATATATATATATATATATATATATATATATATATATATATATATATATATATATATATATATATATATATATATATATTATTATATCTTATTATATATATAAGAAGAGATCTATTGCATTACAATATTGATTCAATTGCTTTTTACAATTCTATTATTTCTGTATATTCTGTACAATTGAACCACCTGTATTATCATTAGAGATAGGCACTAATCTCTTTACATAATAAAGAGTATATGAGTACAAGAGTCCTTGTAAAGAGTATCTACCTTCAAACAATGGTTTGTTTTTTATGCACCCATGAAGCAATATTTACACTTTACAAGCAAACTGAGTACAATATTTAGTACTACAGAACTGATAAAACTCTCTGCCAGACAGGAACTTTCTAGCAGTTTGTAACCTGCCAGATATAGGGCTAAGGAGTAAAATTTAAGACATTTGTTGATTCCATCTTCGCGTGAGCTACTAGTAATCACTTACACTTTTAAATGTTTTAAACTTGCCTATAGTAGCACTTACTTTGCTTGTTGAGGACGGCCGTTTCGGAAGATGTGTCCCTTTGTCAACTCAGACCGTAACTGATCTCAAGGTTTACGTAGGTTAGGGTGGGGGTGGGATATTTTGGTGGTGTGGGTGTATTTTGTGTGTATTATGAGTTATGATGTCAAAAAGTACGTGTGAGTTGTAATGTAATTGTGTATTGAGTATGTGTGTAGGGTGTAGTTTGAAGTGCCTATATATTTCGTATTGTTCGGTTGTGTAGCGTTGGTTATTTCAGTGTTGTTTATGAAGAATTTATAGGTTAGATGTTATGTCTATGTAGTCATGTTTTGTGGAGTTGAGATGATCGGCGAAGTTTGATTGGTAGTTATTGTTTTTTAATGCTTTTATATGTTCTTGGTAACGTGTGTAGAATGACCTCCCTATCTGGCCTATGTAAAAACTGGGGCATGAACTGCAAGTTAGTTTGTAAACTCCAGTGGTGTTGTAAATGTCGTTGATTTTGCTGTTGGGTTTAAATTGTTAGTTGAGAGTGTTGTGTGTGGAGTAAGCTATTTTGTAGTTGTATTTTCATAATGTGTTTGTTAGATTCTTGGTTTTGGATGATCTGTATGGTATTGATAAGTATTTTATGGGATTGTCATCTTGTGTGTTTGTATTTGGGTTATAATGTTTATTTTTTAGGCGGTTGTATAATTTGTCAATCATTGTTGGGTTGAATCCGTTTTTTGTGCTATATATTTTATGGTGTTTAACTCCTGGTAGTGTTCATCTTTGTCTAGTGGTGTTTTAAGGAGGCGATATATCATGGTGCCATAAATACATGGACTTCTTTTGATTCCACTATACATGTCTTCTTTTGCCGGTTCATTCTGGAGGTTAAATAGGGATCGACCGACAGGACATCGTGACCATTCCTCAGCCCACTTTCTCCTGAAAAATCGCTCTGCAGCCTTTTGACAATATAAGAGGGAGTATATCTCTCGGTCAGCAGGTTACATTGCTGAGGCCAATTTTGCTACTTCATCAGCTTCTTATTTCCCTCTCAACCCGCAATGGGCAGGTACCCACTGGAAGACTACCCTTTTGCCCTCATCTTGCAACATCACAATTAACCTCCTCAATTCAGCAACTCTAAAGGAGTATGACGTAGTGCATGGCAACGCCAGAACTTGGAGGGCTGATTTCGAATTAGTGAGAATACAAATATCCGATTCGCAGATAGATTGACAGCTTACCAATGCAGCGTTAATTGCCAGCAATTCAGCATCTCTGCTAGACCGGGTATTTGCCGGTGCAAAAAAAGGTTCTCCAGTTTCGAGGATGAAGTAGCCCACCCCTGATTTCCTCTTCTTCTTGTCAACTGATCCGTCCGTGAAGATTTTTACGTGCTCATTATATTTGTAGTGGAGCATTGCTATGGCTTCAGCGTGTAGGTGTTCTGGATGACTCTTTTGTCAATTTATTAGGTAAATCTATCTCAACCCAGACTCCTATCCATCTGAGAGGAGACTCATCATATACAATAGGGATGTGTTCTGGACTATTGATAGGTAATTGTGATGAAATTTTTCTCATCTGATAACATAACTGAAGGAGCTCACGATTGTGCACGAGCTTGATAGGATCCTTCTTAACCCTTAGCACTCGACTGTTGGGGGAGCCCCGCCAAGCGTATATTGCAGTTTACTCGTATGTCGGGGGTCACCCGACATGATTTTTAAATGCCTATAACTCGTCTGCGGCGAAGCCCACGACATTCAATCTTTTACCGTCTGGTGCTACACTCTATTGACAATAATGTGAACTAAGTTGAAAATGTCTAGGACTATGTGAGTCATCACAAAATCTAGTTTGCCGCTACGTTGTAAGCTGCAAGTAGGTTACAGTTTTGGAGGTTATTTGTTTACTCGTAGTTTGCCGTGGCTTCACATGCAATTAGTGATTCTGAAATTCCTAATCTTTTACTTGTTCCTGATTTATTAGAATGTATTTCAGTTTCATAAACAAAAAAATTAAACCAACAGGTATTTGTAAATATAACCAGTTTATGGGTGGTGTAGGTTTAGCTGTTCAATATAATGAACCGTGCAATTTTACGAGACAAACAAATACATGGTGGAGGAAAGTTTTTTCCTCTCTATTAGATGTAGCTGTAGTAAACAGTTTTATTATCTATAATAACAAAAAAGGAAATGAGAGAAAATCCTGTTCAACAAAAATAGTTTCGCCAAAACTTGGTGAGGGAACGCATTGGTGATATCAGGAATAACCCGTATAGTGAGAAGGGTCAGCCATCAACTACTAACAAAGAAGAAAGACTGAATGGGAAATTACATTCTTTTCCAATGATAAAAGTAGTTCTAAGGATTGTGTAGTTTGCAGTATCAGGAAGATAAAAGGAGGTAGAAGGGAAACAGTTTTTCACTACAAAACACGCAGCAGAAAACCAGAACTTCATCCAGAAGACTGTTTTCAAAGATATCATACTCTGCAAAGCTACAAATAAGATAATAAAAGCATGTACATACAGTATTAGTGAATAAAAATAGCTTAGTTTACTAAAATCATGTAAGAGAAAACAAAGTTTTCCGTAAACAATAATGCAACTTGCAGGTGAGGAATTTGTCTCAATTTAATTACAAGTGGGGAAGCAAAGCATGTTAAAAAAATCCGAGTGCTAAGGGTTAAGGGATGACCGCTAGCTGATGTCATAATTTTCAGGTAATTTTCAGTTCATTCTCCATTGCTGCTATCAGTGTAATCTTCATACAGCCCAAACAAAGCCTTAGAGTTGCCGATTGCAGCCGTCGTATCTTTGCAAGGTGAGTTGCAGCAGCTCCACCCCACACCTCACAGCCATAAATTGCCTTGGCTCGCACAAACATTAAATAGAACAATTTCATCGTAGTTGTGTCAGCACCCCATTGTCGGCTGGAAACAGCTTTTAGTGCATTTATTCTACGCGTACAGGTTTTAAGAATGTGGTCAACATGAGCTGCCCATCTAAGTTTTGGGTCCAACACTATGCCCAGAAGTTTAGGGTTTCGGTTGTGCTTTAAGGATTTTCCATCGACCCTCAGGCTTGGAGTGAAATTGGCTAGAGAGTTCCTTCTTGTGAAAAATGAACATTCTGTTTTTTTCAGCAGACATTTTAAGATTCCATTTTCTGCACCAACCCGCCATGCAATCGAGCGCTGTCTAAATCAACTCCGCTTCAATACAACCCATTTCAAAGATGGTTTTTATCTATTTTTTGTGTCAGTACAATACCCGTAACCATGAGAAAACAGGTTATTTAATGGTCAACTATGTACCAGCAACCGTACCATCTGTCGCAAGGAAGAACTACTTTCTATATATTAGAAATGTTTACAGTTATGTTATGTCATTGGCTGATATACAATGCTGTGGTGCTTTAACGCACTGCACGCTGCAGCAATTAATTAATCAATGGATGGAATTAATTCCTCAAGTTAATTGAGTTATATTTCAATAGAACAATATTCTCACTTATAAAAACTAAATAATATATGTAATTATATAATCATATACATGTGCAATTTTAAAAAAAATTCTCAATATACTTATCTCCACTTCTGTTAGGAATATCTGTGTATATTCAAGTAAATCTCTTCTTTTTCCTAACATTACAATATTTTCCTTTGTTGATGTGTTTCGGAATGATTCTATAGTACTGTTCGCCCCAACATTAAGTTTGTCTTTATATACCCCCCCCCCCACTTGCAGAGCTTGCTTCCTGTTGGTGGTACATGCCTACCCTTGACTTCTCGCATTTAGCTAACTAATAATTTTAAAAATTTTACCTGACTATTTATGTGTTTGTTTATTACATTTTTTTAAAACTTTGCTTTATAAATTTCCAAGTTTTGTAAAATATTTAAACGTTTTCTTCAATTAACATGAAGTAAAATTTTCAATGTATTTTCCATTTTTTGCAATGTATGGCCGTCTTTAAACAAAAGTGTAGCATAACTCAAATAATTTGTCTCATATTTAAATGACCTTATTTATGGTTTCAAATTTTTGCCCTGTTTGTCCTACCCAGTGCCCCCTCAAACCCCTTACAGTCCCACCCAGTGCCCCCTCAAACCCCTTACAGTCCCACCCAGTGCCCCCTCAAACCCCTTACAGTCCCAAATTGGCTTTGTGTAACATTGTTTATTGTTTCCTTGACTGAGAGAGCTGAAGGGAAAGCATTTAGAATATGTGGAAACTTCCAAAAGTTCAACACTCCTAAAGAGACATTCTCATCAAGGAGTATCTGACATGTCTCCATAAGTGTATTGATACTTGACGGGAGTATTTTAAAGAATTAAGCATTTGGAATATGTGGAAACATCCAAAAGTGCAACACTCCTAAAGGGACACTCTCATCAAGGAGTATCTGACATGTCTCCATAAGTGTATTGATACTTGACGGGAGTATTTTAAAGAATTAAGCATTTGGAATATGTGGAAACATCCAAAAGTGCAACACTCCTAAAGAGACATTCTCATCAAGGAGTATCTGACATGTCTCCATAAGTGTATTGATACTTGACGGGAGTATTTTAAAGAATTAAGCATTTGGAATATGTGGAAACATCCAAAAGTGCAACACTCCTAAAGGGACACTCTCATCAAGGAGTATCTGACATGTCTCCATAAGTGTATTGATACTTGACGGGAGTATTTTAAAGAATTAAGCATTTGGAATATGTGGAAACATTCAAAAGTGCAACACTCCTAAAGAGACATTCTCATCAAGGAGTATCTGACATGTCTCCATAAGTGTATTGATACTTGACGGGAGTATTTTAAAGAATTAAGCATTTGGAATATGTGGAAACATCCAAAAGTGCAACACTCCTAAAGGGACACTCTCATCAAGGAGTATCTGACATGTCTCCATAAGTGTATTGATACTTGACGGGAGTATTTTAAAGAATTAAGCATTTGGAATATGTGGAAACATCCAAAAGTGCAACACTCCTAAAGGGACACTCTCATCAAGGAGTATCTGACATGTCTCCATAAGTGTATTGATACTTGACGGGAGTATTTTAAAGAATTAAGCATTTGGAATATGTGGAAACATCCAAAAGTGCAACACTCCTAAAGGGACACTCTCATCAAGGAGTATCTGACATGTCTCCATAAGTGTATTGATACTTGACGGGAGTATTTTAAAGAATTAAGCATTTGGAATATGTGGAAACATCCAAAAGTGCAACACTCCTAAAGGGACACTCTCATCAAGGAGTATCTGACATGTCTCCATAAGTGTATTGATACTTGACGGGAGTATTTTAAAGAATTAAGCATTTGGAATATGTGGAAACATCCAAAAGTGCAACACTCCTAAAGGGACACTCTCATCAAGGAGTATCTGACATGTCTCCATAAGTGTATTGATACTTGACGGGAGTATTTTAAAGAATTAAGCATTTGGAATATGTGGAAACATCCAAAAGTGCAACACTCCTAAAGAGACATTCTCATCAAGGAGTATCTGACATGTCTCCATAAGTGTATTGATACTTGAGGGGAGTATTTTAAAGAATTAAGCATTTGGAATATGTGGAAACATCCAAAATTACAACACTCCTAAAGGGACACTCTCATCAAGGAGTGTCTGACATGTCTCCATAAGTATATTGATACATGAGGGGAGTATTTTATAGAATTAAGCTTTTGGAATATGTGGAAACATCCAAAAGTACAACACTTCCTAAAGAGATACTCTCATCAAGGAGTGTCTGACATGTCTCCATAAGTGTATTGATAGTTGATGGGAGTATTTTAAAGAATTAAGCATTTGTTTGAATGTAATGAATAAATCTATTTTCGCAAAAAATGTGATCTAATTGGAAAAGCAATGGACCCCATTACTCCTGCTATGCAGGAAATGATGATTCAACTTTAAGTGTTCTCTAGGCTGGAGGTAGATAAGAATTTCCTGCAACAGAAAGAAGTGTTTCAAAGAGTGTTTCCTTAGCTTTCCGGAGAGTTGGTATAAGCTGTACATTATGTGAATGCTCTCAATTTAAATTTCTGTAGATTTTTGGGGAAGATTCATGGATATAAATTCATAGTCAATTCTCTTCTTGTAATTTTGACAGAATCACTGACATTCTTATTCTTGACCTGAAGACAGGATGGATTCATCAGTAAGTGCTTCTTAAACATCATACATTTTTTTTCTTGTTGATTGGTTTTCTTATTTTGCCGTTGATGGAATTTGAAGTGGGAAGTACAAGACTCTTGAAAGGAAAGTTTATTGACTTGAGCATTATGGATATAATTGTAGATATAAGAAACCCTAGTCAGATTAGATAAGAAAAGCATTGTCTGTGTTGGCTAACAAGGATATAAAAGACCTTGGATACACAACAGAATTCTAGCGATCCTTTATTTAGCTGCAAATACTTGACTAGTTGGTTGTGAGACATGTTATGTTATTTAATTGTGTGAAATAAAGTTTTTTGTTTATTTATTGTTTTTATTAGTAATGTTTTCTAAAATCATTTTGAAATAAATTAATGGAGTATTTAATATTACATGCATTTAGCCTTTAGCGGTTTATGGAATAGGTGGGCTAGTCACAACAAATTATTAGCAGCGGCTATAAAGACTAAACCCAGCTAGTCATTGTTTGATTGATTTGTTTGCTTCAAGAGAGTATATTTTCTGTGCTTTCTAAGAGATATTAATCGACTCTAGAAAGTTACAGCATAAAGAAAGATATGTATAGCCCATTGATCTTCTGTCAAACATCTAAACATGGTAGAATGCTTCAGCAGTTTTTATGTCAACTGGAATGAGATATTCATTATAGTTCTTATTCGGTGTCCGTTAGAAGCTGATATTTGTTAGCTAAATATATGTAAATATTTGTTATAATTAGTGCATTCTTGAGTATATACGAAATAAACAACAATAGTGGAATACTAAAATCAAACATCAAACTGTAAGTAACTTTTAATTTGTTTTTACTAATTATTATTACCATAATAATCAATTAACAAATAATAAACTAAGATACAAAATAACTAATAAAAAAGTGCAACTTTATAAAAATATATATTATTGCTTTATAAGGGGGAATATTTTTGTAGCAAAATACAACTCAATTGACACGTGGAATTTATTCGTACCCGCTAGGGTTCCTGATGTGCATGTAATTAGATCCGTAATGGGTTAAGCTATGTGAAATTAAAATCGAGTGCCGAATATAAGGGCAGTTTATGATTTATGTCTGCAGTTTAAAATAACTAAATCTAAAAGTAGCATATGCATGCATATGTGTGTGTGTGCGTGCGAATGCACACCACACACACACACACACACACACATATATATTTCTTTAAAAATACATGAGTTTAGTACAGGAAAGTTGTGCTAGTAAAGCAATTGTTCCTTCAGAATTAATATTTTAATGATTTTATGTAAATTTTAGCTGCATGGTAATTTGATTATCTATAAATCTTAGTTTTTACCTATAAATCATGAATTTATGATGACAGTTTTATAGCATTGGCATATATTAATAATTATTATGAATATAATAATTGCAGACAGGAGGACTGGAGGGACAACATTTCCGTAAGATTGGAAAACTTGTGTCATTGAGTGAACAGAATCTTATTGACTGCTCCAGTGCGTATGGTAACAATGGATGTCAAGGTGGACTTATGGACAATGCGTTCAGGTATATTAAAGACAACCATGGTATAGACACCGAGACCTCATATCCATATGAAGGAGAGGTGAGTTGAAGGCAAAACTTGTAGAGATAAATACAGTCATACCTCTGTATAACGAAGTCGATTATCCAGAGAAAAAATTCGATGTAGAGAGGTATTCGTTATTGAGAGGTTGTGTTGTAAAGAATGCTCCCACCCCATCTTACTCATATCGCACTACCTGCGGTATTAAAAGGGATACAGTATAATATCGCGAGCGTAGTTAGTATAATAGGCCAATGTTAATATATATTACCGTAACCCATTTAATCATTGCGTTATCGATATTGTCGAATGTACAAAGTTTCATTTTCTTTCTTTGCAAATCATAAGAAACACTTTGTTTTAGAATTTGATCCCGGTTTTTTAGAATAGTAGATAGCGAACTCTGACGTATACCGAATTTTTTTGCAACATTCAACTTTTTTACACCTTCATCAACCTCTCGTAAAACACTCACTTTTTCTGCTACACTTGAACACTTTCTTTTTGACATTTTTTCACAGCACGACAAACTCACAGCACGAATAAAAATAAGTAACTGAGCTAGCAACACTTGTTCCACAAAGCCATAGAGATCAATAATGTAAACGGAGACATAGATAATACGTATATCACGTCCGAGACTATTTATAGCCAAGATTAGCTGGCATTTGTTTACTACAATCTTATGTTGACACATTAGGTTTTCGGGCGTCCAAGCATTTTGTCAATGACTCATATTTACAATAGTCCAGTTGGTTTATTAACTCCAATAGGACAGTTATAGTTTATTCTTGCTTTAGTTCTGAAAGCTTGGTTAATTTTTATGATCGTTTTTACTGGATATTCTGCTGCGTTAAATAGTTCAAACTAAAAAAAACCATTAAAATATAAAAGTTAAACCAAATTAAATCTGTTCATAAAACTTCCTGAATAATTGTTTCAGTTGAAGCATCAAAAGTTAACTTGAGATGGTCGGATTTAAAAACAACTCAGGCACAATGTTCTCCGAACTCTTTTAAAGCACTGTCGTAAGGGAACCCAGAGCGTGCCGGAACGCTAGCCGTGAAGAACGTGTTAACTGAACCGAACTATAACATGCAGTCAATTGCCAACATGTGTTTCGCCTACCATTTTTGGTTTTGTTGACCTTCCTGCTGAAAATAAACAATTTCCTGGAAAGGCCATTGTGAACTGCCTATACAACACTACATTTCTTCGGTTGAAATAGAAAAAAAACTTCGTTATTGAGAGGTCCAAAATTCGTTACATAGAGGTAAATAAGCCGTATAACTTCTAAAATGTCATGGGACAAGATAAAAATTCGTTATATAGAGGATTTCGTTATCTGGAGGTTCGTTATATAGAGGTTCGACTGTATATTATTCCTTAATAAGTAAAAACCCATTAACCACATTATAAACATCCTTTATTTTATTAAAAATTTTGATTACATGGTAATCATCTTCAGAAGTATTGGTCAAGGTCCCCATCCTTTTACTAACAATCTCGACCAATCACGAATCATCATATGTACATCAAGCTCTAAAGGGGCAGAGCTTAGCCGCTTTAGTTATTTATTTAGTTAAAAATTTTCCACAGTGCTCAAGAAATTATTAAATATTATTTCTTATTTACTAAAATAATGGTTATGCAAAAATATTTTTTGTTTTTGGAATTGAATAAATTTATGTGATCAGATTGGCTAGCATGACGATTTTAGTATTAAATTTTATAACATAAATAAATGAAACTTCTATACCACAAATGACTTTTTTCTTTTATTTAAAACCTTATGTACATTTCGATTGCATAGCAATCATCCTCAGAGGTAATTTACAATAAAAATAAATTGATATAAATTAAAATTTTTATTGTAAATTACCTCCGAGGATGATTGCTATGCAATCAAATGTACATAAGGTTTTAAATTTTAAAAAAATGTCATTTGTGGTATAGAGGTTTCATTTATTTATGTTAAACATTACGCCACAGTTGTTTTATACAGTTATTAAATTTTATGTACAAAACTCCACAAATGTAATAATATTGTGCATATATTATTTGTATGGTTTTGAAATCTTAAAAAAGTCATTGATAAAAGATGATGTTCAGTTGTATTTAATTGAAAAATTTCAACTTTCTAAGTATGAGTTGACAATCAAATGGATAGGCTTGTGAGTTGAACTCAAAGAAATAAAAACAAACTAAATTCATGTATTGTGCCTAAAATGTATATCTTACAACTAGTCTTTTTTAAGGTATAATTTAATATTTGTTGACTCCATCTTCACGTGAGCTACTAGTTTTCACTAAACACTCCTCAACAAATATAAGTAAGTGCTACTATAGGCAAGTTTGTAAATATTTAATTTAACATGGACATTATACAATTGTTGGGTTATACATCTTGAAGGTTTTAAATAAACACTTCTTTATCAATTCAACTTGGCAAAAACCACTACTTACTGATATTTCTCAGTAGATGAGTGTTGCACTTGGTCAGTGCAATGGTAAATTCTGTGAGTCACAGACTAGACTCCAAGTTAGGATGTTATTGTGATCTGGTGTTTTCTTGCTCTGAGAGTAAATTTTAAGATTCAGTTAAACTAGATATTAATTTGATTAAAGCCCTCTGGAATTTTATTTAATTCTAAAAGTGAAACTGGATAACAATAACCAGATCAAATAAAGCATAATTTGTATCAGGTTTTATTAAAATACATTAATTAGGTTGCTAAAACTTGGTCAGTTTCAAGTTTTTGTAATATAATTTTGGCTACTCCTGTTAAAAATATTTTCATACAAATTGTTAAAAAATACTCGTTTTTAGTGTAAAATGAAGCGTGATTTTTTTATAATCTATTATGGTAGAAAAAGGATTTGTTGGACCAGCAGTAATACACTGTGTGTGCATTGCCTGGGCAAAGTACCATTTGTACACAGTAAAAAATTTCTACCGTAAACAGCTCGCCGTCATATCAGTTGGACATGATTTCGCAGACCTTTGTTTGTAACCTGGTGAATCCACTGCTAGTCAACCATTAAACGTACCAAATTTAAATCTGTCTCTTAGTAATGGATACATCCAAAATGTGACTGTTTTATGTCACGACTATTTTTTCTCATTCAAATAATATACACTTATAACATTACATACATCCTTTGTATCCATAATTTAGTGATTGTCTTACCTTAAGCAGCATTCAAATTGAGCCACTATATCAGTGGACAAAGCTACAAAGTTTTTTTGCCATCCAGTGAATTTGATATTCTGGTAAAAATTCTTGTTGTAGCCATGAGCCCTAAGGATAGCTTTTTATTAATATTTTACAAAAATTTTTTGAGCACAAGCAAAAAAAATATAATAATAAATTAGGTAAAAATTGTCAAAATCTTTTTTTTATAAATCAGATTCTACTTAACCCATTGTACATTAAATGATTTATGTTCCGAGTAACCCAGTAAGATATTTTGGACTCTGTGGTTACAGCAACTGAATTTTGTTGAATACAAACTTGATCATTTTTGTAAGTTGTATTATAAAATTAAAAGTTTATGTGTAATAATTAGTTAAACAATTTAGGTAATTATTACTTAATAATAATTTTAAAATAAATTTAATTGATTATTTGTAATCATTATTAGTAAAAAGTTAATATTTATTAAAAATAAAAATATTGCAGTATTCATTTTTAAAATAGTAAATAAGTAGAATATATAAATACGTTAAAGATAAAATATTAATTATGGTCTGATGCTTAGCAGTTGATTGTAGGCTCTCCATTATACTCATGCAACTAATTTTTCACTTTACAAACGTAAAATACTGAAAAAATTTCAAAAACTTATGGCAGTTATAAGAAAACATTAGGATGGCAATAAGAATCCTACTTTATTTGTCCTGTCATTCTAAAAATGGATATAAATATCATACTTTATGGAGACAGTTTCAAGAGGACAAAGGATTGCCAACTCATGACAAATGAGTTGCAAGTGCTTATTTGAAGTTCTGCGATGATAAAAACATTAACTGTGGTCAAGTAGACTAAACATTCAGCAATTTACTATCGATGATGCATATGTTTGGCATTATACTGTATGCAGGGAATATTCTCATTGCGTTAAATTATTACCTGCTTCATAAATTAGTTCAGTTAACCTGTAGATGTTCATACAAGAAATCAGTTGCTGAAGCAGTAAATTTATTTACTGAATAGATCTAAGAAATATATGTTACAACAGTGCTCTAAACCTGTTCATTTCATAACTTGTATTGTTTACAAATATTTCCTGCAGATCTTGTTGCCTATGGTCTCAGCATGAATCCCATCCCTTTTTTATTCATGGTAATGCCTTTTTTGGACCTCGGTTCAGTTAAGCTGTCTATTCTGAAGTCCAGTCGTGCACTGAAAAAGGTTTTCCAATCTGGAGTTTGGTACCATCTTCAGTATTGAAGCAGAGACCATAACAACTGCCATCTTAAGTCCTCTGCAGTTTGAGTGTCTTTTCTTTCAGATTTTTATTTTGCGTTCCTCTTAATTACAGAGTGTGCCAATTGCAGGAAGTGTAATAAAACAAGTACTAATAAAAAAGTGAAATTCATCTCTCTTTCCCTTCTTCAGTAATCAAATTCAATCCTGCAAGTACAGACAATGCAAAAACTATGAATTTTTTTGTTTCACATTTAAGTAAAACAATTACTATAAAAAGTGTTTGTGTTTCCTGAGTGACTGTACCTAACAAAGTTATTGTGCTTGCAGGAGGAAAGGAAATTGTACTCATCTGATATTTATCTTCACACTAGATGACTGTAGTTCCATGCATCTTTAATTTAATGTTTTTATGTATTTGTTTGCTGTTATGTCACTAGGACTGAACAACTTTCAGCAAGATCATTTCCTTTTTCGTTTTCCTCTTTTTTTCATAATAAAGTAATTGTAATTTTTATTGTTACAGGCGATCATCTTCTTGCTTCACCTTTAAGAACAGATTGTTCATATTATGATTATGAATTATATAAACAAAATTTTGCCTGCTTAAGAAAGAGAATGCGCCTTGGTTATGTAAATGTACCAATAATAGAGTTATTCAATTATTCAATGGTTAAGTTTTGGTTTTTGTATTCACCTTTGCCTACGAGTACAGAAGTAATAATATATTATTAAGTAAAGCATTTCTACAACCAAGCAAACTATATTTTTGCACTTTAAGCAAAACTGTTTCTTTGTACTTAGGATGATCAGTGCCGTTATCGAGCATCAAAATCAGGAGCTACAGATTACGAGTACAGAAGCAATAATATATTATTAAGTAAAGCATTTCTACAACCAAGCAAACTATATTTTTGCACTTTGAGCAAAACTGTTTCTTTGTACTTAGGATGATCAGTGCCGTTATCGAGCATCAAAATCAGGAGCTACAGATTCAGGATTTGTTGATATTCCTCAGGGAAATGAGAAGAAGTTGAAAGCTGCTACTGCCACTATAGGGCCTATTTCTGTTGCTATTGATGCTAGTAATGAATCTTTCCAGTTTTACAGTAAAGGTAACTTCACTTAATTTTAATAATCACCCCTTATTTACAATAAAAAATTCTATTTTGTTCTCGATTTATTTTTTCAATTCCTTTCATTAATTCACACTTCTCTTATATGTATCTTGTTCTAACTTTCAATCGTTAGTAAAATACTTTTTAATCATCAACTCAAGTTCAAATACATTTTTAAAAACTTGTAGTGAATGGCACTTGATGTTAATACAGTTTAAAAATTATATTATTCAGTAATAAAATTTAATGAATTAATTTTATTTTTATATGGGAGAAAAACTTTTCACAAAAGAGAGAAAGTATGCAATATAGGTATTTAGGCCCATTTGGCGTAGAATAAGTGATAACATATGATTTTATTAAACAGTTGATTTTATGCACAAGTTATGTTACTTTATTTATATTAATTGTAATTATGTAATAAAAAGTAACTAACATACAATTACTCTTTGTTGACCTAAGTACGAATTGACTTTAAAAAATTGTTGTTTCTATTACGTGTTCATTGTTTGTTTTAATTTTAAACTTGAGCTACTAACATATTCATGTAAACTTGAAAAATGTTATCATTTTCATCATACTTTGATATAGAATTATAATAACCTTATAATGTAATAAAGTGCTACAGTACCAGCTCTATTTAATGCTAAAAGCAAGATTTTGTAAAATTACTTTATTTGAAATGAAGAAATCTAATACTTACTTGTATTTCAAAGACTTCATAAATAAGCACCAAGATATTTGCACATAGCAACTCTTTTTCTACAGCATCAGAGAATTGTGTGTCTTATTGGACTAGATAGGAAACTGACTGATTTGTTGATAGAAGAAGGGAAGTACACTAAAATATCTGTATTTTTTACACAGGTGATAATATTTTTTGAAAAAGTATACGATATATTTTGAAAAAACAAAAAAAATATTTTTTTATCTCCAGCAGTATTATAGAAGATGCTGAAATAAAACAAGTAAGATAAAAAAAATTCAATTGATTCCTACTTTGGTTAACAAAGAAATACTTAATTTTAGCTACTTTTTATTGAATAATTACAATTATATAAATAAAGTAACATAACATATGCATTAAAACAGCTGTTCTATAACATAAAATCATCTGTTTCATGAAATCATATGGTGTCACTTATTTATTTTAAGCTAAAATTAATTAAATTTAATTCATGAATTTATATTTGAAAAAACTATAACATCAAGTGTCATTTACTACAAGTTTTAAAGAAATGTATTTAAACGCGAGAAGATGAATAAAAAGTATTTTATTAATGACCGAAAATTTTAACATATATATATATATATATAATATGGTGATATATTTTCTTGTAATATAGTTAATAAATTAAAAATATTTCAAAAACAAGAATACTTTTAATGAATATATTTATTCAAAGCTTTTCACCGATAAAATAGTACCAGCATCTTCAGGAAAATAATTATCTAATCTTATTTCTTTAATTATCTTTAATTTATTAATTATATATATATCAAACAAATATCAAAATATTTCAATAGTATGATAGGTTTTTATATGTGTGTATTTATTTATTTCCAAGAGATTGCAGTTTTGGACTATTGCCACTAGGTAAGTCTGTCAGTCTCCTATCTAATCCTAAAATTCCTAAATAAGCTTTAATCTCTACTAGAACTAACCTAATATATATGTATATATATATATATATATATATATATATATATATATATATAGAGAGAGAGAGAGAGAGAGAGAGATTTTTTGGACTAGGAGACTGACAGACTTACCTTGGTAAGAGTCCACTCTGTAGTCTTGAAATAGAAACACATAAAAGCACTTAATGATATATTTCAACCACACGTGGTTATACCAACCAAAACTAACCTAAATATATATATATATTGTAACATTTATAGAATGGGCTATATAATATTATTTAAGAATTGGAAAATAGATGAGAAATAACTCACTCAAAATTTAGAAAGAAATTCATTAAAAGATTGGTTAGGTTAAAATTGAAACTAAATTCTGGTAAAAGCCTAGGAATTGTAAACAAGGTTTTTGAACTGGAAATGTATTAGGAAATTTGTTATATCAAATAACCTAACACATAAATTAAAATAAGATAATCTAGTAATAGTTATGTGTAAACAAATTTGTAAACTGTAGGAACATAGGGCCTAAGTAATTACTTGAAGGAGAAAGTGAACACGTTTGTAAACAAAAGAAAATTGAAAGGTTATGTTTCTATGAATTCGGCTCAAAACACACACAATTCAGAACTATTTCAAAAGTAAAACACAAAGACACTTCACACACTAATAATATTAATAGAATAAACACTGGAAGGTTTGTTGACGATAGGAAATTGAAACAGTGAGTTTCAACCAAATTAACGAAATAAAAACTGGTGAAAACAAACTTGTTGGTATGTCAGCTGTAACACAGATGTGAAAGCAAGAAAGTAGGTCAGTGTGACAATCGATTCTAGTGAAGAAAAAGAAAACAAACTAGATTACATTAACATGTGTGAAAGTCTAGTGGAAAGAAATCGAACTAAATTATAACCCATATGTGTTTTTTTTGAAGAAGAAAGCCGCCATATTTGTAAGATTTTTAAAAGAAAATAGAAGGACGCGTAGTTAGAGTTGAGTTGATTCTAGCGTGGGTGACGCTACAAGATGGGACCTGCCAGGACCAGTCAAAATTCTATTTATTTGGAAAGAGTTCGTCTAAATTATACAGTTTTGTGAGTAAACTTGGCCAGATTAAACAGGAATAAGAAAATTGAAAGAGTTAATACTGTGTTAATATAAAGTAAAGTAAATAAAACAAATTTAAGTGTGTGAATTGTTTAATTGGAGAGAACGGGAATTTACGTAAGCGACCAGCAAAATTTTGATATTTATTAAGTTGAGTAATAGCGCTATAAAATAACTTTAGTGGACTTTTAAGATAATAGAGAAGTTTAAATTTGTATATTAGGATATCTTATAGTTAATTAATAGTTCGAAATACTCCAGTTCAAATGGTTTGGCCTTTTTGCATTTTCAAAATTTAATATTGTTTGTTCAAAATTTATTTAATTAACCTAAGAATTTCTAAAAATATAGCCCATACTATAACCCCGAGATATCAAGAGATCTTAAACTAGCCAAGGGTATAAAAACCTTGTAACTCAAATTTAAAGAATCGAATTTTAGTATATTTTGTTAAAAATTGTTAAGTTGTAAATTTTTGTTTTGTGTATTGTTTAATGTTGAGATGAAATTATAATAAATAATAATGAATTGTTCTTGAGTAGTTTTTTGGTTTTGGTTATTAAATAGAAATAATATATCTTCATAAAATAGTAAAACCCTGTTGCGTCTGTTTTATAAAATTATGTTATAATATATATATATATATATATTCTTGATATTTAACGTTATCCATTGTTTTTCCGTTGCACTGACTTTATGAAGTTAATTATTACTATTGTAAGTAATTTTATCCACCATTAAGTGCAATAATTTTACCTTGAGTGATGAGGCACCTTTCGGTCAATTGACCATTGTCGAATCACTGATGTTTCTCTGTTGTAGATGTTCGGTCTGTGAACTTGGTGTTTGTTGACGTTACGCGCACTTTTTCTTGATCTGTGTGTATGATATTTCTATATAGTATGTCTTCTGTATATGTTGTTTGTAGATTCATTAAATTGTTGTGTATGTTTTTATAAATGTGGTATTTTTCTAGTGAGTTTAGTTCTATTGGGTTGTTATTTATTTCAAGTATGGTTAGGTTATTTTCGTAATTTGTTATTTCGTGTTTATGGGATATTAGGTGTGCTGCAACATTTGATACTTTAGAATTTTTGTTTTTGAATGCTCTATAATGTTCTTCAAATCTTATTTTAAATGTTCTGGTTGTTTTTCCTATGTAAAAAGCGTTACAGTTGTTGCATGTGATTTTGTAAATTCCTGATAGGTTATGTTTTTCTGAATTTGTTTTGTGGTTTGTGTTATTAAGATATTTTATTATTTTGTTGTTTGGTTTGTAAGTTGGAGTGTAGTATTCTTTGTTGTATATATTTGTTATTTTTTCTATTTTGTTATTGGTGTATTTATATTTTAGGTAGATTTTTTTATTTTCATTATTTTCGTGTTCCGGTTGTAGTGTTGTGTTGAGGTTAGGTTTTCTTGTGAATTTATTGTATATATTTTTTATAATGTGTTTGTTGTATCCATTTTCTATTGCTATTTTTGTAATGTTATCTAATTCTTCATTTAATTTTTGTTTGTTATCCTGTGTGTATTTTATTGCTTTATTTATCATGTTACTGTAAGTGTTGATTTTGTGTGTCCAGGGGTGGTTAGATTTGTAGTGTATTGTGGTGTTGTTGGAAGTAGGTTTCCTGTATACTGTAGTTTCTATTTTATTATCATTTGTATTTAAAGTAATGTCGAGGAAGTTGATTGTTCTATTTGTTTCTGTTTCAACGGTGAATTGTATGTTTTTGTTGTATGTATTTAGTTTGTTTAATATTATGATGTGTTCGTTGTGAATGGTAGGTTGGTATATTACAAGTATATCGTCTACATACCTTGTCCATAGTGAGATATTGTGTGTTTATTATAGGTTTAATTATTATTTGTTCAAAGTGTTGTAAATATATTTCTGACATGACAGATGATATGGGTGAACCCATGGGGAGTCCTGTTGTTTGTTTATAATATTTATTGTTAAATTGGAAGTAATTTTGGTTACATATGTGTTTGGTTAGCGTAATGATACTATCTATTATGTTTCTTTTCTCGTTATTGTGTATCAGTTTGTTTTTTATTATTTCTATGGTTTCTTCTATTGGGATACTAGGGTACATGTTAGTTATGTCATAAACTTAACTAAAACACAATTTACTGAAAAAGAAAAAATAATAATAACAAATTCCTTCAAATATAACCTACCTAACTTCAACAAAAAACAAATAATAAAAAACCTAATAGTTGACACAGAATCTAACATCCACAAAATTACCCACCAAAATACTGAACACATAAGAAATAATATTAATAATAAAATTAACCTAATAAAAACGGAAAAAAACAAAAAAACGGAACAATATATTAATAAAAAAGAAATTATAAAACTCAGAGAAAAACTAGAAAACAACGACTACTTAATATTAAAATCAGATAAAACAAATACGCCAGTAATAATAGAAAATACCAAATATATCGATTCAATGACTAACTACATAAAAGAAAATAAATACGAACAAATCCCAGACCATACAATATAAAAAATGGATACGAATTAATTAATAAAATAAAATGTGTATATATATGTATATATATATATATATATATATATATATGTATATATATATATATATATATATATATATATATATATATATATAGATTTTTTGGACTAGGAGACTGACAGACTTACCTTGGTAAGAGTCCACTCTGTAGTCTTGAAATAGAAACACATAAAAGCACTTAAACAATGATATATTTCAACCACACAGTGGTCTTTATCAATCGAAGAGAAAACACAAAAAGAAATATGAGAGAATCAAGACTACAGAGTGGACTCTTACCAAGGTAAGTCTGTCAGTCTCCTAGTCCAAAAAATCTAAATAATCTTTACCAACCAAAACTAACCTAAAAAAAAATATATATATATATATATATATAGTGTCTCTGTACACATATTATTTTCAGTTTGTCAGACTTTTATAACCTCAACACCAGTTCTCTTATGTCTTCAATTACAGAGTCTCTACTATAGTTTAAAGTATTACAAAATTTCTAAAATATTATGAGTAATTATAGTGAATACTTTTGAACTTGCTGTTTCGCTTCAAAATAATTATTTCATTGACGAAACCGACCCACTACTCAAAGGACGACTTATTTTATCAATGAAATGATTATTTCAAAACGCTTCAGCAAATTTTCACTCAGTTACGCAATAATTACTTATAATTTAATTAGTGAATTCAAGATGATTACAACAAGCAACTTTTCTAAAATAATTAAAAATTTCACTATTGTAAATTGATCAATAATAAATTTATTAATTGAAGAACTTGAATGAATAATTTTAAATATTAACCACCCTATTTTTATCACATATTTCTGTTTGTAGGTGTCTACTATGAAGAGAACTGTAGCTCAGAAAATCTTGACCATGGTGTATTAGTTGTAGGATATGGAACTACTGAAGAAGGTGAAGACTATTGGATTGTCAAAAACTCTTGGGGAACCAAGTGGGGAGATGAAGGTTACATTTTAATGGCTCGTAACCGTGACAACCATTGTGGCATTGCTTCTTCAGCAAGCTATCCTCTCGTCTAGTGCAGCACTTTATTTTGTGATAAACTTTTGTTTGGTTTTAATATTCTCAGTCTGCTCAAACTTTACTGATTTCCACTCATCAGTATTATCCCTATTGAGCTGACATTTTTATATAATAGTAGTAGTAATGTGTTTTAAGTGATAGTTCCAATAGTTAATATTTTTAATTTGTTTGATTTTTAATGATAAGTAATATTTACTGGTTTAAATAATATTTAAAATGGAATGCTATCATTCCATTTTGTATAAATGTATATAATCTTATTACGTTTATACTGGTTTGTAATATTAATTTTATTAAACTATTTTTTTAAATAATGGTTTTGTTAATTTTTTTTAAATACATTTCTATTTAAATGGAAATATTATAGATATGGGCTGATTCCTAAAGCTTTTGATTCCAATTTTGTTACTAAAATTTTTCTTCCAATTCTCGATTATTTTAAGTTGTATATGCCTACATGATATTCTCTGATGACAAATTATGTTAATGAGAGAGAGAGAGAGTGATTCAGCAGAGCAAGAAGAGCAGTGACTGAAATGGACCAGAATTGCTTCAGACCATCTTATTGCTGCATCATAAATAATAATGATATTTTCAATGAATCAGCATTTGCTTTACTTTTGGAATAATCAGGCTGTATTCCCGTCTATAGTGTTACTAATTTATAAGAGGACATGGAATAATTATCTGGAAATATATAAAGAATTTTTAGGCACTACTTAAACAAATCACAATAACTAATTGTAAAATTAAGTACTTGAAATTTTTAAAAGGTAATAATAAAGTAAATTATTGCCTTCATTGTACTTTTAAACCCTTCGTATCCAATAAGCAGAATATTCTGCCGATCATAAATGTCACGTTATTTTTAGTGTTTGAGAATCATATTGTATTGTCCGTAATTATGAAGATTAAGGTTATGTTGATGGCACTAATGCCATTTTTTTTCTACAAGAATTTTTTGATTATTACCAATACTATAAAACTAAAAACATATGACTATTATTATTACTAAAACTCGGAGGGACCTTATCGGTGTAGAGCACTTAGCTGCAGCCTTTGTACTCTCTTCCCATCCCTATCACAGGATTAGCTTAGTGGATACCTACCTCTTTGCAGAAACCAAATACCCACCTGATGCTAAATCTTCTGATGTACATGCTATCCTCTGGTATACATACCTGCCGGCCAAACTACTTTCTCCTTGTAGCTCCCAAAGCAGTGCACTCACAGAGTATGTGGATTGGGCTTTCCTCTTGGCCCTCGTTGCATCTCTTGCACACAGGGGATCTAGATCTTCCAATTTTTTATTGGAACCCTCTCAGATTCCCATGGCCTGTGACCAGCTCTACAGTAACTCTGAGTTAAGGTCTACATAAGGAGAGTAGTTCTTTGACCCACAAGTCTCCCAAGTAATCCCACAGTACCTTGGATTTGTTGCACCCCAAGGTACCATTACATTTTCCCCTGCACAACCTGTCTATATATGCCGTGATCCTCTTGCGCCTCTCCTGAGGCATGCCCACTGCCCTTACCAACGGTACTTGAGTTATACACCCTCGTGTTGCTAAGGCGTCAGCTCTCTCATTTCCTATCCAGCCAGAATGTCCTGGAATCCAGGTTAGGTTGAGCGAATTATACTTATTCAGCTCTGATAGAGTAGCTATAGTCTTAGCCACCAGCCTTACCTACAGCCTTCAGAACTGCCTGACTGTCCGAGCCAATCTAGATGGTCTTGCCAGACCCTATTATTTTCTCACCACATAGTTTGATCACGAGCACCTCCCCCTGGAAGACAGAGTTGTAGTCCTCCAGACGATGAAAAAATCTGTCTCGGTCCACTTAATCCTGCTCCCACTCCTTCCTTCATCTTGGACCCATCCGTGAACCAGATTTCATGTTTGGGTCTATACTCCACCCATGCCTCTCTTGCAGGAATATGTATTTTGTAATTTCCTTTTTAAGAGACAGTATTTTATCCTGAGGTTCTATCCAGAGCTCCTTCAGTGAATCTCCAAATAGCTGTTTATGACGTTTGCTACTTGTTTTCCACAGCCCGGTACAACTTAGCCGGTATGCAGTTTTCATTGCCTCCATCCTAATTTTGAAGACTCAAGGATGGAAAACCCAACATAACCCTCATGGCCGCACATGGTGTGCTACTCCTTGTAGCTGTTATGTCTCTAAGGAAGAGCCCCTGCACGTGGTCCAGAACTCTTTTACTTCTGTGCCCTGTCCCACCAGATGATTGAGGCAAAGACAACCTCAGCACCACAATGACAAAATAAATCCAGTTCATCTGATGTGGACCCAAACCCCATCTCATGCCTATCGCTCCTCTGCATTGCCAGAACATAGCTATGGCTTTTTTGCACTTATCCTCCAAATGCTCACGCCAGAGGAATAACTCTCAGATATTTAGCGCTCTCAACGTAGCTTATTTTGGTATTACCAATTTCAATCATCTCCAGTGATTTAGTTTTATATTTCCTAGTGAAGATGAGTGCTATAGATTTCTCTCCTTGAATGCATAGCGCTTTTCGCAAATGTTGGCTCGGCACCTGTGTTTAAAACCACAAGATTTTCTTCAATCAATAAGGCAAGGAGCTAATCGCCTCCTTCATTTGTGTTTGTGCTGCCCCACACCTCATTATGAATATTGGGATCAAAGCCCACTAAGATTCCTATATTGCTTTCCTTGCAGTACTGAACTAACTTACGTAATTCTGCAGGGGGCGATTCTCTATTGTGGGCGCAGTAAGTGGAGGCATCGATGAACTCCCTGCTCCCACTTACCTCAAATTCTAACCACCGCAAGGTCCCTGGATGAGATTTCTTGAATCAGTGTGACTTCTAGTCCTCTGACTATCACACATACCCTGTACCCTTCGTTCCCCACTTGCATAGGTGCGCCCGGCTGGAGCCAGACCCCTTATACAGTTCCTGACCAGCCACGGTTCGGTTCTTGCACCAATGCAAGCGCTGGTAATGTGTGTCTCACATTTAAGCACCTGGCACTTTTACTGTAGTGCAAGTTAATTTGCAGGATCATTGCTTGTGGGCAAGCTATATCCAACTGACCCCTACGCCTTCTCCTGTTTCTCCTTCTTACCCTTCTCTTCCAGGTCCTTAGAGGACCACTTAAAAGTGACCTTTCCAGTCCCCAGGAAAGCCTTCCCATCTCTTGCCTTGAGATGTCTGGCTGATCCAATCCTAGACAGAGGAGGCTTGCAGGTCCCCTTGCTCAATGAACTGTAGGATCTTCCACTTCAAAGTGTTAATTTCAAGCTTAACTGACGGTACTACTTCTGTCAGCCATTTTGCCGATTCCTCCTTAGCACAAATAAATGCTGCTGCTCCATCCCTTAAGTATGTGTCTCTGAACCGCGGAACTAAACCTCAACTAGGAATGTCCAAAATTTGTTCTATGACGGTGCCCCTAAGGTGGTCGAACGCCGCCATCTCCATCCTCATGCCTACACTATCCCCAAAGGTCACTAGTACCTTCGACAAGAAAGATGCACCTCCCCATTCAACAGGCCTAGACCCTTGTCTATTCCTCTTGGCCTCGGACTCTGGAGTAGAAGTACTCCTTTCCTCCCTTTTCCTTTCTTTCTCTTGTCGTATTGAGGTCCAACCAGATTCACTGGCTTCAGGGATGACAGAGCGGGTCTAGCTCCAGCCTCCGTCAAATCCTTCCGCTTCCTGGACCAGTGTTTCCTTAAAGGGGATGGCAGTGGTTCTCTTCCCTCCGCCTCCGCCTTCTTTGCTTCCTCATGGTAGGTAAGCCATAGTGCTTTCCTCCTTTGTGCCCCACTCATTCCTCCTGTTGCCTTTGCAACTGGTTTTCCATCTGTCTCTATGGGGGCTGAAGCCATATCCATTTGGACAGATTTGTCGGCAGGTTCTAAGCCCTGACCAGTTAAATTTGTTTCATTTTTGTCTGCCATGTGTATTCCCACAAGCAGCTAGGGAAATAAAGGTCTGCCGCCGCAGAGCCCTGCTTACGGCGGTAAGGCGACTTAAGTACTCAGGGGTGTGGCACCCAGGTGCTCCTGAGGCTCCATTTGACCCTCCTTACCCTGAGGACCACGAATCTACATCGGCACGGATCGCATAACACCTTCAGATCGGGGGTGTATCTACCCATCTAGACCACCAACCTGGATGGGGAGTGCTCTTGGTTGCCGCCTGCAAGGGCAGGGCGACAGCCGGGCAGTTAACAACCCTTCAAAAGCTAGGACTGGCCCCTTCTTTTTGAGCCGTCTTCATGCACTCACACATTTGCCTGAACTTCCCATTTATAGGGAACCACATAAGTACAGCTCCACTTCACCCATCCCCCAAGTGCGGATTAAGCCTCTCCACCATGTCTAGGTCATGCAGCCCATAGGAGAAAAACATATAACTTATTTTGAAAAAAAAATCATTCAATTAAATGTTTCAAGCGAAATTTTTAATTCCTTACGTAGCGTGCAAATTGTTAAAATATGCTATTTTTCTATTTCTTACTAAGAAATAGAATTAAAATTGACTTTTTTTACTTTAAATTAAATTTATACTAACATATGGTTCGATCAATTAAGGACCTACTAATGGGTGATTATTGTGTGGAAGTGGAGTAGAACTAGTGCATTGCCGTGGGCTTATTTATGATTTATACAAAGCAACCCTTCTAAAAGAAAGTTTTATCCCCCTTAGATCTAGTAAGAAGAGGAGAATCACATTAACATCCACCTATCTTTCTACTTAATGAATCCCTTCTATAAGAGGGAGTGGTTTAGCATGCCTTTTGTTCGTTTGTCAAACATCTCCTGATAATCACACATATTTTTAATTTGAATGTATTTCAGCAACGATGTCTGGTATTACACTTTTGTCAGGAATAAAGAATTTTTTGTTTTCTTGTTATAGCATCACTGTCATTCCTCTCTCCTTCCAGGTTACTGCAGGAGGAGCATTGACTTCCAGCTTACTGCAGGAGGAGCATGGACTTCCAGCTTACTGCAGGGGGAGCATGGACTTCCAGCTTACTGCAGGGGGAGCATGGACTTCCAGCTTACTGCAGGGGGAGCATGGACTTCCAGCTTACTGCAGGGGGAGCATGGACTTCCAGCTTACTGCAGGAGGAGCATGGACCTGCTGCATCTACCAACATAGATTTCATTTAACACCACTCCAATAGACATATCTACACACAAATTAATTAACAACACAATTTTCCACATACATTTTGGATTTGACTGATCATAACTGTTGCATGTTAGGAGTGTTGAAAGAATTAGAGCTTGTCAAACTGATTGTAAAAAGCTGCTATGCGCATGCTCTGCCAAAAGATATAAGCATGGTTTCTGATCTGCCCTTAGTCAAGGAGTGTCAGAAGTGTACAGGTGTTGGAGCCTGTGTACACTATTACGAGTACTCGACTGATGCCCATCTGTTCAAGCGTAGGAGAAAACCAATAGGCCCCAGTGTACTGGTGGTTGGAAATGATTGTATGTGATCCTCGGGTGTCCCACTAATAATGCTTTTCATTATGGTTGGCTCTATACACGTTTATGGGTCAAAGAGGCTAAATAAGGATTTACTTGATAAGGTTAGTGGTAAAGGTAGATGTTAGAAGTTGAGAGTGACGACACTGGAATTGTCATCACCAAAATATTTTGTAATTACAAATGCTAAAGGGAAAGATCTGTTGAAAGTGTCACCTTTCTTAGTTAACAAAACAATTACTGCCTGTCATGGAGGTCCTGTCTCTTTTATTAAGAAGTATGACAAGGGACACTGCTTGTTAACTAAACATTTTGTAGTGTAAAAGAAATTTTTTAAGTTTAATAAATGCCAAATTAATTGAAGTTATAGCTCTATTTTGCATTAGTTATTTTGTACATTTTGAAACATTGCGATGCAAGTAATAATTATGTGATTCAAATTGAATTCCTTATTATTGATTACATTTGTATGTTATTTAATCCTTTCCACGCACAATTTTTGGAATACTTGCCATTAACTTTTAGTCCATTTCACCTTTTTTTACTCTAGATAAAGCTGTGTATAAATACTATTGTTAGTAATGAAACAAATTTATGCCTCTATAGTACATTACAGTTAATTTTTGCTAGAATCTAATGTAATTTTGTATATATTGTCACATAGAATAAAACTAAATAAATTCATACACTTAATAATGGTTTATATACAGACAAAATAAATAACTCTGTAATGCCTATACAAATTGGGTATGTCACATTTTTATAAGTTACTTTAAAAACATTTACTATTAACATGTAAATAATATTATGTTTATTACAAGTAATTAATAATAAACACATCTAAATCGGTTTAGATAAACAATTCGTATTACAATAATTACAACCAATCAGTTCTCAAAAATGCCTTTAAATAACAATATTAGTCAAAATAAGCAGCATTACAATATCACATTAAAACTATTTTATCCAACATAAACCAATACATGATCTTTCTTCTAAATTTAGGCTTGAATTAAAAATGCCATTTTATATTGTTGACAGTTTACTTACTACCATTACCAAACTAATTTAAATTAAAGATTTGCCTTACCTTTCCATACAGTCTACAAAATGTACTTAATTATAGGAGAGTTGTGTCCACAATTTATTTCCATTTAAACTCTGCCCAAGTAGATTATGAGTGGGGAAGCAGAAACTATAATCCAAAGGCAACCAGGAGGGTACAAAGTAAAAGAATTATCTAGAGATCCTAGTTTATTACTTGATATTTAATAATTGTGACTATTGAAATAGCATGTTATTATTACAATATTAATTAATATTGATATTACCATTCCTGCTTTACAAGAAAACCGTTAAAACATTTTTGAGAATAGTTATCCAAACATAAATTACTCAGATAATAATATTTACAGTTCTTAAACACATTCACTGCTATTGGTACATTGTTAGGTCTTATATAGTTGAAATTTTTTTTGCATGTTAAAACTTTCGTAAGACAAAGTAAATTTATGATCTATACTAGAAACTGCCTTACTTGTTGATTTTCATTACAAATGTCACATCGGTATGACACCAGCACTTGTGAATGAATTTCCAAATACCACTCATTTACTTTATATTCATTCATTTTGTCTATTACACAAATAAACAACATATATCTTATGGAACTTCACTATCCTATAGTCTTGTCACGATTTCGCGTATGTTCATTATGCTACTCTAAGCAACTTATTTTCCATCATAAGCTTCTAAGAATGGTATTTGTCAAAATACTGCGTTTAACATAAATCAGGTTTCTCTGGGGCACATTGTGCAATAAAACTATAAACACACTCTACATCTTTTCCTCATAATTTTGTTTTGTTTATACTGACGTCAATGGACAAGGCATGTCATCCCTTTTGGGAAGCATGCTTTCAAATATTGACCAGCAAAAAGCTTACATTGACATCTTATTATTAAGTCAGCATAGCTATTGTTTCTCCATATTTTTTTATTGAAAAACTTTTTTTTGGAGTATGCTTTCTGTCAAGCCGAAGACTTCCAGTACAGTACGTGTCTTTGCCTAAAAGTTGTAATGCCAAATTGAACCTATTATAATAATTGTCCATGTACACTCCATGGACACTGTTGAGATAATCGCTCATCAGATGACATACCACTTTATTTACATCCACTACATGGGCAATCTTTATCAATTCCTTTATGTGTGGTAGGGATACATAAAATTCAAACGCTAATTATCATGCGTAACAAAATCTAAGAAAGTAATCATTGTAACAAGAACTTTTGATTATACAAACATTATTCACCTAAAAAAAGTATACATCAAAAATACACTAAAATATCTTTTATCAGCTATATTTTACAAGTAAATTAAATCACACTAATATCAGTATTACAAGGTTGTACAAAATTACATAAACTTGTATTTTCTGTCTCTATATGAAACAAGGCCATTTCTAAACTTTGCTTCTTGACTATCCTGAAACAGAATATAAAGAAATCAAAATACAAAAAAAAAAAATGTTATATACTATTCTACTATATAATATTAGAATATTTTATGTAGTACAGTAAAATTTTGAAAAAATATATTGGTAGACGTCTTTCTCTGAGGAAACAATTATAGTGAACTGAGAAACAGATTTGGGCTACGTTATTATAAACTTTAGCCATTAGTATAAAAGAGTGGCCTTTAATTAAACATTAAGCAACCGCCTTAGAGTTGTTTCAAAAAAACTGTGATGCATAATCAGTAATTTAACTGAAGTCTTCAATAACTCTCAGGAATGATGAAGAACACGCTTTTTTAAAAAAAGGTAATAAAAACTGAATATTTTAATTACTAATAATTACAATAAAACCAAAGGAGTAAACCAATATGTTCTGTGTACTTAATAAAGCCATTTGATAGTGTCCACTTGAAATATACATCCTATCTATCAGCAAATACCATATAACCTGATCGATACTAAAGAGAACAGGAAAACAATTCAGTTTAAAGTTAATAAATTTCATGTTCTTTTAAAGTAAAATAGAAGTTAAAAACTTGTGTCATAATTCGAGACATTAGATTGTGATACCAACCACTAATTATATTAAAATATTGCTAAAAGAATTACTTATTACACTTTTGATATTACTTACGACCAGACTTTTTGTCAACTAAAAGTCGTTTAATAGCTAACTTACATTTGGAGGAAACGTTTTTGTCTTACGCCTTCTTCAGCCTCAAGTCGTAAGACAAAAACGTTTCCTCCAAGTGTGAGTTAACAATTAAACAACTTTTAGTTAGCAGAAAGTCTGGTCATAAGTAATATCAAAAGTGTAATAAGTAATTAACAACCAGCTCATCATGAACAGCAACAAGATTAAATAATATTAACTAAATAATAAAAAGTACTGAAAAAATTTTTTATTAACATCACTTACCCGCATACTTTTACACATATACATCATCACACTAAGAGGTGCTACAAAAATTAACAATCCCATTGCTGAAGTCTTAAAATTTGGTTTAAAAAAATACACTCCTGTAGCTTTCATTGACATAAATCTCTGGATGCCAGCATCAAACTATAAACAGAAAAACATGGTACTAAAGTTTGATATGAAATTGAAGATCTTACCTATAAAAGCAACGAAATATTGAATAACAAAATTTACTAGCTGGTGTTGCCTATAACAATCATCGACCTAGTAACAAGTTACTGAGATATATTGTCTTTGACTGCATTAAGCAACCTTGATCAGTGACACTGCAACTAAACATGTTTTTGATAATTTGCCAACAATGGAACATGAATCGGGTTAGAAAACGAAGTTTAAAGTAATGTGAAGATGAATTTTCTTAAAATAAATTTTACCATATAAAACTAATTAAGTTATAATCTATAAAACTAACATAAGAAGAATATAATACATTACTATATGTATTGGTGCTCTGTTGTGTCTTATTGTTCATAAAATAGTTGTTAATTATGTGTTTAAATATCGTATTAGATCGAGTGTTTTGTCGTTTAGTATGTAATATGGATGATTTTTGTAGTGTTTGTATATCTCATAGTTTTCTGTAGCTTTTTATAATGTAGTGAAGGACTTTTAGAGTTTCACCCTGTTTTGGGCAATACATCTTTGTGTCCGGAGCTTCTGGCATACTCATTGACACTCCGTTCGGTGGTGATGGTGGAATTGATGGTCCAATGTAGTGATGTGAGCCGGGAATATTCCCTGTGGGAAGGGAATTTATAAATAGGAATATTTCCAAGGAACTTCCCAAAATGAGGGAATTTATGCAAATTTATAGAATAAAGTTATTAAAATGGGTTTTATTTTGTTTTAAAACTGTTTTGGAACCTCAATTGGTTCTAAATGATCAATAACAAAGCCAAATAATAAAAAATATTGTCATATACCATGCCAAAAACTTTTATTTAACCGTGATAAAAATTTTGAGAATGGACTCGGTTGATTATGAGCCCGAGACCAGAAATCAATTTCATTATAAGCTCAAAAAACCTGATGGTATACATTTTGAAGAATACCCAAGTTAAGTACACTTGCTTTGTTCTGACATTTCGGGTGTGAAACTGCTCGACAGTTTATAGCGAGTGTCATTGAGATAGTGAACAAATTTTAAAAATCATGTTTTAAAAGCACTTTTTGATGAAATTACCAAAGAAGAAAACCCTAAAGACGGGTTGTCACTCAAGTTACCAGGAAAAACAAGATGGAGGAGCCATCTGTTATGTTTGAAAAGTGTGCAAAGGAACAAATTTGTACTAAAAACCTTAGCTGTGAGTGCAAAGGCCGATCTTGGACCAGCTTTTTGGCCAAGAGTTGAGAGCATGGTACCACTCATGAACCCAGTTGTACACCAATAACTTCAATTGAGTCAAACTAACCGCAAGTAGATCGATGGTGAGGAAGTTACATGAACTGAAAACAGCTCCAAAAAAAAGATACCATTATCTCCCCTTTTTAAAGCAAAAAAAAGAAAGGGCTGACAAAATTCACAAGTAAAGACTTTGCCATTGGACCAATTCACATGTCTGCAAATTTGCTAGACCCCAAAGTTCAGGATGGCAGTTTTTGGATGCAATCAGTTTTGTTTGCGAAAAAATTTGGCCAACTATAGGGACAAAGAAGGCTCATGGGCCAGAAAGTTATAAGAACTAGGGTTTGATAGAACGACGACACCCACCAATATCGAAATAAGTCCATTGTTATAGTGAAGGACTCTCCGAGGAACCTGTGACCTGGTAGATGTAGCCATACGAATCTTATGCAGTCCAGTCACCTCTGTAGCCATGAAAAAAGCATTCAGTACTTTACCTTAGATCCATAGTAAGAAAAGGAACAGTCTTACTTCAGAAAAAGCTGCTAAACTGACTTATCTAGCACACAACTGAAAGCTCATGCAGCCTAGAATGCCTAAAAGTGGGTCTAAAGGTTTGAGAAGCTCCGCAGAGGAAAACACTGATGTGGAAATTATGGAAGGCCAGGATAAAGAAGATGAGGAGGAAGAAGAATTCAGGTTAAAAATGAATGAGGAAGAAAATGAGAATGAATTTGGACTTGATGCAATGGAAGATTATGAAAACTAATTATTAACAACTACACTCATTTATTGTGCTCAATTCAATAATTTATACAAAATAAAGTGTTAATACAGACATATTTGTCTTTTTCTTGGAAGACCTTATCTAAACAAATAGTGAAGATATCAAATCTAATTTAAATAATTAAAATTATCAAAAATGTAAATATTTTGGATTCAAGGTTTAGTTTAATAAGTTAAAATGACCTATTAGTCATTTGGTAGTATTGTACACTATTTTATAACAAATGTGCAAGAATGTTTAATAGGTTTAAAAATTTAATCATTTTATTTGATACTAGAAAACATGACAGTGATCCACCAAGCAATCATGAGGTATTCAATAACATTTAAAGATGAACACAGCCAGTTTACTGTTAAAATTAAAAAGTATAAAAATTTTAAAATTTATATGTAGGACTTAAGAGTTGAATAATTTTTATTTTTTAATTAAGAAGGTACACCTTATCAATTTTTATTTTTAAATATAACTCTTTATAAATTGATTTATATGTTCATATTAATAGATTAGTTCTAAGGGATGTTCTAAAAAAAAATATTGGGGTGTCCACTAACCTGTGTTTAAGAGAAAATCATAACTTCCCATAAATTTCTGGGAATTTATGAATGTTGGGAATATTCCTGACAATATTTTCTGGGAATTTTCCCCAAGTATAAATTCCCAGAAATTTTACATCACTAGTCCCATGTGAGTCACATCTGTACTAGACCAACAAGTATGAATCTTTGTGTTCCTCTATTCGATGGAATGGGTTCTCCTATCACTACTTCACTGTTGAGGTCGGTGCCAGAGGTCTTCCCGCGAAGTCTGTCCATTTCTTGCTGAAGGAGTTGGGAATTGGCAGGAATAAAATTTAACGAGTATTTGAGACGCATGTCCAAGGCGGCCCTTGAGTCATCTTACCGTCTATGGCTGTCGAGTAGTGAGGGGGGAGTTGTGACCAAGCGAAAGTGTTTCATTTCTTTGTAGCCAGGTCTCAAGTCCTGGACTGCTCTTTCTTGTTTGCCCTATTATACAAGGTTTTCATTCAGTGGGCACTTTATTAAGGCGATTCCATTAACGCTCGTTCAACCTTCTTGTTTTCTATTTTCCCTGAGAGTAAAAATGCCTTCCATGTCTACGATGCCTTCCATGTCTACGGCATTTTTAAGAAATTAAAGGTAAAGATCAAAGTTAAAGTGGGACACATCCCTTTATTATGAGGGAATAAGTATTCTTGTGGTCTAACTGACTGACATGAGTCCAAGGGATTAAATTAAAATTTGATATTTTACTTTTTTCCAAATAAACCTAAACTGACAACCTAATTATATTTTCTGAAAGATCAATCCTAAATTTGGGTGCAGCATATCATAGTACTCTGAGTTTAACACAACTTTAAATGTACATGTTTTGGACAACCCAACTTTATTAAAATTTTTGAGAAATTTCATAAAATTGGTACTGTCTATGTGTTGTATTTATTTGATTTCATCTTCTCTTAAGCTACTCTATAAGAACTTACTTTTTTGATTATCTATTGACTATGGCTGTTTTGACAGATGTATCCCATTGGCAATTCAAATCGTAACTGACCTAGTGGTTATTTTTTTTTTAGAGATGAATGGGGATTATAAGCATGAGTTATAATGTGATTAGGTGTTTCTGAGTATTAGTGTTACGTGTAGCTTGCAAGCTTTTAATATTTCATATCTGGATATGACATGTTTGGTAAAGTTTTATTAAGTGGTTTTGTTTGTAAATGCTTTTATGTGTTCTTGGTAGCGTTTGTAAAATGATCTTCCTAATTGGTCAATGTAGAACTAGGGTACCAACTACAAGTCAGTTTGTACATACCTGCAAAATTGTAAATATCTTTGCTAATATGATATATATATATATATATATATATATATATATATATATATATATATATTTTTAGGTTAGTTTTGGTTGGTAAAGATTATTTAGATTATTTATTTAGATTATATATATATATATATAGTATTTATGCGAGTTAACTTTCAAAGATTGATAGTACAGTCGGCGCCGCTTATTGTGATCACGGTTAATGTTATCATTCGGTTATTGTTATCGTTTCATTGAAAAACAAACACGGACGTATATTAATACATTGGGATCTTTTCCGTTATACGTATACCACTATTTAATGTCGAATTATATACTTTTTCATTTTAAGTATTATATTTATGTAAGTAAGTTACCTTATTATGTTGATGAAGGTGGCCAATACTCGGCGATATTACGCATTATTTCCTCAAACAAGTCCTTTCCTGCGTGTCGCCGCCGCCACATGAACTCCCACAGGTAAGAATCTAACAACGAGCGTCTGGTCCCGCACTGGTTTTTATTTCGTTGTTTAGCCAGACACCAAGTACTCTCAATTGTTTGTGTGTGAGCACCACTTTCGGGATCAACAAAATTATACGTATGGTTCACCGTATAATGTTCATAGCCTAACCTGTAAATGCTATTATAGGCTCGCCACTCGTCAGATATAATTGTTGTCCCCAGCCTAATGTATTCCTTAATTATGGGCAAAAGTTGAGTAGCGGAACGTTTAGGAACGGCAACTAAAAAACACTCACGACAAACTCCTCCAAATACCCATTGTTGTTGAAGTACACGACCAACATTATTTTTACGACGCGAAAATAAACTTTCATCAATTTCCACAGTTGTGTTAGGTCCTCCAATTTGAATAGGGTTGCGTAACAAATTGTCGGCACATACTTCACGCATATAGTTACACCAATCTACAGTTGTGTTATGATTGATTTCTAGTTCATGCTCACAAAATTCAATTGTTGTTAATTTCCTGGACCAACAATAGATAAAAAGTAACACCTTTCGAAATGGCAGTTTCGAACCTGTTAAATAAGTGTCAACTCGAATAGATTTGTACTCACGGCACTCACGTTTAGAACATACCCATTTACACGAATTCACGTTAAGGACCATGTCGTGTCCACGCACACATTTCCGAGGATTATACAAAAACAGATTTACATTGGAAAAAATGTATCGCATCTTCTTCAGTTTTGTATAGATCGGCCAATCGAAGAAAGTTCATTATATCTCGCAAACAAACTGACGACTGCCAGATTACAGATAAGAAAACCGCTTTACAGATAAGAAAGCCGGTTCTAAAGATTGAAAATAAGGAAAACATGTTTTAAAACATGTTCCGTTATTTATACCAAACAATGGTTAAAATGTATTATTCAATATATTTAAATAGTGGTATACGTATAACGGAAAAGATACATACAGTGTAATTAGGCCGCTTATTGTAATCATCTGTTCGCTTATTATTATCATTTAATTTGCCATTCAAAATCATATGCGTCAACGTATACTAGCATGGACCAAGTAAAAATGTCTACAAAGTAGTGTAAACAGCACGTGCAACACACAATGACGCCCAATTCATAGAATGTTTATTTTTAGAATGACAGAAATACTTTATAACGGTTTCAGCACTTAGCACAGTTCTCAGAATGTCTCCCTTACTCTTTGTTTACGCAAACACCCCAGCCTCGCTTGAGTCGTCTTTAGTTGTTTGTTAACATTAGTTGATGTTACTACTGAACCATTTACAGTACAGTCCTACTGTATTTTTTAACAGTGAATTGTTATGAACGTTTATTACAGTATTTCAGTGTGATTTTACATAACTTAATTTTTAAAGATCTTTTTCGTTTGTTTTGTAGAGTTTAGTGTCACTTGAAGATTCAAAGGACAGTATAGCAAGATGTCCGAATCTCAAAAGAAACGACACGATTTAAGTCTTAAACAAAAACTTGATATTCTAGATAGGTACAGTAAATTACCAAAAATGAGTCAAAGAAATGCTGCTTCTCAACTTGGCGTTTCTCAACCTCTCTTATGTAAAATATTGAACAACAAAGAAAAAATCTTGTCATTATCAAAGTGTAATGCAAATGTTGACAACAAAAGACATCGTTCTGGGAAGGATCCGCAAGTGGAATCAGCTTTGAAATTCTGGTTTAAAAATGTTCGCGAAAAAGATGCTCGAGTTGACGCCCCACTAATGCGTCTAAAAGCTGAGGATCTTGCCAAAAAAATAGGAAAACAGGATTTTAAAGCTGCAGATGGATGGTTCAATCGATGGAAGAAAAGGGAAAACATTGTTTACAAGAAAACGTGTGGTGAAAAAAGAAATGCTGATTTTGTTGGAGCTGAGGACTGGTTACAATACGAATGGCAAAAGATTTTGGCCGAGTATTCTCCTAGCTGCATATACAATGCAGGTGAAACAGGACTTTATTATCATACTTTACCCGAACATACTTACTTATTTAAAAATGAAAGTGCTAACGGCTGTAAAATATGTAAACAAAGAATAACTGTTTTGAGTTGTGTTAACATGGTTGGTCATAAAGAAAAACTCTTAATTATCGGTAAATCTAAAAATCCACGTTGTTTTCAAGGTATCAAAAAGCTACCGGTTGAATATCATTCAAACTCCAATGCTTGGATGACATCAAAAATTTTTAATGAATGGCTGACTAAATGGGATACCAGCCTCAAACGCAACATTGTCCTTCTACTTGACAACTGCACTGCACATAATGACATAAGCACTACGCTAAAACACATCAAAGTGATTTACCTTCCGGCCAATACTACATCAATTATTCACCCATGTGACCAAGGCATAATTAAAAATCTCAAAAGTTTTTATCGACGAGAGATGCTAGAATTATAGAAAATATGGATGAATTTCAAAAAACTTCTTTACTCGATGCTATTCATCTTATAGCAAAATCTTGGAATGAAGTTTCTGAAAACACTGTGAAAAATTGCTTTAGAAAAGGTGGTTTTTTTGTTGAAGAAAATCGAGAGCAAGCTACATCTGAGGAAGACTCTGAAGAGAACTTGAAGCCTTTCGATTTGTCCTTAAAAGAATATATTGAGTGGATGGAAGTTGATGATAGTATTGAAACAGCAGCGGAAATGACTGAAGACGATATTTGTGAGGTAGTTGCTTCAACATCAAAAGTTACTGAAGAAGAAGAAGGCACCGATGATGACGAAAATGATAAATGTGTACCGCAAAGATCTAAGCAGGAAGTTCACCAAGCTCTTGAGATTCTAAGGCAGTTTGTTCAACAAAAAGCAGAAAATTTCAACAAACATTATGAATATGAACAATTTATAAACAATATTTTACGAGAAGACTACAGACAGTCACATATAGAGGAATTCTTCGAGAAAAAGTAAATGTAAATTTGAAGATGTAAATAAGATTGAAGTGTTTTATAATGAAGTTTTATGTGTTAAAATGTTTTGATCAAGTGTTTTACGTAGTTCTATATACTGTATTTTTTTCAATTATGCTAGATTCAGTGTTTAAAAAAAATCTACAGTCAAATAAAATAAACTGACATGAAATATGCCCACTAATTTTAACAAGTAGAAAACTAAATTACAGAAATTCTACTACTGCACATAAAACTGTCCGGAATAGCATCAAAATTTGGTAAGTACAGTTTAATTATTGTGTTACAGAATTACTTGATATAATGATAGGCTTAAAGGTAGGATCGTTCAGAACAAACAGTTGTGGCAATAATACAGCGAGTTCAATGCAGTACGGCTGTAGACTACATCGTGATTAAGCGTTCGGTTATTGTTATCGTTCGGTTATTGTTATCAAATCTGACAAATATGATCACAATAAGCGGCGCCGACTGTATCTCCATTATTGGAAATCACTGACCGGAGGTTGTAGTAGACTTAGACTGCGAGCTGTGTGGAAATTCCGTTGTCACATCGTGTACAGTTATTGTTCTACTTTCAGATTCACTGTCCTGTGGGAGTCCTTTAAGTTTGTCTTGAGGTTAATTTTGTTCGTTTATGATCTTATTTTTATGTTTATAAATTTGTAGTTGTTCCCAGCTTGTCATTTTGAGGCCTTTTTGTGCTTTTTTTATAAGGTGTATGTTTTCTAATGAGGGGAATCTGTGTGTTTTTTATGGCGTTTTTGTAGCTAAGTTTGAGGTTTGATGTATGCATTGAGGTGTTCTTGATATCTGTCTTTTAATTTCTTTTTTATTTGGCGTATGTATATTTTATTACAGTCTGGGCATTCGATTTTATATATTCCGTTATAGGTGTGGGACATATTTTTTCCAGTTGGTTTATTTTACTGATTATGTTTCCTGTGTTTTTGTAAGCTATGTTAATATTATTATTTTTTAGTATTTTAGTTATTTCTTTCATGTTGTACCCTGTGTATGTAAATGTGGCTCATTTTGTAGTAGTTTGTAGTTCGATTTTAGGTTGTTTTAATTTATTTAATATTTTAAATTCTAATTTATCTACAATTTTTTTATTGTAGCCATTTTTTTGGACTATTTGATATATTATTTGCTTTTCTTTATCTTTTTCTTAATTTTTTAAGGTAGTTTTAACATTTTGTATAACAGTGAGTTGTAAGCAGCCATTTTATGTTGTGGGGGATGGTTAGAGTAGTTTGGTATTGTATTTATGGTTTGTGTGGGTTTCCTATAAATTGAGTATTCAATGTTATTTGTATATCTGGATATTGTTAGGGGTAGATAGTTTGTATTATTTGTTCTTTCTTTATTGTTTATTGTTTTTATTGTCTTTTCTTCTGATTGTTTATTTCTTCTTCCTAGGTGAATTTTATGTTAGGGTGTAAGTTATTGATTTCATTTAGGATGACATTATTATTTATTGCTTTATTTTGTGAGATGTATAATCTATCGTCAACATATCGTATCCAAAATATATATATGATGTTATCTGAGTATTTACTATTATGTAAATATGGATTTGTGCAATACAAATATGAATATTTACGTCAAGTGTTTTATTTTAAATATCGCAATCCAGAAATAGTGATCAAAATTGAAAAATATAAATTGATTTTTACAAACATATGAAACTATAAAATCTGGGAATGGTGAGAACGATATTTTGGATAATTGTTCAAAATCACCAAAGAGAATGATATGCACCAAAAATATGTTTTTATTGATTTCAGAAAGGTTTTTTTCAATTTTAAGTAGGATAACAAAATTCAGTGCAGAGAAATAAGTTTTGAATGGGCCGCAGAGTGATACAGTGACATCACAACTGTAGCTGGTGTTTTAGCAATCTAAACTTTATGAATCAAAAATATGTCTTGAAGCTATATTGATAATTATTATATTTGTTACTGCCAGGGAAGGTGATTTTATAAATCTGTATTGAAATATTCCTATGAAGTATCCAGTCAGGATGGATTTGGTTCTAATTTTATACATTTAACCATTTAGGTAATTTATAAAATTACAACCAAATCTATCCTGACGACACTTTTTAGATGTATTTTAATATAAGTATATTGTAAGGTATAAATTTGAAACCAAATCTATCCTAACTGGAGACTTTATAAGTATATTTAAACATACGTATCCAAACCCCACAAAAAATTAAGGTATATAGTTGTTTCTAAATATCTACACACGTAAGGTATGTGTAACGTCACTATACCACTCTGTGGTCCATTCACAACTTATTCCTCTAGACTGAATTTTTTAACCCTACTTTAAATTTTTTTAAATACTTGCCGAGGCCAATAAAAAAAATTCTTGTACATATCATCCTATTTGGTGGTTTTGAACAATTTTCCAAAATATCCTAGGTGGACGGTCATTCTCACAGTTACCAAATTCGGTTTCTTAATAAAACAAAGCTCAGTTTCTTAATAAATATTAAGTTTCTTGACAGCCTCCTTATTTTATACTACATTAAATTGATTATTTATATATATCACTTTCACTATATGTGTTTAAACAAGAATCTTACTTGGTATTTATGCGAGTTAATTTTCAAAGATTGGTCGTATCTCCATCATCGGGCATCACTGGCTGGGGTTAGTAGTAGACTACTACAACTAGGTAGGGTAAGTCTACTACAACCCCCGGCCAGAGAAGCCCGATGATGGAGATACGACCAATCTTAAGTTAACTCGCATAAATACCAAGTAAGATTCTTGTTTAAGCACATATAGTGAAAGTGATAAGTGAATACAAGTAAACAGTGTTGCAAAGCTACAAATATATATATAAGCTTTTAATGTACTGTAAAGTTATTTTGCTATTTTAAAAAAAATTTAGGCAATGACACCAGGTTTTGTTATTTTTATTGGATTCTAAGACTTTCTGATTGACTGGTATTATTTTTGGTAACTGTGCATTGTAGCGGCCACCTACAATATTTTGGAAAATTGTTCAAACCCACCAATTAGGACGATATGCACAAGATTTTTTTGTCAAAGTTATTTTTTTTCAATTTAAAGTTGAATAAAAAATTCAGTGTGAAGGCATAAGTTGTGAATGGGCGCGGAGTGACACAAATGTTTTGTGACATAACAGTGCGGAGCATTAAATTGTGCATCAGTCGCAGAGTGATACAGTTACATCACACATACCTTACGTGTGTAGATATTTGAGAAACATTTTGGCTTAATTTTTATGGTTTTTGCATACATATATTTGAATTTAGTTATAAAGTCTCCAGTTAGCACAGATTTGGTTTTAAATTTATACATTACTATATACCTATGTTAAAATATACCTAAAAGGTGTCCAGTCAGGATAAATTTGGCTTTAATTTTATACATTACCTAAATGGTTAAATGTATAAAATTAGAACCAAATCTATCTGGACTGGATACTTTAGAGGTATGTGGTGCTGCAAAGGGCTAGTTAACGTTGATGTTTTTCCTTTGTTAAATTCATAATTTTTTGGGAGTAAACTCTAAGTGTGGTCATTTTGCGAGTTAGTAATTCATAATAATTATGCCAAAAGCATAACAATGAGTGAAAATGTTTTTTCTCGGAGCCACAAGTAAGGTATGTATGTAGAGTTAGCGTGACATGACTACATTCATGATGTCACAAAACATTTTTATCTCTCTGCGCCCATTCACAACTTATGCCCTGAATTTTTTAACCTACT